>CM047431.1:6127942-6527942 GCA_026168455.1 Theocolax elegans
ACATCGAAGATGAAAAAAATAAATATTGCTATAACTGTGGGAATATGTTTTAGAGGTATCCAGTAGTTCTCCTGAATTTTTTCAGATTTTTTCTGGGCCATTATTTTAAGTTACAGAGAGTCAAAGTTGACATTTTAGCACTTTTTTGCATTATATGCCCATTTTCATGAATTTTTAGCTCCCAGGGGATGCATTTTTCACTAAAAACATAAGTATGACTTTTTTTGTAAAATTGTCCGAACTTTTCATTAAAAATACTTTTAAAGACATAAATGTATGCTGTCACACTCTTGTAAGCCATTTAAACCTTAAATAGTGAAAATCAGCAATTCTGCTCCGGACTCTGGTAACCTAATACTGTCTAAAAGATGTCTTTTTATAGTCAGAAACTGCCTAAAAATTTCCAGAGTGGGTCTAAATCATTAAGATCACTTATGGTCAAAATATCCGGGAAAAGTGCCCGAAATATTAATAGAAATGTATAATTGTTGCCTTATAACGATGAATCTATTAGCATGATCATTGCAAAAAAATTTATACACTTACCTTGGAATGGTAGAAAAGTATCTCCACTTGTTTCAGTATCCATCTAATCCCCTGTAAGCTGCTAAAAATACAAATATTATTATAAAAATATAAAAAATTATTTTTTAAACATTTATAATGCTGGATTTTTAGTTTTACATCCCTTACAAGAATTATAATACTAATCTTCTAACATTTCTAAACATTTCTATTAATATTTCGGGCACTTTTCCCGGATATTTTGACCATAAGTGATCTTAATGATTTAGACCCACTCTGGAAATTTTTAGGCAGTTTCTGACTATAAAAAGACATCTTTTAGACAGTATTAGGTTACCAGAGTCCGGAGCAGAATTGCTGATTTTCACTATTTAAGGTTTAAATGGCTTACAAGAGTGTGACAGCATACATTTATGTCTTTAAAAGTATTTTTAATGAAAAGTTCGGAAAATTTTACAAAAAAAGTCATACTTATGTTTTTAGTGAAAAATGCATCCCCTGGGAGCTAAAAATTCATGAAAATGGGCATATAATGCAAAAAAGTGCTAAAATGTCAACTTTGACTCTCTGTAACTTAAAATAATGGCCCAGAAAAAATCTGAAAAAATTCAGGAGAACTACTGGATACCTCTAAAACATATTCCCACATTTATAGCAATATTTACTTTTTTCATCTTCGATGTCACAGAGAACCACCCATATATATATAGCGCATTCCATGTGAAATCAGCAGATGGAAATTTTAAAATTATTGACATTCTGCTAAACAACTCCTTTTTGAACCTAGAATATGTAAAAAAATTTTTAGATACTTCACTTAGATAGAAAAAAGTTATTAATAACCAAAAAATACATATTTTGCTGTTATATGACCAATATTCATGACTTTATAACTCAAAATATATGCATCTTACAAAAAAATGATAAATACCTTTAAGACTGGAAATTACATCAAGATTTTAATAAAATTTTAATTATAACCATTTACTCAATATTATTGCACTTTTACTGACCTTAAGTCACTAAAAATTGATATATTTTGATTTTTGACACTGTTCGGCACAATTGATATTACTGAAAAAAATTACAGATACTTCTAATTATATGTACTTTGTGTGTACCAAACTGCTTAGTGGCATAATTCAGAGGATAAAAGGTATACACCTTTTTCTGTAAAGCTAACTGAAAAATAAAAGAGATGAATAGTTATACAGAAAAAAATTCATAAATCTATATTGGTATAATAAAAAAACTCATATAAAGATATTCGTATCATATTTATATATGAATTTATTTCTCTAATAATTAAAATTATTAAAAAGTACATATTTTGCTGTTTTTTACTTATATGAAAAAATATGTCTATACATTTTGTCCTGAGATGAATAGTTTTAGAGAAATACTAATATAAATTAAATACTAATATGAATATTATTTTAAATATACGAAACCATTTTATGTATTATTTAAACAAATGTAATATTTTCATAAAAATAATAAGATTAATGTTAAGTTTCGTTAATGTACAATTATGTAAATAAATATATTTTAAAAATAATAATTGTAATAATATTGCATGCAATAAATTCGGTACATGATTTTATTAATACAGTTATTTATATTTAATATTTAATTTATAATGTCTCATTTAATATAGTAAACAAAAGAACAAGCCGTGTTCAAACAATTATCTTTATAAATTTGTATTGGTATTAAATAATCTAGGTAACTGCAGTATTATTGTTTACCATTCTAACGAGTTATGCAAAATCAGTGTAAAAGATAATTATTATTTAATTGCATTCATACGCAGAGTGACCAGTTGGCGATTTTTTTTTCCTTTTCTCTCTTACGTATATTGATGTTTATTAAGCAAGAGCAACAAGGAGAAAAAATCGCCATCTGGCAACCCTGTTCATACGGTCTCTTCTCCTTCAAAATTAGCGCAATTAGATAAGGTACATCTTATACCATATTACACTTACTATAAATTTTTTAAATACATTAAGAGAGTAACAAGAAAGATGAAATTTCGCGTCTTTTAACTTCAAATATTTTTTTCGGCATGTATGATTAATAAAAGTTTAGTAAGATTACTCAACTTTTATTAGTGACAGGACTAAATGAGACATCTAATCGCAGTCAAATGGTTCGCGTTATGTTGAACTTAATACAAAAACTATAAATAACGGTTACAAATTTTCCATTATTATGTGACGTACACACTTTTATGTCATATATATAGTACCTGGAAATGTAAGTGTCGGAAAACCTAAAGAGACGCGCCTTGTTCTCTTTAGGGTACCTTGATATATTAGTGTATTATTAATTTTTGTTGTGATTGTGTTTACGAAGCAAAATATTGAGATGAGCACCTTGCCATCTCAGTAGCAGCTCGTAATGTGTTGTGTGTAGGTAAGTGTAGGGTTTGGACTCTTCCCTTAACCAAGAAAAGAAAAGAAAATAAATAAGTTTAGAAAATAGAATTTATTACTAATGTAAGTATATTATGTCAAAGAAGTGTACCACGCGCAATGCTGGTATCACTACGAGGCTTATAATAAAAAATGTTTTACAACATTTACAAAAGTGAAACTCTTAATACTACCAAGGAAGTGGACCTCGCGCAATGCTGGTGTCACTACGAGGTAATATTGAGTTTGTAAAGAGTCTGCCTTTTCTTGATATCTTCTATCCTTATATTAACTTAAATACTTACTTACTTGCTATTTTATAATATTTTATCAAGTCCTCCTATCGGTTTTACCTATAAAGTATATATTTTGACGATGTGTTTACATCACATGCCACTTATATATTCTACTCTACGTAATAACAAACAGCACCAAGCGAGCAAATCATAAGACGCTCGAAGAGAGAAGACACACACACGCACTCACACACACTATCCTTTCCGGTAAACCTCCAGCACCAGACCTACTCCTTAAAACTGATCCTCCCTGATCCTTGGATCCAACACCACATGAAGAAACCATGAAACAGCAGTAGAAGCTATGAGGTTCGGTAGCGCTCCCAGGTTACACATTGAGTGGCCTCGCTGTAACATCCAGGTCTTCGCTCCAGCCTAGTACCGAGTACCTGTAAAGGGTAATTAGTAAATTACCTAATATAAGATATAACAAGAAGGACAGAGAAGCTGCGACAATATACAATTCTCCCTGGGAATATAAGGAGACACAGGATATATCTAACACTAGTGTTTACTCTAAGTTAGAGGTTACAAACACCTCAAATCACAATACTACTGCTACGGAAACAGTCGCACTTACCTACGTTATCCTGGAGGTAAATGCTCCTCCGTAAGAACTCGTATGGAACCCGCATCTCAGTCAACCAGAGGAAATTACCCAGGCATCCAGGTCGCCGTTGAAACTGCACCTAGAAGTCTCAAACAAACGTCCTAATTAACCTAACGAATTTCTATTAAGGAACGATAAAAATGTTACCTGACACCGAAACCTCCTGCAGCACCAACCTCCAGCATCCTGAATATGTCCCAGTGAACATCCAAACTCCAGAACCACCATTCCCGTCGATCTGCGAATGTCAACACGGAGATCTAGCAACGAATGGTCAGTACAAATTACCGACCGTGCGCAGCCCGCTGTATACGCGAACATGCGCGCGCGCTCGGGAGACCGAGTATAGCTCACACACGACCGCTGAGTCAAGAGTATCCACGAGTGCGCAGCTTTTTCGCGCACGGCTCTCGTGAAGACGAAAACGAGTGCCGTGAACGAGAGGGCTCTCCGATCGGCGTAAGCTAACGGTCGTGCCGGGATATAGAGGAAAACGATCTCGATATAGAATGCGCCCGCGTTGAGTAAATGAGATTTTCTTGGAGACGATTCTTCCAGCGTGTAGGTGAGTTCGCCTCAAGTTCTCCAGCTCCCTTTCCGCACAAGTGCGTGTGTGCTCATCGCGTCAAACCGCGTAATTTGATCGAAAAATCGACAAGTACATTTTTAATCCGTGACTGGCAAGCGGCGAGTTTGAATAATACCCTAATGGGTTTCCGTTTTTTAAAATAAAGAATCACATTAAATCTTTTTATTTAAGTTGTGATGCTGGTTTTTAATTCAAATAACGAAAATATTATTTAAACAAAAGTTCCGTTGAATAAAATAATAAGTCCGGATACCTATTAAACCGCGTAACGAATATTAACACCCTTAGCAAAATTTAGATATATATAATTATATTACGGGATCTAATAATAGATCCCGTGGCACCACTAACCACGAGAGAGAGAACGTTACTTTATAATTAATCAAATAAATAATTTAATTTAATAAGAAAAAAAAACGCGCACTGAGTTTATCCTTATTTTGTCCCCACTAAATAAATCAATTATTATTTTAATAATTAAAATAACTCACCAATCTGATGAAACAAAATCAATAGGACAATCAATATAATATAAATAATATTCAAATATATTCCTCGGATGCTATTCCGTTTGGAAATGTATAAATGGGCTATTTCACGTCAAGTGGTACGATGAAAATTTTAAATCGCTCCAAAATTTGAAAACAGGCTAGAAATATCTTCCAGAAGATAGAAAAAAATTTTTAGGTGTTAAAAATAATTTGCCTAAGAGTTATCCCACCATGAAAAATGAAAATTTTTCAATTTTTTAGAAAAATTTCTATTTTCAAAGCCATTTATCTCAAAATCTATTGATTTTTTTGAAAAAAACATTATAAACAACTTTTGTTCAAAATAATCTTTAGAACTTATCTACCTGGGTTACAATTCTTAATTTTAAAATCTCGGAGAGATAGAACCCCCGGAAATATTGAATATCAAAAAAGGCGACCACGCCACAATCGATTTTGATCTAACACCGCTCAAAAGATCACATTTTTTGAGAGCTTTCGAATGGCGGTGGTTAGATTATTGGCCAAGACCGCTGGTGTAAGTTATGCCCTAAAATACATGAAAATTAGTGATTTTATGAGGTTTATGGGGTATAACTTACACCAGCGGTCTTGGCCAATAATCTAACCACCGCCATTCGAAAGCTCTCAAAAAATGTGATCTTTTGAGCGGTGTTAGATCAAAATCGATTGTGGCGTGGTCGCCTTTTTTTGATATTCAATATTTCCGGGCGTTCTATCTCTTCGAGATTTTAAAATTAAGAATTGTAACCCAGGTAGATAAGTTCTAAAGATTATTTTGAACAAAAGTTATTTGTAATGTTTTTTCAAAAAAATCAATAGATTTTGAGATAAATGGCTTTGAAAATAGAAATTTTTCTAAAAAATTGAAAAATTTCCATTTTTTATGGTGGAATAACTCTCAGGCAAATTATTTTTAACACCTAAAAATTTTTTTCTATCTTCTGAAAGATATTTCCAGCCTGTTTTCAAATTTTGGAGCGATTTAAAATTTTCATCGTACCACTTGACGTGAAATAGCCCATATATATATATATATATATCTGTATAAATTTTGAATAATTATTCCTCCTTATTAAAGTGATAAATCTATGGATACTCCTTAATCCTTCTTATACAAAAATAAATCCTCCTTTATAATAAAATAACTACGATAAATCTCCGAAATCAAAACTACAGAAAACAACACTCTTTGTGCGATCGATAAGATTAGAAGATACAGAACACTATTATCTGGAAGATTGATAGGATCAGAATATTGAAGCAATACTTTACTTTTCGGTAGGTAGAATCAGAATGGCGATGATCCGTTTTTCCGAGTCACGCCAAACTTCTTCCCCGATTTTCTATCTCCCTCAATCTCCTAATATCCCTATCTGTTCTCTCTCTCGTTACCTGCGAGGGATACGGCAATATTATAATTCTCCAACCCTTCCGTATCCGTCACAGGTGTAATAAAGCTACCCGTATTTACCCTACTATAAATAAAAATGACAACTAATTTGCATAAGTTATCATTGTCCCAACTAGTATTTCGACTTTCCGTATTTAAGGTAATTACAGTCATATAACGTAATATGCTGTTATATTTACCCATACGGAAGTCTTATTCTCTAATAAAATCATCTATTGATTGGTTCAATAGATCACTAAATTATTCTCTAGTTAACAGCGCTAAATTCAAATATACATTTATCTCCGTACTCTTAAACACATGATCCCCCACTATCCGCGTTCCGAATTCCCTAGACAATATGCGTGCGATCCCCGTATCGATACGAGCGCGGACCGCGTGTTCAGTGTGCGCGCGCTTGAATCTAGATCGATTTAAGATGGCGACAACTGAGCGCGGGCCGGCACGTAAACAACGTGCCTCGCGACCGTTTCCCCGGGTGTGCGCGATCCCCACCGGCGGGAGTAGTACCCGGGTACTACCGCGGAGTGATGCGCGTCCGGAGGTGCGCGTATACCTCTACCAAGGCTCCATAGGCGACACGGCACACTGCGAAATGTCTCCAACGCCGACGTCAACAAACGCTCACGGAGAGGATTGTATAAGTATATTATGCTTACTAATAAGTGTTTTTGGTAACTATAAATATTTATAATAATTAATTATAGTTATTAATATAACCTGTACTTCCCTTCTAACAATCCTCTTTCTCCTTAACACGTAACACTCCTTACCTTGTTTATTCCCAACTAAACAATATCTATTTATATTTATTTAATTTATTATATATAAATTATTATTACTAATTCCACCTATTCCTTATCCCTGTTAATACTTACTTATTGTAATATTTAATCTATATTCTCTTCTTTCTCCTTTTCCAATTAATAATCAACACACCCATCCGTTGTCATTTTCCTTACATCTCCCTACTTATATTATTATTAATATTTATAAACTCCCTATATAATTTTCCCTTAATACCTGTCCTTACTATTAATTATATTATTTAATAAATATCCATATTAATATATTTCTCTTTTTCAGATGCAGCGTGCCAAGGAGTACCTGTCACCGAGGGAACCCAGGACACGCTGATCCAAGGACAACCTAACAGACCTTCGCATCAATCCAATAGGACAGCTAGATAAGTATACTTAATTAATATAGACTCTTTTTATACCAATTAATACTAATATTCTATATATATTATTTTCAGGTGGCCTCGGTGATGTACCCACATCACAAAGTGATAGTGTTTTTATGATTGATTTTGCGACCTCCGCTTTAATCCCCAGCGGAAGCGTCACAATATTTACATTAATAATTCAAATAAATATTATTAATTATTTGTAAATTTTACAACTTTTACAAAAATGCTTTAAATTTACTAATACTTTTTGTAAAATTTCATTTTATACAAAAAATAGAAGTAAATTAAATTATTTATAATTTTTAAAAGAAAGGTGTTTTTGTCGCTTTTAATGAACAAACCATGAAAATTATTTAAATGGCGACGTTTCGATGGAAGTCCTCCATCCTCATCAGGTTATACCTTTATTAAAAACAATCATTTTATAATCATACTAACACTTTCATATTTACTATCGAACAAATTTAATGCTCACATCTGGCATTTAATCTTTAGAGGGCCGGGGTTTTGAAAAATTTGAAAATCACATTTTTCTATAGGAATGTGGTCTAAGGTCCCTGAGTTAGAGGCAAACTAAGTTGCGATGTCGGTGAGTCAGACCCCTTACGCCTAGAGGCCTATTCCGGTCCGGTACGGTAAGGCCAAATGTTAAAATTTTCAAAATTTCAGAAAAACGTTAAAATGCACAATTTATTTCATTTTCAGCTGTATTTAGGTTTTATCTAGTCACTCTATATCAATATTACTTGAAAAATATTACAAAGGACGTATCAACCGGCGATATCTGAGTTTCTTTATTCCTTATATTTGAAAACTACACAACACAGACACACACACATGGAATCAAGAGTTCGCTACGTCTACGTCGTTGATTCTGGGTAAAGCCAAGAGCGAGCATGTTTACTAATTTTTTCCCTCAAACATTCTTTCGGGATATTGCTAAACCTAATTTTCAAACGAAATGAACATTTTGCAACTTTGACCTTCAAATGACCTTGACCCTGAGGTCATGAGTCAATCCGACTTCAGATTCGGATTCAGCGACCCAAAAAACATGAGCATTCTGAATGAAAAATTGTAACTAGTGACTTCTGAAACTCCTACACATAATTTTCAAGTAGGATTGACATCGAAACTAGAAATGTCTTGGAAACTTAGCCATATTGCATCCCCCATTTTGAATTTAATTTTTTTGGTTACAGAATCATGTTTGGAGACTTCGTTAACCCTCACACCTGAATTGAGTTATTTAAATGAAAAAAATTGAGTACTTATGAAAAAAAATGTTTACGCCTCTAGGCGTTTTCCGGACCTCTATAGGTTAAAACATCCATAGTATCTCTAATACGTCGCTCTATAATCAAAAGCACAAGTAAGTAGCAATCATGTATGTTAAAAATTGAAGAAAGATTGCGGTTATAAAATTTATTTTACCCTTCTTCACTGAATGATCCACATAAAATATCATATTATCTTTTGTATAAATAAATAAATAAATAATTTAATACAACACCATCACACTAATTAAGCAAAAAGCAGTCAATAATAATAAAAATTGATTGAGAACAAAATTTTATAGTCATATCACAGGCAGTTTGTAAAGCTAATTCAAATCTTTGTAACACGTCATTATACTCTCGTCTTATCTGTCAATTTGACCGTATTAATAACATATACGTGTCACAAAAATTTGAATATTAATATATCACAGATTAAAATAATTAAAATTTTTATCGGTCTTACAGTCAATTATATGGGCAGTCAGATTGCCCTTACTTATAATCACCCCCGAAGAATCTCTAAAAATAAAAATAAAAAATAAAAAGTAAAAACACTAACTGAAAATAAAAACAAATTATTAATAAAGCAATCTGACTGCCCCCCCCCTGCACCAAAAATCTACTAACCCCAAATATGCTGTCCGACGTTTCGAGCTCGCTGCTGCTCCTCATCAGGGACTGAAATATAAGTAATATTTTATTAATTTGATAAAGGTCTATTAAGGGTTAATATGTTTTATTTTAGACATATCGAATTAAAATATGGGAGGATAGTGAAAGATTATTGTTCTAAATGGTTAAAAGGAGTGGTTAGAATTATAAATTTAAGTGAACAATTAACTTTTCTTATGAGATGTAAAAAATCAAATATTTTTCCAAAACATATTGATGATAAATTTAGAGATGTTGGTTTTTATCGGGATTATAGGAAAAGAGTCTCTCATGATTTAAACAAGAATGTTTTCTTTTTTAAGAATAGATTATTACATTTTGAAATTAGAGATTTAAATTTTGAGATTCACCGTTTGAGTGGATTTTTATTAGATTTGAGAAATTATTTATTTAGAAATTTAAATTTGAATGATTTAAAACATTATATGTTTAATCAAGAGAGTCACTTTAATAGGGTTAAATATGATAAAAGAAAATATTTAAAAAGAAAATTTGAATTATTATTATATAAGAAAAACTCTCATTTCAATCAATTGAATAATTCTGAGATTGATGATAATTGGTTCAAGAATTTTACCGATAGTGTTATACCTAGGGAAGTGGTGAATATCATGTCAAGGGGTTCTAGGTTTGGTCTACCATATTTGAGGAGGGATCTTTCCATTAAAGAAATAGTTGCTGATGTTGAAAGTAGAATAACAGGTTTTGAGAAAATTTCAGAACTAAATGTAGTGGATCTTTGGTCAAAGTGGTAGGTAATTTTAATAAAGAAAGTAAATATGATAATTTTTTAAATAGTAATTTATTTCGTGAATTAAAAATAACTAAGGATTTCTTGAAGGAAAATCCAGAGATAATTTTTCAGAAAGCGGATAAAGGTAATATAACAGTAGCTTCGTATAAAAAAGATGTTATAGATCGGATTAAGCTCCTTTTGAATGATGACACTACATATAAGAAATTTAGGAATCCACATATCAATAAATTGCAAGATAAATTAAAGGAGTTACTTTCTTGTTGGAGAAAGAAAGAATATATTGATGATAAAACTTTTAAATATTTAAAATGTGAAAATGGTACAGTAGCAAAATGTTATGGGCTTCCTAAGATTCACAAAGAAAAGCTGACATATAGAATAATTATATCATCTATTAATTTTCCTACTTATAAACTTGCTAGATTTTTGTCTGATATTTTAGTTAATGTAGTTGGTAAAACAAATTCTTATATTAAAGATAGTTGGAGTTTTTATAATATGATGAAAGATATGATTATTCCGAATAATTGTAAAATGATCTCATTGGATGTTGTATCTTTGTTCAAAGGTTCCTTTAGATTTTGTGAATGATATAATAATAGAAAAATGGTCAGATATTAGTTTATATACTATTTTAAATATTAATGAATTTACCAAAGCACTTAATTTAGTATTTAATAATACATTTTTTTCTTTTGATAAAGATTTTTATGAACAAAGATATGGATGCCCAATTGGATCACCGTTGTCACCTGTAATAGCTAATTTAGTAATGGAAAAGTTAGAGAGTAATGCTTTATCAAAATTGAGTTTTGAACCAATGATTTTTAGTAGATTTGTTGATGATACATTCACGATAGTACCTGAATGTTTTGTTGATGAAATGGTTGATGTTTTTAATTCAATTCATGATAGAATTAAATTTACTGTAGAGGTTGAGATTGATAAAGAATTAAATTTTTTAGATATTGAAGTTATTAGAGATGATAAAAATAAAGTTAAATTAAATTGGTATAGAAAGCCTACTTGGTCGGGTAGATTTTTAAATTTCTATTCTCATCACCAGTTCAGTGACAAGATTGGTGCGTTGAAAGGTGTTATTGACCGTGCCGTTGGACTGTCACACGGTGATTTTTGAAAAGTAAATTTGGATTTAGTTAAAAAAACTTTTGTTAATAATAATTATACGATAGATTTGATTAATAGAGTGATTGAAGAGAGAGTGAATCAAATTTATAATAATAAATTAAAAGATAGAGTAGATATTAAAAATGATGCATTTGTTGTTATACCGTATGGTAGAGGTTTATCTGAAAGAATAAGAAAAGAATTTAAAAAACTAGATATTCAAGTTTTCTTTAGAAATATTAAAAATTTAAGTTTTTTGTTTAATAACTGTAAGGATAGAGATAGAAAGGATGATAAATCTGGAGTTGTCTATAAAATAAATTGTATTGATTGTGATAAGTGTTACATTGGTCAAACTAGTAAATATTTGAAAAAGAGAATTTATGAACATAAATATAGTTTGAGGAGTGTATCTGTCACATCAGGTTTGAAAGAGCATTGTTTAGATTTTGTTCATTCATTTGATTTTAATAATGTAGAAATTTTAGAACAAAATATTATGAATAAATTTAAAAGAGAAAGTTTTGAGAATATTCATATATTTAAGAATGATAAGAATGTTAATTTAATGTTAGAGTCAAGTAAATTAAATAAGATTTATCATCCTATCTTAACTTAACTTAGTTTATTGGTGTGAATTTATTTAGGTGTGGGTCCTTGGAGTGGGGAGGCCTTTTTTGAGGGTATAAATATCGATGTGCAGGGGGGCAGTCAGCTTGCTTTATTAATAATTGAGGAGCTGGATGCAAGAACACGCCGAGCGCGGCGAATGGATAGAAAAGGCGGAGAGAAATTAAGAAATTGACGTCACCGTGACCAAATTTTTTAATTTGCCGAATTTAATTTAAAAAAATACTGTCGTATGCAGAATTAAAAGACGCAACTTTTTTCTGTTTAATGTTTTTCTGTACGATATGCAGATCAGATGAAAAAAATTAAGAACTGGAAATTTAGAAAACGGATCTTTAATCCATTTTTCAAAATTGAATCGCTGTAACTTTGACAAATCTTAATGAAATTTCCTGATTTTTCGTACAGATACTTAATATAGTCTAACGATAAATATAAACCTGTAAAAAATTCTACTTTAAACAAATTTTATACAACAATTGAACTGAACGTAAATAATAAGCTTTTAATACGGTTTCAGTATTCAGTAGCCGAAAGTGTGTTGTAAAGATTTGTAAAAGTTACAGCGATTCAATTTTGAAAAATGGATTAAAGATCCGTTTTCTAAATTTCCAGTTCTTAATTTTTTCATCTGATCTGCATATCGTACAGAAAAACATTAAACAGAAAAAAGTTGCGTCTTTTAATTCTGCATACGACAGTATTTTTTAAATCAAATTCGGCAAATTAAAAAATTTGGTCACGGTGACGTCAATTTCTTAATTTCTCTCCGCTTCCTCTATCCATTCGCCGCGCTCGGCGTGTTCTTGCATCCAGCTCCTCAATTTGTTTTTATTTTCAGTTAGTGTTTTTATTTTTTATTTTTATTTTTATAGATTCTTCGGGGGTGATTATAAGTAGGGGCAATCTGACTGCCCATATAATTGACTGTAAGACCGATAAAAATATTAATTATTTTAGTTATACTACAGTCGACATAAGTAATATTTTATTAATATCACAGATTATTTACTATCATTAATTAACACTGAAATTAAAGCCAATTATATTTGAAAAATTTAATAAATAAATAAAATCAGTAAAATCGTTAAAATATCCAAACTTTATCGTCTTTTTCTTTAATATTTATCCAGTTTTAATTGTAGTCAATATCTATAAATACTTAACTACTCGTCAGTAGTATTTAAATTTCTTAAAAATTCTTAAAAAATCAATGATAATTTGGTCTTTATTATTGCACATTTTCAATCATATTACTATTTGTAATTAAATACATTATTGTATAAATATCGATGTGCAGGGGGGCAGTCAGCTTGCTTTATTAATAATTGAGGAGCTGGATGCAAGAACACGCCGAGCGCGGCGAATGGATAGAAAAGGCGGAGAGAAATTAAGAAATTGACGTCACCGTGACCAAATTTTTTAATTTGCCGAATTTAATTTAAAAAAATACTGTCGTATGCAGAATTAAAAGACGCAACTTTTTTCTGTTTAATGTTTTTCTGTACGATATGCAGATCAGATGAAAAAAATTAAGAACTGGAAATTTAGAAAACGGATCTTTAATCCATTTTTCAAAATTGAATCGCTGTAACTTTGACAAATCTTAATGAAATTTCCTGATTTTTCGTACAGATACTTAATATAGTCTAACGATAAATATAAACCTGTAAAAAATTCTACTTTAAACAAATTTTATACAACAATTGAACTGAACGTAAATAATAAGCTTTTAATACGGTTTCAGTATTCAGTAGCCGAAAGTGTGTTGTAAAGATTTGTAAAAGTTACAGCGATTCAATTTTGAAAAATGGATTAAAGATCCGTTTTCTAAATTTCCAGTTCTTAATTTTTTTCATCTGATCTGCATATCGTACAGAAAAACATTAAACAGAAAAAAGTTGCGTCTTTTAATTCTGCATACGACAGTATTTTTTTAAATCAAATTCGGCAAATTAAAAAATTTGGTCACGGTGACGTCAATTTCTTAATTTCTCTCCGCTTCCTCTATCCATTCGCCGCGCTCGGCGTGTTCTTGCATCCAGCTCCTCAATTTGTTTTTATTTTCAGTTAGTGTTTTTATTTTTTATTTTTATTTTTATAGATTCTTCGGGGGTGATTATAAGTAGGGGCAATCTGACTGCCCATATAATTGACTGTAAGACCGATAAAAATATTAATTATTTTAGTTATACTACAGTCGACATAAGTAATATTTTATTAATATCACAGATTATTTACTATCATTAATTAACACTGAAATTAAAGCCAATTATATTTGAAAAATTTAATAAATAAATAAAATCAGTAAAATCGTTAAAATATCCAAACTTTATCGTCTTTTTCTTTAATATTTATCCAGTTTTTAAATTGTAGTCAATATCTATAAATACTTAACTACTCGTCAGTAGTATTTAAATTTCTTAAAAAATTCTTAAAAAATCAATGATAATTTGGTCTTTATTTATTGCACATTTTTCAATCATATTTACTATTTGTAATTAAAATACATTATTTACCAATTTCAAATTATCGCGCGCTTTTTAATATCGATCGTAGATTAATTATAGCGCTAATTATTAGAATCAATTTCATAATGCTTAATATACTTTCTGTAGATAACCAGCAATATTGTTCTTACTTACGTTCGAAGAAGAAAGGAACTTATTAATGTTGCTGTAAAATTGGCTAAGGTTTTTTGTGTCCTTTTTTACATTAATGGCATTTTTTTCCAATTTAATGTGGGTCATTTCTGATATTAGTCTTTTTCCCCAAATTTTTTCTTTGTCTAATATGTCCACATTTTTAAAATCAAATGTATGATCACATTTTGTTATATGATTATTAATAACATATTGTACGTCAGACTTTGTACTATTGGTTTCTTATAAAATATTTGTTTAAAAAATTTTTATTGAAATTCTGTGATTTTAAGATTTTGGCTTTAATGTATGTTACTCCCTAATTAAACCGATACATATATTTTATTGTACTTTTTATAAAAGCGTGGTTTTTATCTAGTTTCATTTAGAAAAATTCTTAAAAATTATTATTAAAGCTAAATTGTGAAAAGATGGCTAACTGTGTATTTTAATGCACTCACCTATTAACACAATAACTCCCTTACACTTTTTCTTTGATGTTAATTTCTAATAAGTTTTCTAATTTAGCGCAATCGCGTTGGGACCAAGCTAGATAAAAACAAGGTATCAAAAAAAAAATTACACTAAAATTTTTGCAACGTATATATTTCAGTAAAAGAATTGCTTAATTTTTTTAATATGTTCCATTCTGTACTTATATATTTTGTATTAAGTTATAAAATGTTACCGTTGAAAGTGCATGTATTTGTGTATACTTTCGACGTTTTGAATATAGCTAGAATGGGGAAAACTATCGCGCCCTCTCTCGTTCTTCATATAAAAACTACGGCGACCGTTACATTTAACACATCGTGTCGAGCTCTCGAGCAGTACGCACGTTCGTCGCTTCTAATAAATAATAGTTTTGTCTACATATCTAAACTTATTTATTTTTATTACCCACACCTTCAATAGTTACCTTCTTTAAATTAAAAATTATTTACTTGCAAGTTTAATTCCCCCTATGTTCAACTGGTACTATAATAATTAACTAACTTCTACGGGTAAATAATTACCCCGTTAATATATTTATATAGAATAACATAGTTAAACATTATTATAATAAATGTTTAGTAAACGTAGAATATGTCGATAAAATCATAAAAATTGGATGGCAATGTATAAAAAACTAAGAATAATAAAATGTTTAATAATCATTTTATCTATTTTTCACCGCAAATCTAAGTAAAATTATAATAATTTCTACACTTATAAAAATACCTATTTTTAAGTAAATATAAACTTTAATAAATACGAAGTATCGTTCGTTGTTTCGATGAACATTAATAAATTGTATTGAATAAACATCCATATAACTAAATTAATTCAAAACTATATATACATATTTACCAAATTTGTTTTAAAAAAATTATCTAACAATTTTTTCTAAGATAAGAATTTGTAATTTATAATATATATCTTATGATAATATTATCATTTATTAGCATCAATGCTCATAAAAACATAAGTGTTACAACAACTAGTGTTAAACTAAACGAATTTTATGCAAAATTGAAGAATTTTGTCAACAACCTTGTAATGATACATTATAAGTATACAATTTTACCTTTGGCTTTGCAACGGATACTGTTAGTTACGGATATATGCGTAACTACTTTCCATGTCAACGCAGTACACTGAGAAAAATGAAATAATAAAAATTACTATATTTTATAGTAATGGTGGGACATACTTCGATTATCGTAATTTTTGCTATATTTTGTAGTAATTTTTGTTATAACTTTTATAAAAATTACTATGTACATAAGAAAAATTGCTACAAAATATAGCAAAAATTACGATAGTCGAAGTATGTCCCACCATTACTATAAAATATAGTAATTTTTCTTATTTCATTTTTCTCAGTGTATCTTCTAAAGTTAAAATTGCTTAAACTTGGGCAAATGATAACTTTTTGAGTTTATACGCGTCAAGTAATCACATATAAAAAATCCAAGTAATTTGAATTTTTCATAATATTTTATATGGTTAATATTGAAAAACCTTTTTTACCGTTTTCGATGTAAAAATCCTTAAGATTTCATTGAAATGTAATTTAGAACCCTGATTTGTACCACAGTACCTTAAATCTATTATAAAATCATATATTTAGATTTTTTATAGTGTTCAATCGATGCAAAAATGTATCTGGTAAACATTTTGTGGGGCCAAAAGTTTCAGAGAAAATAATGGCCGCGCCAATACGATGATCATTATCGTATTCGTCTAAAACCTATAATTTCCCACAGATTGGTAATTACTTTTTATGAATTACAGTCTAAGTACTTTACGACTATACAAGCATTTTGTATTTGCGAAATGTCAGTACTTTCGTCGAACTAAATAGAAAATTTACTTACAGATAGTTTCTCTATCAACTGAGCTTTAATACTTGGAGCGATACAATTTTTTATTAAATTAGTGACCGAATTTCTATCTAAGTGTAATCGCTCCCAGATTACGCGACAATAAACGTCCGTACTAATGTCTTTCAAAACTGGTAGTAAATGATTCGCTAGTAATAACGCTAAATTATGCTCCGCAAAAACAGTATTTAATTTCAATCTTGCTACTTGAACTTTTCGCGCGATTTCATCTTCCTGATTATCGGCAGTTTCCTCGTTCTCTTGCAAAATTCTCAACCTATTTACATTCCGTCTGTGAGCAGCCGAATTCTGATTCTCTCGAATAGAATTCAATCGAGCATTGAATTCACTATTGTAGACAGAACATCGAGCACGCGTATCGGCTCCTGCAACTCATCGTAGCCAAGGTTGAAAGTCGGGATTATTTTCCCATTCAGCACGGTACCGTTGTACTCGAAAATTTCGATTCTCTATTCACTAATAAGAATAACATATAAACCATCGGAATCCCCCAAGAACCGTAGAAAAATTGAATAACAAGAAAATTAAACCGTTGCACATGCGACTATCAAAAATTAAAAATTTAAAACGTTTTATTCTTTTAAATTATTCAACATCCACACTTTACAATATTTAAATTCAGTATTTATATATCTACTCGACAAGAAAATAATACAATTAATGAACAATCACGTAATTATTTACGTACAGTACCGCTTGAAAATTTCGTAGCCATTCAAAAAAAAGTTCTCCGTAAAAATCAAAATTTAATATGAAAAATTTATTGTTTCTTTTGGCCTAATAATCTTCAATTTCTTATTTTCTTTATAACTTTGCTTCAAATTAAGCAATTTGAGCATCTTTTTTTCAAACCATATCTACTTGAACTCAACTTTCTTCTGGTTTTTGGTTCGATTGTTTATCTTTATTTGTTTCCGAGTTATAAGCGACCGAATTAGAAGTAATTTTTACTGCTATTATTATTGGATGTCGAATAACTTCCGTAAAAGTTCTTCATATTTTTATATTATAATGACATACCAAAGTTAGGATGAGATCCGTTTCCCGGAGGTCATGTACTCCCCTTGTTAGTATAAAATACTTGTAATTAGCAGTAATTATAGATTTATCATAATTAAAATAATTAAACTCTCTAAAAAATATATAATTTTATAATAGATTTAAGGTACTGCGATACAATTCAGGGTTCTAAATTTTATTTCAATAAAATCGTAAGGATTTTTAAAAAAATCTTTAAATTTTTTTTATAAAAATCGTCTATAATTTTTTAACTATTTTACGGATTTAAAAAAAAAATAAAAAAAAGGTTTTTTTATACTCTTTAAAATGCGCGCAACCACGTTCATTTTTGTCGAACCATTAAAAAGTTATAAAATTTTTTGTGTAAACCTTCACTTTTTTTCAAGTTTAATTATCTAGTAATCTATGCATCGTAGAAAAAAACTCAAAAGAGAAAAAATGTTTATTTTTTTTATGTAAAATCAATTCAAAAATTTATCTTATAAAGAAAAAATTTTTTTTTTATTTTGACCAATATTTTTTGTATTTTATTGAGATACAAAATGTTACATGTCTACGAGTCAATTAATTTTTACAATTTTTAGTTCAATATTGCAATGTAGATTCTAAAATATAGTTAAAATTAGACTTTGCGAATCTCGGCTAGTCGCGTGAAATAACGCTAATTTTCATACTAATAGGTACAACGGTTAATTTAACGATTAATCCTCTACTACATTTACATTAAATTATAGTTGTTAGATATTTTGTTAATAATATTTTTAAATTCTATTCCTATAGTTTCTGCTGATATTCGCACAGTGAATATTTGTTTTATTATAATTTTAAATACTTCATTTATACATGTATAATATATTAAAAATTTTGAAGACTGTATGCAGTAGTTTTATCTACGAGCTAATTAATTTGTAGAATTTTTAGGTCAATTGTGTTAAGAGGTTTTAAAATAAAGTTGAAGTACTGAACTTCGCTTTGCAAATCTCGGTGAATCGCATGAAATGGTACAACATACGATTCAACAATTAACCCTTTATTATATATACATAAAATTACAATTTGAGTATATATTTGTTATTATAATAATATTTAAAATACAGACTTTACGTTTTGTTAATCTTTAAGCTAGGAGCATTTTCAGATTGGATTATTCCTACTTCCTAATGATATATTTCGTACCAATAGAAATACAATGTTAATAGTGCCGTCGAGTGGTGTCGCTGTAGGCTCCATAGTCATAGACTATAAGCGTAGTCGGCAACTGAAAGCAACACTGATCATCATATCAATTTATAAAACTAGTTTACTCCTTTCTTAGCTAATAAATTTAAAAGTTAAAATTTAAATTGATCTACTTAATTACTTACCCGGTCTTTCATATTCCGTAGTATATGCGAAACTATTCACTATATTGTAACGGTTTTGCTATTTTTAATAATATAAAGTTAATAATAACAATTAACTACCGTTAAACAATAGTTTCACTTCGCGATCAGCCGCTCAGTAATAATACGTGTCTATAAGACACCTATAGGCGGAGGCGGCGGTATCCTTTTCTTAGCGAACGCGAACGAAAATAAAAGGGCAAACAATAAGAATAGAAACACGATGTTTAATTTAAAATAAAAAAACCAAGAGTATATTATCAAATAAAAGTAATACACGCGTGCCGCTGCACGCGGGATCGCAGGTCGATACGCGAAATAAATAAAAAGAGAAAGAGAGAGAGAGACTACAAAACTGGCACTTACAGTGCGTGAGCCGCGATGGCTAATTAAATCACCAGGCGAAGTCTGCGTGGTCGCTACTCTCCTTTAGCTTCCTGGGCTGCGTCGTCGCCGAATAAACTAACACCGGTTCACTGGGTCACCAGCACAACACCAGGATGACAAGTAGCATGAGGCAATCAAAAATATGGAGAAATACGAGTAATCGAAATAACTCTCTCACGAAATGACGGTTGAAATAATTCTCTGTGAATCTCTCGCCGGTTGAGATTAATCTAAGTGCTCTTGCACTTACGAACCGAAAACTCTCCCTCTCTTTCCCTACTTTTACCTTTACGAAGGTCCGCGAAAATCGTCGAACGTCGATCTGTAACATCTGTAAAGATTAATACACAGGCTAGACAGAGAGAGAATAAAACGAGCAATGTAATATAATCAAATATTACATTGATTCGTTACAATATATTAATAGATTACTTTGCTGCAGACGGAGGCACTACGCACTCTGCTACAACTGAAATAATCTAACACACACAAACACAAACATATTGATTAAAAAATATACTAACAAGTTATTTTTCTGGTATAGTTATTTAAAATAAAATAATTTATACAACTTAAATTCTTTTTTTTATTCAAAACTAAATCATGTGTGATGTGTCATTTATCCAGTTAATAATCGGGTTTCACCAATAAACGAACACTTAAAATTATTATAGTGAAAATTCAAAAATAAAAATATTGAATCTAATCACGATCTTCTTTACGATCGAATCATTAAAAGAATATGCACATGAATTAAACGATAAAATCTATTTTCGTTTTAATCAAAATAATCGTTTAAAATACGAACTCGATCTTCATAAAGATTTCGCGTTCAACATTAATAAACAATTCGCAGAGCTTAAAACTCTTGTCATACTTATCGTAAAATCCATTGGTGAAGTATTAATTAAAAATTTCAAAAAATTAAACAGTTAAATTAATTAATATAAACTAATTTTAAATAACTACGATAAAATAAACTGTCAATTTTCGATTTTTTAACCTTTAAAAATAAATAAATGATATTTTGGTAAATAAATTTGATAAAATAGAATAATTTTATTCAATTGAATATTTTCTACAAAGAGTAGAATAGGTTAATTTACTTTAAAATTGACTCTATCGGAGAAGGGGGGTCGTTCGAGAGTAATAGTGAAAATGACATTGTTGTTGTCTTTATATTAACGCGTGTGTAAGAAAGAGATCGCATGATCGATGCTTTCTCTATTTCGTCGCGTATTTATATTGAATGTAAACATTTAACAAACACTGACGCAATGTTAGATAGTGTTAGTTATTTAAAAATATATGATATTCTGTCAAACTGGCAGATAATCGTAAATATAAATAAATGCATTTCGTTCCCAGAATTTAGCGATTTAAATTTTATTTATGTACCTAATACACGATTTATTATTTAAATTGAAGATTGACTTTTTTATTGAAATGCAGACGTTTTGACGTATTATCGATCCATTTACAAAATATTAAAAACAATTTGAGACACATTTCGTTTATTAGTCACACAGCAAGTAATAGGATGAAAAATAATAGAATTAAGTTACAAAGCAAGGTTTTAAAATCAGAAATAATTGATAATAATATTCATATTTCGTATGTTAATAAAAAAATCAAGTTTATTACAAATTTACTAGTTAAGAAAATAACGAATACAAATACAGAAGAGTTTATAACAAGACAAGATCTTAGAATTGATGTATTTAAAAGAAAGTTAGATATTAAACATAAGAATAAATTTGATAAGCTTTATCTTTGTAAAATTAGAAACAATAATAGTAAGCAAAAGAATAATTTAAATAATGTTGACTTGAAAAGAAATAGTTTTACAAATAATGACAAATGATTTGTGAATTTGACTAATATAAATATATCTGATGGTGTTAAACATATTGTGAGATTAGGGCAGAAATATAGTAGCAGTAACAGACTTGATAAACATACTGTAATAGAAACTGTAAAGAATGTTAAACAATTGTTTGAATATACAGAATTTTCACATGAAACAGTTAATTTTATAAGGAAAAATGTAGATTGCATGGTAAATAATATTAAAAAAACTCAACATATTAAATATGAAGACAGACTGTTTGCGCAGAGATTGAGTAAAACTAAACAATTTTTAAGAAATAATAATAATTTATTTTTTACATTCGCGGACAAAGGTAATGTCACGGTTGCTATTGATACTCAAAGTTATAAAAATAAAATGGAAAAATTAATATCTGACAGAAATACATATTGTCAAATAAAAAAAATCCATTAAACAAACTCCAAAAGGATACACAAAAGATAATGAAAAAGTGGAATAAATTAGAATTGCTGGATAAAAAATATCATAATAATGAAATTACACAGACAGATAAATCCTCGCCAAAGATTTACGGGTTACCAAAAATACACAAACAAGATATACCTTTACGACCTATTGTCTCTTGCGTTGGTAGCCCTACTTATAAATTGTCAAAAATAGTAGAAAAAACATATCTAGTAGTATTAGTAAACCTAAATCATATATAAAAAATAGTATGGAGTTGATTAAAAAATTTAGTAACTGTGACATTCCTGCAGATTATATGATAATTTGACTAGATGTAATCTCCTTGTTCACCAATGTACCAGAAGAATTAGTTCTGAAAAGCATAGAGAAACGATACCATTTGATAAACAAAAAATATAATATCTCTTTACACGAGTTGTTAGAAGTTATTAAATTCCTTCTACATAACACATTTTTTCAATGGGACGGAAAATACTTCCAACAAGTACATGGAAGTCCCATGGGAAGTCCGATTAGCCCAATATTTACTGATATGGTTATGGCAGATATAGAACAGGAATGTCTCAAAAAACTACAATTTGTACCAACATTCTATTATAGGTATGTAGATGATACAATTATGTGCATCCCTAATAATAAACTATCGCATGTATTAGATGTTTTTAATAGTTATCATAATAAGTTGCAGTTTACGCATGAAATAGAGACTAACGGGCATATAAATTTTTCAGAAGTTTCATTAATTAGGAATAATAATACACACATAATTACAAATTGGTACCGGAAAGATACTTTCTCGGCACGGTTTTTACATTTTAAATCTAGTCATACTATCCAGCAGAAGCGAACAATGGTCTATACATTGGTGGACAAGGCTATTTTGTTAGCGCATGAGAAATTTCATAAAACGAATATTCGATTAATTAAAAAATTTTTAGAGAACAATAGTTATCCAACAAAATTTATTAATCACAACGTAAGAAAAAGATTAGAAAAAATAAAATATAATCATAATAATGCGCAACCAAATAACAAAGCAATAACAAATTACAAAGCTACTTTAAATATTCTTTTTGTACCCGAATTTTATGAAAAAGTATCAGGCGCTATGAAAGAAAAGACTATTAAGGTGATACCAAAAATTTGTAACAAGTTTGGTAATGTTATTGTAAGAGGCAAAGAAGCTACATATAAATTAACAAAAACTAATGTTGTTTATAAAATTAACTGCAAAGAATGTAATGCTTGCTATGTAGGTGAAACGAAAAGACGGTTACAGTGCCGAATTAAAGAGTATCAAGTCAATATACATAAGCCAGATTCTCATTATGTAATAAATGATCATATGTTCGCGAATAATAATCATTCTGTAATTTTAATGACGTTAAAGTATTATACACTGAAAAGAATTGGCATAAAAGACTGATATCGAAACTGATCCATTCATATCAAGTCAGAAAATAACACAATTAATGTAAAAGATGTTACAAACAATCTTAGCCAACATTATAATAACATTAATAATAATATTAAATTAAAATCTAAATTGTGAGGAAAAATATCTTTCTTTAGTAACATAACCTAAAACTATATTTATCAGAAGGTGCCTAGCTATAGATCAATCGGAGCATGCGCCATTGACAATTGGAGCATGCGCGATTGACAATTTGAGCATGCGCGACGCGGCAAATTTAAAAAGTGAACTATTACAGTTTTACACACTAAATAAACTCATTTATTGATTATTTAAGCTTATAATTTATAAATAAATTATCGTTTGAATTTAATCAAATTTAATAGCAGATTCGAGTCATTTGTGTTTTTTTTAATTTATTATGTACATGTAAGAATTTCAAATTTCCGCGGGGAGTGGGGATATGTGTTCGATTATCTAATTACGATTAATCGCTCAGGTGTCTAAGAACGCGAAGCGAGAGATTTTAGTTGCTGTTATTAATTGTCTGTGATACAATTGACATTTCGTTATTTTACCAATTTGACTGCCTTTTGCTAAATATGTGTTATTGTGTATTAAATTATTTTGTGTTGTTTTTAATTTATTTATTTAATTTATTTAACTTTTTGAAAAACGATGTTGATTATGGATTTAATTAGTATGGAAAGGTATAGATCACACATAACCGCAATTTCTGCGCAAAATTATAATTTTTTTAATAAATTTGCTTACTTTTGTTTTTAATTATAGCGCGACGCATCAGAGATGCTATTAATTATACGTTGTATACGTTTATATTAATGATAAAATAGTAAGTGGTGCTAATAATTTATAATGTTATACATTTGCTACAAAATTACTAATATGTATAGAAAGATGTTTTAAATAATATTGTTGTACTGATATGATTAATAAAGGTATAGCTTGATGAGGATGAAGGATATCCATCGAAACGTCGCCAAATAGAAACATATATGGTTTGTTTATCAAAATCGAGAAAAAATACCTAATCCCTTCAAACATATTGCATGGACGACAAAATTATTCTACAACCATGATTTCTGTTCGGAGCGTCTTGCTAACCTCGAAAGTGAGTTTTGAGCACGTGCAAATCGAACAACCGGGTTAAACAGAACCCAGAATAATTCTGTAATCGACGAAACTCTCAGAATTCATCTGTTTGTAACAAAATTCTTGGAAAAGGCGGATAAAAGGCCTATGCGGTTTTTCACTGAACTACAAAAATACATAAATAATTCTGCATCTAACTATGATGAGATTTTGTGTATTTTATCTCAAGCCCTTGTAGATTCTGCTAAAGAATGGTGGTATATCCAGGAACCTCACGTCAATTCGTTTGACGAATTTTCTACTTCATTTAAAGAGCAATTTTGGAATTCAACAATCCAACGGAAAGCTAGTCGTCAAATCGAATTGGGCCAACATACGGTGGGACAAAAAACGCGTGTAGAGGACGCGACGTATATTCTCGGTCTACCGCGCGAAACCAATTATGAGCTTAACAAAAGTGAGTTGATTGAAAGACTGTCCGAGCCTTTTAAGAAACAAGTAAAATATGCTTTTCTCGGACAACCAAATAAAAATGAAAATATACTTTTTAAAATTTTATCGGACTTTGATGGTGAAAGTAATCAAGGTAAAAAGACTGATTCTTCTCCGAATAAAAATTAAGGCAACAATCAGAAAAACACAAATTCTGGTAATAAACATAATTGAGGAGCTGGATGCAAGAACACGCCGAGCGCGGCGAATGGATAGAGGAGGCGGAGAGAAATTAAGAAATTGACGTCACCGTGACCAAATTTTTTAATTTGCCGAATTTAATTAAAAAAAATACTGACGTATGCAGAATTAAAAGACGCAACTTTTTTCTATATAATGTTTTTCTGTACGATGTGCAGATCAGATGAAAAAAATGAAGAATATAAAGATAAATAAAGTTATTTTATAGCATCAAAAAGCAGTTATTATTTAAACCATTTTTATGCTGTAGTTGGATACAATATTACAATGCGATTTTCAATAAATAACAAAGACGGCCACTGATTTATGCCGCGAAGCAGATGATCATTACGGCGACGAAGTCGATGTTCATTTGTTTACAATTTCGTTGTTTATATTGATGAGTGTACACAAAATGTATATCTCTGATTTTGGCGCTTGCTCTATCTGCGAAATTTTTTATCCAAATAAGCTGAAATTTTTAAGAAATTATCTTCAAATATAAACGAACAAATCTCTCGCTGGAAGTTTGCGAAGTCTAAGACTTTATAACACACTTTCGGGTACTAAATACTGAAACCGTATTAAAAGCTTGTTATTTACGTTAAGTTCAATTGTTGTATAAAATTTGTTTAAAGTAGAATTTGTTACAGGTTTATATTTATCGTTAGACTATATTAAGTATCTGTACGAAAAATCAGGGAATTTCATTAAGATTTGTCAAAGTTACAGCGATTCAATTTTGAAAAATGGATTAAAAATCCGTTCTCTAAATTTACAGTTCTTAATTTTTTTCATTTGATCTGCACATCGTACAGAAAAACATTAAATAGAAAAAAGTTGCGTCTTTTAATTCTGCATACGACAGTATTTTTTTAAATTAAATTCGGCAAATTAAAAAATTTGGTCACGGTGACGTCAATTTCTTAATTTCTCTCCGCCTCCTCTATCCATTCGCCGTGCTCGGCGTGTTCTTGCATCCAGCTCCTCAATTATAACTCGAAAAGTAGTACTCCGTTGGTAAGTGCTATTTCAATCGACCAATCAAAAAGGGGTCAAACTTCGCAAGTTGCGAATAAAAATCAAAAATCTTCAAAATGTGTTGATCTTAAAGAAAACATTCAGATTGAAGAAATTGCAGAAGTTTCTTCGATCAACTCAAATTCTCCAAATTCGGGAAACTAATCCCAGCTGCATCTGAAAACTCAGATGTGCTTCTCAATAAAAATCGAAATATTGACGGAGATGCAACTAAAAAGGCGAAAATATCGACTGGCCATCGAATAGGTTCCATAATTCCATAAAATCCTTTAGACGATATTTAGTCCACGATATCGAAGGTGCTAATACACCAGCTGATATCATACCAAAAAAATCTTATTCATTGTTCAGAAATTGAAATTCATCTTGTTAATATTGCTGTGAAAGCTCTTATCGATACTGGAAGCGAAATTTCATGTATCTCGGAGGATTTTTATTTACGTAATAAAAGTATCTTTAAATACAATAAATTTTCTTTTCTTTTCTTATATATTTTTTTCCGTTTTTTCAAGTTTTTATTAATTTTATACTACAACCAATTAAATTTTATATTTTTTTTTACTTAGCTTGTCTTAGTCTTTTTTCGAACACTCATCCTGTGAGGTTTCTAAAGTGGCTGGTATTAATACAGTCCACCTTACGTGAGTTGTGAGGAATGTTCTTTGGCTTCCGGAGATCAATAAATTCATTTATCATATAATTTATGTAATATAGTCCTAAGATTTATTTTTCAACTTAGAAGGGACGCGAATCTTTAATCTTATTACTACAGACTATCATGGTTATCTTTACGTGATCGTCGTAGATATATATTGGCCATGTTTACTTCTAAATTGATTGATACTTGAGAGCAATGATACTTATATGATCAAATGACCTTTCCTAGCGACGAATTGCGAAACAAAGCGTAATAACTCGGGTTTTGTTATACCACGGATTCTTTTAATCAATAGAGTAATAATAATTTTTTCATAAAAGTTGCATCGAATTCAAATATTTTTAAGTCGTGTTACATGAATTTTTTAAAAGACCAATCAAATGAGTAGTTTATTCAATAACCATACAAAATTGTAAGTGCAATTTTTATTCTATATTCTCTATTCCATTCTTTTTACATACTAAGTATATAGTGTTTTTATGCGTTATTTTTTTTCTTTATTTATTATGCCATAAAGTATAATTTTCACTCTATCAATATATAGGAATGGATTTTTTTTACTGCGTATTTAAATTTGTTAGTGTAGCCACTTCTTGGTTACTTTAATGGTGTTCACAACATGATTTAAATGCATTAATGGCGTTGAATCTTTGTTATTTTTATTTTAAATTTTTTTTTATATTCATATAAGCTATACGTTTTGGACACTACATTCTACATCGTTATTTCATATATAATCGCTAAACTTTGTATTAAGCCGTCGGAGACTTTGGTATGTCAAAGACAAATTTTTAAAAAATTTTGCTTCAAATGCTTACAAATGCTTGTTTAGTAATTAAAAAAAAATTTTTGCATAACCATTATATCCTTCTTAAGCGAAGAGCACTTTGAGTCAATTCAATTTTTATGGTTGAAATGTACAAGGTCAATCCGCCAAGTTAATTCTAAGAAACAAATATTTTACTAACTCTTAAATACCTTTATTAATTTATCTAATATTAAATAATTTAGTCTTAATTATGTTTAAATGTTTTAGAAAAAGAATCTAATAATTATATCTTTTAATTTATTTATTCACACATAACTATTAATAGTTACATTTTTCATAACATTCAGAAACATTTTATAATAATATTATGTATTTTGTAGTGGTAGCGCTATATATAGATATAGCCAACGACTCGAACGGCTGATACCCGCGCAATGATAATGAGATTTCGGGAGAGTCGCGCGCGCAGGAATAACGAAGTACACGAGAGATCGCGACGAGACGTGTGACGTGGTATATCCCGGTTGAGATAGTATTTTTCTCCACGAGTTTTTCCCGTGTTTTACCGGTTTTTACTTGACCGCTATACCCGTGAATTGTTTTTCCGGTGTTATCTGGTATAGTTATTTGGTACACACGCACAAAACAAAGTGATCGGTGGTCGAGGGATTCTCCCACCGACATTTTCAATCTAACGGAAAAGAGATAGCGAGAGAGAGGAAGTACTTCGTTCCTTTGTATTCGTGATCCGAAGAAAAGAGATAAAGTAAGTGGTACCACTTTCCGCGCGAGCAATTATTATCGTTTATTGATTATTTTGTTTAACGCGGTCGTTTGATTATTTTTAAGATAGTTAGTTCGTGTACCCCTTTCCCCTCTCGTGTTGAGTCGACGTTTACGACTCAACTTTCGTGCGTATAACGACCTCAAACTATAATAATTGTTATTGTATTTAATTATTTATTCTAATCCATTTAATAAATCAGTTAATAATTAATTCTTTTCAAATCGTGTTGATTTGTAGTTTTCTAACCGGCGTATATATTTGTTCCTCCGTCTTCCTTCGAGTCGTATATAAATATACGGAGTCAGTGTCAGCGCGCCAGGGTGTCATTGTGCCAGGGCCGCTAGAAAGGTCTGTTCGCGCGAGTTTGGGAGGGGGTCTGTCGCGACAAGAAGGCTTTACAACTTGACTAAATTTACGCACTAAATTCAAATTTGTGCGCTGGTTAAGCAAATTTCTTTTGTCTGTGTTTATATCATAAAATCGCATGAGAGAAAATTCATGTTACTAGATGTACCTTGATATAAATACTAATTTTATATATTATGTAATTATGCAGTAGCTAAGTAAATAAATCATAAAGAAATTATAAAATTATTAACGTGTTGAAAATAATGATTGCGTTAAGCTACATTTACATGGAATGATTCATATATACGTATATATATTTATATATTTTATATATTATATCAATTATTATATTTAAATATGCATAATTTTACATTGTAATGAATCGTGTCTTTTTATTTATATTTATAGATAATTAAAATTAAGTAAGTCACAAATTTCCAATAAAATTCAAGGGGTTATCTCTTCATTCAATTTAAGTTGCCAAAAGTTTTGAATAAATAGGCACAACTTTTGTTGTTAACTATTATAAAAATAACTTACCACAATAAGCTTAACTACTTAAGTAAAAAAAATATTACCATAAGCTTTTAACCTAATGTATTATTTAAATATCTTTATAAAACTACGTTTTTAGCAATTATTTTCAGAAAAAATTTCAAGTAAATAGTTATAACAAATATACGTAAGTGAGAAATAGTATCAAACGAGTAATCCTTAACTTTTATAAGCCACAAAAATTCACTCATAAATGTGCGAATTTATTTTTTAGCAAAGATTATTTTTATAATTAAAATTTACTATTATGCTATTTCAGTAATCGTAATTGTTAAGAATGTAATACAATTTTATCATGTAATGAAAACGATTCAATATATATATATCAATATGATATAATCATCATACAAACCAAATGAATCCGCAGTTGATTGGGAGATGCTTAATTAATATTAAAAATAATATAATTAGTGAAAAATAAGAAGAATCTTTTATATTTGATTCATATATACCAATTCTCCTGTGAAATATTCTCACTTACCTAAATAATAAACGTAATATAGTGCTTAATGCTGCATGCTTTTAAAAATACCTTAGTAGAAACCTATTGTAGAATAATTTACATTTTTATGTATAAAATAATTCTGCATCAATGCATAGACAAAATAGTTTGTTTTAAAAGTATAACATATGATATTTTAAATACATAAAGTTATTTTAATTCGATATCAGCTGCTTTCTTTTTGCCAATATATACTATAAAAATAAATAAAAATATTTAATAATTATATTTTAAGCTAGATGCAGACGAAACATATCAGTCGGAAGAGATGGTAGAGAGGTACGCAATGCGACACATTTCAGGCTTAAAATTTGTAATTTATAAGATTAAATAAAAAAATTCTTTAATTTTTTGTGTTTTTTTTTGTTATCATTTCGACTCTGTTATATTTATCTCCTGGTAACTCCTCCATAAAATCCTTGGTATTTTCGCAATCTTCCAAAATATGTTTAAGGGTGCCTAAATCTTTATTAAATAACTTACAAATCCTATCCTCCATTTTTCTACAGTATTTATTCGTTACATCAATGTTTCCACACCATTATATAAATATATAAATATATATACGTATATATGAATCATTCCATGTAAATGTAGCTTAACGCAATCATTATTTTCAACACGTTAATAATTTCATAATTTCTTTATGATTTATTTACTTAGCTACTGCATAATTACATAATATATAAAATTAGTATTCATCGAGAAGTTCGAGAGATGCTTGAGACAGGCGTTATAGAACCGTCTAGTAGCCGTTGGTCCAGTCCAGTGGTGATGGCTAAGAAGGGCGAAAATGCAAGACGTTTTTGCATTGACTTCAGGAAGGTCAACGCTTTGACCAAACCTGATGCGTATCCTTTGCCGTTTATGCAAGATATTTTACGCAAACTCAAGAGAGCCCGATATATATCTACGATAGATATGAACTGTGCCTATCACCAAATACCTCTGCAAATGGAATCGCGCCCGCTTACAGTATTTACGGTACCTGGAATGGGTTTGTTCCAGTTTACTCGTACGCCCTTTGGATTGGCAAATGCTGGCGCGACGTTTCAACGCATGATAGACCAGGTGATTGGACCTGCTCTCGAACCGAATGCTTACTCTTATCTCGACGATATCATTGTCGTGACGGAGACCTTCGAAGAGCACAAACTGTTGCTAAAGGAGGTGTTGACTCGTTCGACGGAAGCCGGTTTATCGGTAAACCGAGAGAAATGTGTTTTCTGTCAACCCGAGGTGAGATACTTGGGTGTGCGGGTCAATCGCGACGGGATAAGACCTGAGCCAGCTAAGACGGAGCCGATTCAAGAATATCCGGCTCCCCGAAATCTCAAGCAGCTGAGACGATTCCTCGGGATGGCATCTTGGTACCGACGATTTATACCCGACTACGCTACGATAGCGGAGCCGTTAACACGTCTTACCAAGAAAGACCAAAAGTATGAATGGCTCCAAGAACAAGAAAGTGCATTTCAGCGACTCAAAGCGCTGTTGATGACTGCACCCGTTCTACAGACTCCTGACGAGAGTGGCGATTATACCATTCAAACAGATGCTAGTGACACCGGTATCGGTGCAGTACTAACACAGGTCGTTGATGGAGTAGAGAGAGTCCTGGAGTTTGCCAGTAGAGTACTCTCACCAGCAGAATGCAACTATAGCGTCTCAGAACGCGAATGCTTGGCCGTAGTATGGACAATTAGAAAATTTCGACAATATATTGAGGGTTACCAGTTTAAGGTTATAACCGATCACAGTAGTCTTCGTTGGCTGTGCAATATACACAATCCAACGAGTCGGCTCGCCAGATGGGCATTAGAACTCCAGTCTCATAATTTTACAATTGAGTACAGGAAAGCAGCTCTAAATTATGTCCCTGATGCCCTTTCTCGCATGTATGAGGAAGACGAGCCGACCATCGCTTCAGTTTCTTGGAGCCAAACTACAAAAGATCCATGGTACCTCTCATGGCTGAAAGACGTAACAGAGAGACCTAGAGATTTTCCGGAATGGAAGATAATAGGAAACAATTTGTATTCGTATCGCGTCGATAACGAGTTAGACGACGTGATGGAGGATCACGACGCTTGGAAGCTGGTTGTACCAGAGAAGCATAGGCAAGCCATACTCCGTGAGTGTTATGACGATCCGACTGCTGGACACTTAGGTAAGGAAAAGACATTTGATAGAGTGGCTAAAATGTATTATTGGCCGCGGTACTATGCCGAAGTCGGAGAATATGTACGGAAATGTCAAGTCTGCCAACAGTGTAAGGTGGAGCAACGTCCTCCCATGGGTTTGATGGGAAGACGAGTGATAGAGAAACCATGGCAAGTTGTAGCAGGTGACATCACTGGCCCACTTCCGCGGTCATCACATGGATACGAATATATATTGGTCTTTCAGGATTTGTTTACGCGCTGGATCGAGGCGGTCCCGATTCGGAAAGCTAATGCTAGGACCATCGTAAAAGAGTTGCATGAGCGAGTCATCACACGTACATGGTACCCCAAAGGTGTTTCTGTCAGACAACGGAACCGAGTTTAAAAATAAACTCGTGGATGACTACTTAGTGGAACGAGGGATTTTCTATACGACGATTCCTCCTTACCATGCTCAGGCTAATCCTGTTGAACGTGCTAATAGGACGTTGAAGACAATGATCGCGTCCTATATCACAGAAAAGCACAACACATGGGATGAGAAACTCCCCGACTTAGTATTCGCTCTAAATACAGCGATGCAAAGCTCGACAGGATGGAGTCTAGCCATGTTAAACTATGGCCGGCAACCCGAGCCACCCGGTACAGCTCGTAGAGCGCAAGACGAGCTGGTTCAACAACGTGTGGAATACCAACGTTTGCTTGAGTGGAGTGATCGGCTGTCTAGATTACCTGAGCTTTACAAGAAAGCATCGGCCAATGCAAGTAAAGCTCATGAAAGGCAAGCCGGTTACTACAATACCGGGCGAAGAGTTGCATCTTTTGAAGTTGGAAACCTAGTGTGGAAGAAGAATCGTGTCCTTTCATCCAGTGCTCAAGGTATTTCGGCCGAGTTATCCCCGAAATACGTTGGCCCATACCTGGTAGTTTATAGCTACGGCCCAAACACCGTCAAGATAGACGATGCCCGAGGTAATGAAGAGAAATGTCACGTACAGTATCTCAAACCGTACTTATCCGAAGATCACGGGGATGAGTACGGAGAAGTAGACGACATCGAGATCGGTCAACCTATGCTGGAAGAGAAACCTGATAATACAGTTCCTGCGAGCGAAGACGTCTCGAACGGCGAGACGCAAGCGAGCGAAGTTCCATGCGAGGGACATGACGGTAATCCGACCGAGAACGCGTTCCCTATTAAACGAAGTAGAGGTAGGCCGCGCAAACATGCTAGAGTCGTTGCGATACCGCGAAACCGAGCGAATGTTGTCTCTAATATAAGTCACCGTGGACAAGTTAAACGTGGTAGAGGTCGACCACGAGGTATGACAAAGCGTTAGTTAGCTAAGTTAGGCTAATGGAATTTACTCTGAGATTGGAATGACCCTGACAATTGGTATCTGTTTGTTTAAATGCTGATCCAGTTCGACAGCAAACAGCTGGAGCAGTTGGTGGCCCGCCTCATCCAGAGTGGCATCAACGAGTCACAGACGCTCGAGCTCCTCAACGGGTTCACCACCGCCGTGGACCAGGCCGTGAGAGATGAAGGGGAAGAGAGACGGCGGAGGCAGGAGGACCGAGACGCGGTGGTGATCGTGGAGGATGGGCTGGATGGAGTACCCGTTCATCCATCGAGCGGCCTGGTAGTCGAGCGGGGTTGCCCCAGGCTACAGGCCCGATTCCCGCAGGTTCACCGCCGTCCAGGCTCACGGCTGAACAACGGCCCAGGGAGCCGGAGGTCCGGCTCCCCAACCAACTCTAGGAGGATACAGAGGAGTATGTTCCCCTTCGACGTCCGGGAATGAGTACTCCGGATCAGAGCGAGGCTTTGACGTCTCAATCCGGTCTGACCCCGAGCCAGAAATTATCGGAGGACGGGGAAGAGGCGTGGCATACCGTGTTGGAGGCGTTGACGAAGGCCCGTGAGTCCTTCAAGGCCACGTCAATCACCGAAAAGCACGCCTTCGCCTTGTTTGATGAGTTCAAGGCGAAATTCCCCGAAGCCTCCTATAAAAGTGATCCTTGGGAGGCCATTATTGGACACCGTAAGGCGGAACGCCAAGCGGTATCGGTCATGAGGGCGGACCGGAGGGAGAGAGCGGCAGAAGCCGCTCGTGCCGAGGAACGGCGGAGGCGAGAAGAAGCCGCTCGGAGGGCCCACGAGGATCGGCTTAGACTCGAGGAAGAGGCCAAGGAGGCACAACGCCGATTAGCCAGAGCTCGTGAGGAGGAAGAACGTGCTCAGGCTAATCTGGATGGAAAAACTCCATGGCCGAAGAGAGGGTCTGAGCAGAGATGCTCCATATGTAGGGAGTGGGGGGTCCACGATCCGGAGGACGGTCCAAGGAGGTATAAACACAAGGAGATCCGGCGTCAGAAGAAGGAGAGGTACCGCGAGAACCAGCAAAAACGGCAGGGGTAGATTGAGGGCGGTACCCCCTTGTAAATATTGTACATAGTTGTACTTAATATAGTGAAATATATTTTTCTACTCCTAATGTAGTTCTTTTGAGTGAGTTCATTCTTTGTCATACCCGAGTCGTTATATCCTATCCTTCATTCGTATTTCTGGTACAGATACCACATACCCGGTATGCGGAATCTGGCACGGGGGTGTAATGGTAAGTGATATTCACTCACCATTATACGAATTGTATTATTTATTATTCTAATCTATTTAATAAATCAGTTAATAATTAATTCTTTTCAAATCGTGTTGATTTGTAGTTTTCTAACCGGCGTATATATTTGTTCCTCCGTCTTCCTTCGAGTCGTATATAAATGTACGGATTCTCGCGAACTCACATTCAATTTTCTTTCCGCGGTCCATTTCAGGAAAGATTATCATGGTTTTACCTGTCGTTGTTGGAAATCGAAATTCGATTTCCAAACAACTTTAACGGCAAGTGTGCGGACAGGTAACCGCAGCCGCTGCGCGGGAAATATTTTGTAAACATCATATATATAGTTGTATATTTTGATTTAGTCATCGAGTACGTGATATCTAGTCGGCGAGACTATACAGGTTTGTTCGCCACGAACTACATGTATGTAAGACGGGCAACTCGATAATTTTTGCCCGGGCAAGCACACCATTACAATTTTAAATATGTTAATAATTATATTCAGAAAAAATATTATTTAAAATACACGCGTTTATTCTATTATAAATAAAACATTTAAATTTTTAAATGTCTAAAACCTCAAAATAGTGCACATCATACATTTATTCGGATCCACTGGCGAATGTATTTTCAACAAGTGCTTTCTTCACCAAGGCATCGTATGACCTCCGTCGCTAATTAGCACCGGTTTGGGAGCATAAAAAGAGCGACGTTAAAATAATAATAAAAAAAAAATATTTATTCGGATCTTACGATCAACTCAAGTCGGCGATAAGCGGAGTATTTGACCAGAACAGTTACCACTGAATTATCGGTAGTATTGGTCAATGTATGCTTAAATATTCAATCAGGGTAACATGAAGAACTACGTAATTTCAAATATCTCGAGCGGTTCTAAAATCAACGGGCGTTTGCATGCTTCCGATACAAGTATGGGCGTGCAACTATTCGCCGCTACCTTACCGATCGATTGTTGTTTTGAGAAAGGTAAGTTACAATTTTATTTTTAAGTACCTCTCGTAATCTTAAATTATTCCTTATTTTATTATTTTAGAACATAACAACTTTTATGAGCTAAAGCTTTAGTAGATAAAACTGCGTAAGGCAACGAGATGACATATGTGTTTATATTTTTCTATTTTTTTTTTGTTTGAGGAGGCGGTAAAAATGCTCTTTACGCACGGAGTATGTTAGTCGGTCTTCGTGACTGATACCCACTAAAAAACCACCCTTCCATTGGCCTTCACAGGGCTCCTCTTTTCCACTGATGCTCCCCCCTCGGAATCCGATGCAAGGCATAACTTCGAGAGGGGCAGTCACGCTACGTTTGGCCCTTCTTGGCAGGCGACCGCCTCACTATCTGCTGCATGTGAGGCGAATGCTATTACTGCCGCCGCTAGTACGCTCTTCCTCCGGAGGTCGGGCACTCCGTAACCCCGCATATGCGGATGCGGTGCAGGCGACTGCGAAAGCACCCATGACCGTTCTGCTATGCCACTGCTTTTTAAGGTACACCGACCTTTTCTGCACGTATCAGCATTCTCTATCGCTAAAAAATCGATGGGAGGAATTCCCGCGATTATCGAAGGGGCTACATCGAACACAGTTCTATAAGCATGAACCACCCTTAATGCGGCTATTCTGCTGGCTCACCAGCAGGATGTACCATAGCTATTATTGCTTCTTAGGGCATTTGCCTATATCGGAGCTCCATACAAAATTACGGAGCTTACCACTATCGCTAAGCAGGTCCCACGTGGCTGCTTTGGCTCTCCAATATGCCCGACAAAGTTCTAGCCACTTCTGCAGATTCCAATCATGCAATAAATAGGCCTGTCTCAGCTTACCCCAAGGATCACGGTCCATGGCATCCTTGAGCTCTTTCCGCTTTCCTCGTAGGCCGCGGTTAATTCTTGATACTGCAGCTTGCTCCGAGCTCACTGATGCAGTCGCCATGTCCGCGATACTCACGGCGTATTTTTGCGATATACTCATTCCACCAGTAAATAGGTGGACGGCCACGAGGGACTGGATTTCCCGGCTATAGAGATATCACAAGTCGCTATTATGGCACGCGTGAGTTTTTCGGCCCGTTCTTCCGGTGTTCCTTTTACAGTGACTTCTGCTATGGAGCAGAGGAAGATTTCTCGGTCGAAGGTAGGCGGTACCCATCTCTTATATTGGAAGCTTTGGTCCGGACCTTCTGCCCTGTTAGTCGTCGTTTGGAGCTGGTACTCAAGTGCTTGATGGTCGCTCCTCATGTAGCGATCACTAACTTTCCATATTGACATCCCCCTTCATCAATCTCGAATTGATGAAGGTTAGATCCATTATAGACGATCTCTCCGCCTTGGTAAAAGTGGGAGTCGTCCCAGGGATGCCAGATGGCGATTTTTTCTCCTTGTTGCTCTTGCTTAATGAACATCAATATACGTAAGAGAGAAAAGGAAAAAAAATTGCCAACTGGTCACTCTGAGTCATCGCGGTGTTAGCAATCTCCAACTCCAATATTGTTAAGACCTCGAGATGTGCACGACCATGAGTGTTGGTTTTTGCACTGCCTCATTCTGACTATTGACGATCGGGAGGTCCTCGCACACGTAATAATGGCATCAAGGGATTTATTGTAACTACTGTGTAGTGTCACTAACTTTAATAACTTTATAATGCAATAATTTTTCAAGTTACGAAGGATTTTTGATAACATTGATTTTAAGCATTTCAATTTTTTGTTAAATAATAGTCCAATCTTAATCTAACGCAGGCGTATTTGTTAACTATTATTAAGAACACGTAATACGTATTTTTTAATCGTCGTAAATTATTTCTAGAAAACTAAGTTTCGCTAGTTTCCTAACTTTCGCGCGTCGTAAGCGCACGGCCGAGCGCGAAACTATGCAAGCGGCAGCGATCGCGGCGTAGTATCCGCACGGATTCGTCCACTCTCTTTCATTCCGTACGCTCTGCAAGTAACATGCACGACGCGGTACGCGGTACGCGAGCGCATGACTCCCGGTGAGTGTGAGACCCTCGGTACTTCTCCTCGAGCAGTATGAGTATGCGTGTATTCTTTGTCACTCGGATAGTGACTGGCGTCCATGATTTCAATTCATTATAATAAATTTAGAACCGTTCAAACAGAACCTGCCTCTGTGAATTTTTTATTATAAAACCTCTGTCTTGATTCCCAGCGGAAGCGTTACAAAGAAAATAGTTTTTTTTGGCTAGTAATGAAACGTTTTTTCTGTCATTACAGGAATGGATATAACCTTCAAATATTGTAAATGAATGTGTGACTGACGGTATGCAAGAAACTTTAAGTTATGTAAAATTAAACCACTTTTATGATTGCATGAGACAATTGTATTTGAATTATTTCTTCAAAGGTGTAATAAATATTATAACTATTTTTTAACATGATGTGAGCGAAACACGTGTAGATAATAGTATATTACGATGCTCAGGCGATACAAGAACTCGTCTTTTTGCCACCCTCGCTTGTGTGTGTGTGTGCGTGCGTGCGTGCGTGCGGCTGTATGTGTGTGTGTGTGTGTGTGCGTGTGTGTGATGACATGATACATGAAAATTAGTGATTTTATGATGTTTATGAGGCACAAATTACAACAGCGATCTTGGCCAATAAGCTAACCACCGCCATTCGAAAGCCCTCGAAAAATGTGATCTTTTGAACGTCGTTAGATCAAAATCGATTGTGGCGTGGTCGCCTTTTTTTGATATTGAATATTTCCGGGCGTTCTATCTCTTCGAGTTTTTAAAATTAAGAATTGTAACCCAGGTAGATAAGTTCTAAAGATTATTTTGAAGAAAAGTTGTTTATAATGTTTTTTCAAAAAAATCAATGGATTTTGAGATAAATGGCTTTGAAAATAGTAATTTTTCTAAAAAATTGAAAAATTTCCACTTTTCATGGTGGAATAACTCTCTTTAACACCTATAGTTTTTTTTCTATTTTCGGGAAGATATTTACACCTTGTTCTCAAGATTTGGTACGATTTAAAATTTTCACCATACCACTTGAAGTGAAATAGCTCATATATATATATATATACTAGGGGGGCTTCGCCCCCCAGCGCGCTTCGCGCGCCAAACCCCTATTTTTAATTCGAAAAAGTTTTTTCGTAATTAATTTATTTAAAATAATGTTTTAAATTGTATTATTTTTTTACTACCATGGACACCTTAAAAATTAAACAGATTCACACAACACCTTGAAGGTATTGCTATAGTTATTATAATTTATAAATAAAAGTTTACCAAAATTTAGAGTAATGAAATCAGAATAAAAATAATAAAAAAAATAAAGACATATTAAATGTTAACTGTAAATTTTAAACTATATGAATTCTTATAAAGCTTAAATTTATATTTTAATAAATAATAATTATATATATTATATATTTAATATATATAATTATATATATTAATAATTATATTATATTATATATTTAATAATAATAATAATTTATATTTTTTTATAAATGTTAATGAAAAATTAACTTACCAAAAATAGTAAAGTACATATACTTACTAAATTGTAGTATTTTAGTTAACAACTTATTAAAATTTTGGATTATTTTAAACGGTTATAAATAGAACTTCACCTCCTAAAATTAATTTATTTAATGACGAATGATCATCGCCAAAAGTTCTATGTCATTAATATTTTGTACTTTTAGAGTAATAAAACTTTCTTCTCAATTAAATTAATTTTTGTATTAGTTTTAAAGAATTATTTATAAAATTTTAGCGCTATATAAATAAAAACCTGTTTCTTCCATTTCTCCCGTGATTCGTAATTTGCACTCTCTTTCAAAATTTGCGTTTTAATCCATAATTATATCCAATTTATTTTTCCTTTTAGTTAGAGAGCCCATATATTTATTTTGATTATTATAAACAAATTCCTTCCTTAAATAACCTTCTGTTTCTAATAAATACATACTTGTTTATTTAAAATATTGTTTTATATAAATATGGATAATCTACTCACTTATATATCCATAAAAATTTGAATATATATATATATATATATATATATATATATATATATATATATATATATATCTCTCTATAATATATAAATATTTCGCCGCCGCCGCCGCCGCCGTGTCTAAGGATTCAGAATTCAACATATATATATATATGTTTTATATATATATGTCATATATATGTTATATATATATATATGTTATATATATATGTTATATATATATGTTATATATATATGTCATATATATATGTTATATATATATGTCATGTATATGATATATATATATGTCATATATATATGTGTGTGTGTGTGTATTTGTGTGTGTGCGTGCGTGTGTGTGCTTGTGTGTGCGTGTGCGTGCGTGCGTGTGTGTGTGTGTACGTGTGTGTTTGTGTGTGAGTGTGTGTATGTGTGTGTGTGTGTGTGTGAGTGTGTGTGTGTGTGATCATACACTTTTCCAAATATCCATATGTGATATATACAATGGGTTAAAAATTAAATACATTAATTATTGCATTTTTAAGATAATTCATAACTTTTTACAGAACTGAAGGCCATAAAAATGCTACAGACTATTTGAAAGGTATTGCTCCAAGCTTTCTTTCAAACTTTTGGATAAAAAATCAATTGTAGCGCACTTACACTTTTTTTAAGTTGAATATTGGGATGTATTTTATATAAAATTTACATTGAAATTAGAAATTCTAACCCAGAAGTGTGTGTGTGTATGTGTGTGCGTGTGTGTGTGTACGTGTTATTTGTTTTTTCAAGAATAGATAATATATGTATTTTTTCCGTGCGCAAAAAAAAGTGAATATAACTTGAAAGAATGTGTATTAGTTTACTTATTCCTGATAAAACTCATAAAATAAAAACGGACCTAAAATTTAATGTAATGTTTTTAAAAATATGCACAATTTTACGAAGATAAAATAAATATTAATCAAGTATAACATACACTTTTCCAAATATCTATATGTGAAATATACAATAAATTAAAAATTAATACATTAATTATTGCATTTTTAAGATAATTCTATTATAAACAGTAATGGCAAAAGAAAATTCAAATTTTAACAGAGGCAATATAAAATACGAATTATATTTCAAAAGTTTTTCGAAAATTATTATTTTAGTAGTTTTTAATTTAAATATTATTCAAATCAAATTTAAAAATTGTTTGGAGATTACGTATATTTATATAAAACAATATTTTAAATAAACAAGTATGTATTATTAGATACAAAAGGTTATTTAAGGAATGCCTTTGTTTATAATAATTAAAATAAATATATGGGCTCTGTAACTAAAGGGAAAAATAAATTGGATATAATTATGGATTAAAACGCAAATTTTGAAAGCGGGTGCAAATTACGATTTACGGGAGAAATGGAAGAAACAGGTTTTTATTTATATACCGCTAAAATGTTATAAATAATTCTTTAAAGCTAATACAAAAATTAATTTAATTAAGGAGAAAGTTTTATTACTCTTAAAGCATAAAATATTAATGACATGTAGAACTCTTGGCGATGACTTAAATAAATTAATTTTAGGAGGTAAAGTTCTATTAAATCCGTTTCAAATAATCTAAAATTTTAATAGGTTTTTACTAAATACTACAATGAAGTATATGCACTTTACTATTTTTGGTAAGTTAATTGTTCATTACCATATATATGGGCTATTTCACATCAGTAGTACGATGAAAATTTGAAATCACTCCAAATTTTGTGAACAGACTGGAAATATCTTCCAGAAGATAGAAAAAAAATTTGAGGTGTTAAAAATAATTTGCCTAAGAGTTATTCCACCATGAAAAATGGAAATTTTTCAATTTTTTAGAGAAATTATTATTTTCAAAGCTATTTATCTCAAAATCTATTGATTTTTTTAAAAATACATTATAAACAACTTTTGTTCAAAATAATCTTTAGAACTTATCTACTTGGGTTACAATTCCTGATTTTAAAATCTCGAAGAGATAGAACGCCCGGAAATATTGAATATCAAAACAGGCGACCACGCCACAATCGATTTTGATCTAACACCGCTCAAAAGATCACATTTTTTGAACACACAAACACCAAATTTTTTTAAAAATTTAAATGGGTAATACCATGTTAATTTTTGTGAATTTTTTGTCTTTCTTTAAATTATCATAACTTTTTACGGAATTGAAGGTCATAAAAAGCTACAGACTATTTGAAAGGTATTGCTCCAAGCTTTCTTTTAGACCTTTGGATAAAAAAATCAATTGCGGCGAACTTACACTTTTTTAAGTTGAATATTGACATGTAGTTTATGTAACATTGACCTTAAGATTAGAAATTCTAACCCAGAAGGATAAATTCTACACATAATTAGCAACGAATATTTGTATAGTAAAAGTTGATAGATTTTGAGTTAAATAGCGATAAACCCAGGCATAACTTACAACAGCGGTCTTGGCCGATAAGCTAACCCAAGCCATTCGAAAGCTCGCGAAAAATGTGAACTTTTGAGAGGTGTTAGATTAAAATCGATTATGGTGTGGTAGCCGTTTTTGGATATTCAATATGTCCGGGTGTTCTATCTCTTCGAGATTTTAAAATTAAGAAATGTAACCAGGGTAGATAAGTTCTAAAGATTAATTTAAACAAAAGTTGTTTGTAATGTTTTTTCAAAAAAATCAACAGAATTTGAGATAAATGGCTTTAAAAATAGAAATTTTTCTAATAAATTAAAAAATTTCCACTTTTCATGGTCGAATAACTCTTAAGCAAATTATTTTTAACACTTAAATTTTTTTTGTATGTTCTGGAAGATGTTTCCAGCCTGTTCTCAAATTTTGGAGTGATTTAAAATTTTCATCGTACCACTTGACGTGAGATAGACCATATATATGTATACATATGTATGTATGTATGTGGGTGTGTGTGCGTGCGGCGTAATATTTATATAATATATATATATATATTTTAAAATTGTTTTTTCAAGAATACATAATATATGTATTTTTTCCGTGCGCAAAAAAAAGTTGTGAACATAACTTGAAAGAATGTGTATTTGTCTACTCATTTTTCATAAAACTCATAAAATTTTTAAACGTATACCCAATAATAATAACGGATCTAAAATGCAATGTAATGCTTTAAATACAGATGCAAAATTGTTTGAAGATTAAATAAATATTAATCAAGTATAACATACACTTTTCCAAATATCTATATGTGAAATATACAATAAGTTAAAAATTAAATATATTAATTATTGCATTTTTAAGATAATTCTATTATAAACAGTATAGACAAAAGAAAATTCAAATTTTAACAGTGGCAATATAAAATACGAATTACATTTGAATAGATTTTCAAAAACTATTAATTTAGGAGCATTTAATTTAAATATTTTTTAAATTAATATTTCAAAATTGTATGGATATATAAGTGTGTAGATAATTTATATTTATATAACACAATATTTTAAATAAACAAGTATGTATTTATTAGAAATAGAAGGATATTTAAGAAATGAATTTGTTTATAATAATCAAAATAAATATTTGGGCTCTGCATAGTAAAAATAAATTGGATATAATTATGGATTAAAACGCAAATTTTGAAATAGAGTGCAAATTACGAATCACGGGAGAAATGGAAGAAACAGGTTTTTATTTATATAGCGCTAAAATTTTATAAATAATTCTTTAAAAATAATACAAAAATTAATTTAATGAAGAAGAAAGTTTTATTACTATTAAAGTACAAAATATTAATGACATAGAACTTTTGGCGATGATCGTTCGTCATTAAATAAATTAATTTTAGAAGGTGAATTTCTATTTATAACGGTTTAAAATAATCCAAAATGTTAATAAGTTGTTAACTAAAATACTACAATTTAGTAGGTATATGTACTTTACTATTTTTGGTAAGTTAATTTTTCATTATCATTTATAATTATTAAAATATAAATTTAAGCTTTATAAGAATTCATATAGTTTAATATTTACAGTTAACATTTAATATGTCTATTTTTTTATTATTTTTATTCTGATTTCATTACACTAAATTTTGGTAAACTTTATTTATAATTATAATAACTATAGACAATACCTCCAAGGTGTTGTATTAATCTTTTAATTTTTAAGGTGTCCATGGTAGTGAAAAAATAATACAATTTAAAACATTATTTTAATAGATTAAATCGAAAGACACCTTTTTCGAAATTAAAAATGGGGTGTGGCGCGCGAAGCGCGCAGGGGGTGCGAGCCCCCCTAGTATATGATATTATATCTATAATATAAAATTATTTTCGCCCGCCTCCGCCGTGTCTATAATTCAGAATTCAACTATATATTACCTCCTAAAATTAATTTATTTAATGACGAATGATCATCGCCAAAAGTTCTATGTCATTAATATTTTGTACTTTAGAGTAATAAAACTTTCTTCTCAATTAAATTAATTTTTGTATTAGTTTTAAAGAATTATTTATAAAATTTTAGCGCTATATAAATAAAAACCTGTTTCTTCCATTTCTCCCGTGATTCGTAATTTGCACTCTCTTTCAAAATTTGCGTTTTAATCCATAATTATATCCAATTTATTTTTCCTTTTAGTTAGAGAGCCCATATATTTATTTTGATTATTATAAACAAATTCCTTCCTTAAATAACCTTCTGTTTCTAATAAATACATACTTGTTTATTTAAAATATTGTTTTATATAAATATGGATAATCTACTCACTTATATATCCATAAAAATTTGAATATATATATATATATATATATATATATATATATATATATATATATATATATACTCTCGCCGCCGCCGCCGCCGCCGCCGTGTCTAAGAATTCAGAATTCAACATATATATATGTTTTATATATATGTCATATATATGTATATATATATATATATATGTTATATATATGTTATATATATATGTCATATATATGTTATATATATGTCATGTATATGATATATATATATGTCATATATATGTGTGTGTGTGCATGTTTGTATGTGTGTGTGTGTGTGTGTGCGTGCGTGTGTGTGCTTGTGTGTGCGTGTGCGTGCGTGCGTGTGTGTGTGTGTACGTGTGTGTTTGTGTGTGAGTGTGTGTGTGTGTGTGTGTGTGAGTGTGTGTGTGTGATCATACACTTTTCCAAATATCCATATGTGATATATACAATGGGTTAAAAATTAAATACATTAATTATTGCATTTTTAAGATAATTCATAACTTTTTACAGAACTGAAGGCCATAAAAATGCTACAGACTATTTGAAAGGTATTGCTCCAAGCTTTCTTTCAAACTTTTGGATAAAAAATCAATTGTAGCGCACTTACACTTTTTTTAAGTTGAATATTGGGATGTATTTTATATAAAATTTACATTGAAATTAGAAATTCTAACCCAGAAGTGTGTGTGTGTATGTGTGTGCGTGTGTGTGTGTACGTGTTATTTGTTTTTTCAAGAATAGATAATATATGTATTTTTTCCGTGCGCAAAAAAAAGTGAATATAACTTGAAAGAATGTGTATTAGTTTACTTATTCCTGATAAAACTCATAAAATAAAAACGGACCTAAAATTTAATGTAATGTTTTTAAAAATATGCACAATTTTACGAAGATAAAATAAATATTAATCAAGTATAACATACACTTTTCCAAATATCTATATGTGAAATATACAATAAATTAAAAATTAATACATTAATTATTGCATTTTTAAGATAATTCTATTATAAACAGTAATGGCAAAAGAAAATTCAAATTTTAACAGAGGCAATATAAAATACGAATTACATTTCAAAAGTTTTTCGAAAATTATTATTTTAGTAGTTTTTTGAAATTAACCTTGAGCTTCACCTTGACGGTTTTCCTCAAGGTCATTTCTATTTTTTTAATGGAAACCCCTATTTCTGATCTTAGAATCAGAAAGAGCGGGAAATTTTACGTTCAAGTATCTATTTAGTTTTTTTTTCATAAGAACATAAACAATATTTCAGTTTTTACTTAAGAAATTGAAGCCGCTTTCAAACATCAAAAGGTTTAACGAGCATCGAAGACCTTTGTCGTACTTCTATTCTCAATGTGAAGCAAAGGTCAAAATCTTGAAAATTATCTTATTTTTGTTACATTTCGAGGCGAAGCTTTTATCGCATATGACCGTTGTTAAATAAACTTCCAAAGAATAAGGGACTGGCCATGTACTAACGATGCTGATGTTTAAGATCATAAACTTCCTATCTTTAGCACTACCCAGGAACAACGACGTGGACGTAATAGGATTATGTTCCCTTTGGGGTGCTTTATTAACGTGAGTCCCCTTGCCTCTCACGATTCGGGGTGCTTTATTAACGTGAATCCCCTTGCCTCTCACGATTTGGGGTGCTTTATTAATGTGAGTCCCCTTGCCTCTCACAATTCATGATGAAACTAGAATAAACTTATTTCCTATCGGTTTTGCTCGAAATTATTACCATTTACGTCGATGCATTGCCTGAGCCTCTGTTCGAAGCTTTCAATAGTGCGCAGTAAGATATCTCTAGAGATTTGTCTACATGCAACTCTAATCCTTTCTATCATATTCTCCCTTGTTGTGGGCACTTCGGCGAACACAGTATTTTTTAAGTATCCCCAAAGGAAGAAATCTGGAGAAGTTAAGTCCGGTGATCGTGCAGGCCAAGCAACTGGACCACCTCTTCCAATCCACCTTTGTTGGAAGTTTCTATTTAAGAACTCTCGTACAATTAAAGCGAAATGCGGTCCTGCACCATCCAGTTGTATCCACATTCGACGTCTAGTCTCAAGATCTACGTCTTCAAGTAAAAGTTTACAATCCCTATCCTTTTTTATTTTTCACCGGACTGTATGATTTTTATTAATAAATTTCAAATATTGGAAGTTGTTGCTAATAATTTCCTATTACAAGTCTATTAAATTAATGAAACTATTTCAGTATCAATCTGATGTTCTGCAAAGAAATAAGAGTAAAAGTTAAATACATAAGGATACATTTCATGTTCAATGAAGAATCTATTACATTTGGAAGTCGTTTAGAAAGTAATCGCAACACGTTCAGTCGTGATTTCAATTTTGAAAAAGCTTTAAATATTACTTTTGTTTTAACCATGATTGTGTTCATTGTATCACTATCATTATTTCTTCATATTTGAATAAGAGACCTTTCTTATTGCCATCGATCATATGAAATCTAATTTGGACAATATTGCCTCTGTTTTCAGTAATATTTAATTTGTATCATCTTTCTATGATCTTTGCCTTTGTTGATTTGTATTGAGGTTTTTTGAAAAAATCTTTTAAATATGGCTGATTTTACCCCAACAGAGATAGTTGATATGATTTGGATTTTAGGAGAATGTAGAGGTAATTACCGTGAAGCGTCAAGGTTGTATCGAATTCGATACCCACAAAGGCGCCATCCTGATCACCGTACCATTCATCGTCTTGAAGAACGAGCTCGACAAGGGCATCTACGAAGAAGTCGAGCAAGACATGAGTATGATGATAGAGATGCTAGGGTTTTGGTTGTCTTAGGATTGGTTCACCTAAATCCTCATATCAGCAGCCGACAAATAGAGAGAGAAACAGGAATACCTCAGAGAACCGTTATTAGAATTTTAAGAAGTAATAGATATCATCCGTATCATATTACCTTAACGCAAGCATTAAACGCTAATGATATGAGAAACAGAGTAACTTTCTGTCGGTGGGCTCTACAGATAATTTTGCAGGATCCGAATTTTTTTAATTATGTTCTTTTTTCTGATGAAGCTACGTTTCATAGTACTGGCCAATTGAATCGTCACAACAGTCATTATTGGTCTGATCAGAATCCTCACTGGTACAGACCAGTCGATAATCAACATCGTTGGAGTGTAAATGTATGGTGTGGAATAGTTAATGGTCATCTCATCGGACCATTCTTTTTTGAAGAAAACGTCAACGGCAATGCTATTTTAGAACTTTTAAGGGATCATCTCCCACTTTTACTTGAAGACGTAGATCTTGAGACTAGACGTCGAATGTGGATACAACTGGATGGTGCAGGACCGCATTTCGCTTTAATTGTACGAGAGTTCTTAAATAGAAACTTCCAACAAAGGTGGATTGGAAGAGGTGGTCCAGTTGCTTGGCCTGCACGATCACCGGACTTAACTTCTCCAGATTTCTTCCTTTGGGGATACTTAAAAAATACTGTGTTCGCCGAAGTGCCCACAACAAGGGAGAATATGATAGAAAGGATTAGAGTTGCATGTAGACAAATCTCTAGAGATATCTTACTGCGCACTATTGAAAGCTTCGAACAGAGGCTCAGGCAATGCATCGACGTAAATGGTAATAATTTCGAGCAAAACCGATAGGAAATAAGTTTATTCTAGTTTCATCATGAATTGTGAGAGGCAAGGGGACTCACATTAATAAAGCACCCCAAATCGTGAGAGGCAAGGGGATTCACGTTAATAAAGCACCCCGAATCGTGAGAGGCAAGGGGACTCACGTTAATAAAGCACCCCAAAGGGAACATAATCCTATTACGTCCACGTCGTTGTTCCTGGGTAGTGCTAAAGATAGGAAGTTTATGATCTTAAACATCAGCATCGTTAGTACATGGCCAGTCCCTTATTCTTTGGAAGTTTATTTAACAACGGTCATATGCGATAAAAGCTTCGCCTCGAAATGTAACAAAAATAAGATAATTTTCAAGATTTTGACCTTTGCTTCACATTGAGAATAGAAGTACGACAAAGGTCTTCGATGCTCGTTAAACCTTTTGATGTTTGAAAGCGGCTTCAATTTCTTAAGTAAAAACTGAAATATTGTTTATGTTCTTATGAAAAAAAAACTAAATAGATACTTGAACGTAAAATTTCCCGCTCTTTCTGATTCTAAGATCAGAAATAGGGGTTTCCATTAAAAAAATAGAAATGACCTTGAGAAAACCGTTAAGGTCAAGCTCAAGGTTAATTTCAAGGTTACCCCTAGACGTCCCCCTTGAAGTCCTACAACTTTTTTCTGAGTCATTTTTTCGTATTTTGCTTACATTGTTCGATTCTTGTTCCAGGATAGTTTTGACCTTAGCATGACCTTAAGGGTTTATTTTGACCCATGTTAAAAGATGTTATCTGGATGTAAAATTTCCCGCTCTTTCCGATTCCGAGGTCAGAAATAGGGGTTCCCAATAAAAAAATAAACTTGACCTTGAGAAAGCCGTCAAGGTCAAGCTCAAGGTCAATTTCAAAGTCACCCCTAGATGTCCCCCTTGAACCCCTACAACTTTGGTCTGAAACATTTTTGCGTAATTTGCTTGTTTCAAAAGTTATTAGACTGGGGAAATTAAAATGACTCACCCTGTATATCTTATATATATGTTATATATGTTATATATATATGTCATATATATATGTCATATATATATGTGCGTGTGTGTGTGTGTGTGTTTGTGTGTGTGCGTGCGTGTGTGCGCTTGCGTGTGAGTGTGCGTGTGAGTGTGCGTGTGCGTGTGCGTGTGCGTGCGTGAGTGTGTGTGTGAACATACACTTTTCCAAATATCCATATGTGATATATACAATGGGTTAAAAATTAAATACATTAATTATTGCATTTTTAAGATAATTCATAACTTTTTACAGAACTGAAGGCCATAAACATGCTACAGACTATTTGAAAGTGTGTGTGTGTGTACGTGTTATTTGTTTTTTCAAGAATAGATAATATATGTATTTTTTCCGTGCGCAAAAAAAAGTTGTGAACATAACTTGAAAGAATGTGTATTAGTTTACTTATTCCTGATAAAACTCATAAAATAAAAACGGACCTAAAATTTAATGTAATGTTTTTAAAAATATGCACAATTTTACGAAGATAAAATAAATATTAATCAAGTATAACATACACTTTTTCAAATATCTATATGTGAAATATACAATAAATTAAAAATTAATACATTAATTATTGCATTTTTAAGATAATTCTATTATAAACAGTAACGGCAAAAGAAAATTCAAATTTTAACAGAGGCAATATAAAATACGAATTACATTTCAAAAATTTTTCGAAAATTATTATTTTAGTAGGATTTAATTTAAATATTATTCAAATCAAAATTTAAAAATTGTATGGATATATAAGTAAGTAGATTACGTATATTTATATAAAACAATATTTTATATAAACAAGTATGTATTTATTAGAAACAAAAGGTTATTTAAGGAATGCCTTTGTTTATAATAATTAAAATAAATATATGGGCTCTGTAACTAAAGGGAAAAATAAATTGGATATAATTATGGATTAAAACGCAAATTTTGAAAGAGGGTGCAAATTACGAATTACGGGAGAAATGGAAGAAACAGGTTTTTATTTATATACCGCTAAAATATTATAAATAAGTAGTTTGTATAAATAATTAGTAAGAATAAGTTTTATTACTCTTAAAGTACAAAATATTAATGACATATAGAACTCTTGGCGAAGACTTAAATAAATTAATTTGAGGAGGTAAAGTTCTATTAAATCCGTTTCAAATAATCTAAAATTTTAATAGGTTTTTACTAAATACTACAATTAAGTATATGTACTTTACTATTTTTGGTAAGTTAATTGTTCATTACCATATATATGGGCTATTTCACATCAGTGGTACGATGAAAATTTGAAATCACTCCAAATTTTGTGAACAGACTGGAAATATCTTCCAGAAGATAGAAAAAAAATTTGAGGTGTTAAAAATAATTTGCCTAAGAGTTATTCCACCATGAAAAATGGAAATTTTTCAATTTTTTAGAGAAATTATTATTTTCAAAGCTATTTATCTCAAAATCTATTGATTTTTTTAAAAATACATTATAAACAACTTTTGTTCAAAATAATCTTTAGAACTTATCTACTCGGGTTACAATTCCTAATTTTAAAATCTCGAAGAGATAGAACGCCCGGAAATATTGAATATGAAAAAAAGGCGACCACGCCACAATCGATTTTGATCTAACACCGCTCAAGAGATCACATTTTTTGAACACTCAAACACCAAATTTTTTTAAAAATTTAAATGGGAAATACCATGTTAATTTTTGTGAATTTTTTGTTTTTCTTTAAATTATCATAACTTTTTACAGAATTGAAAGCCATAAAAAGCTACAGACTATTTGAAAGGTATTGCTCCAAGCTTTCTTTTAGACTTTTGGATAAAAAAATCAATTGCAGCGAACTTACACTTTTTTAAGTTGAATATTGACATGTAGTTTATGTAACATTGACCTTAAGATTAGAAATTCTAACCCAGAAGGATAAATTCTACACATAATTAGCATCGTTCCACTTGACGTGAAATAGACCATATATATGTATATATATGTATGCATGTATGTGGGTGTGTGTGCGTGCGGCGTAATATTTATATAATATATATATATTTTAAAATTGTTTTTTCAAGAATACATAATATACGTATTTTTTCCGTGCGTAAAAAAAAGTTGTGAACATATCTTGAAAGAATGTGTATTTGTCTACTCATTCTTGATAAAATTCATAAAATTTTTAAACGTATACCCAATAATAATAACGGATCTAAAAAGCAATGTATTGCTTTAAATACAGATGCAAAATTGTTTGAAGATTAAATAAATATTAATCAAGTATAACATACACTTTTCCAAATATCCATATGATATATACAATGGGTTAAAAATTAAATATATTAATTATTGCATTTTTAAGATAATTCTATTATAAACAGTATAGGCAAAAGAAAATTCAAATTTTAACAGTGGCAATATAAAATACGAATTACATTTGAATAGATTTTCAAAAACTATTAATTTAGGAGCATTTAATTTAAATATTTTTTAAATCAATATTTCAAAATTGTATGGATATATAAGTGTGTAGATAATTTATATTTATATAACACAATATTTTAAATAAACAAGTATGTATTTATTAGAAATAGAAGGATATTTAAGAAATGAATTTGTTTATAATAATCAAAATAAATATTTGGGCTCTGCATAGTAAAAATAAATTCGATATAATTATGGATTAAAACGCAAATTTTGAAAGAGAGTGCAAATTACGAATCACGGGAGAAATGGAAGAAACAGGTTTTTATTTATATAGCGCTAAAATTTTATAAATAATTCTTTAAAACTAATACAAAAATTAATTTAATTGAGAAGAAAGTTTTATTACTCTAAAAGTACAAAATATTAATGACATAGAACTTTTGGCGATGATCATTCGTCATTAAATAAATTAATTTTAGGAGGTGAAGTTCTATTTATAACCGTTTAAAATAATCCAAAATTTTAATAAGTTGTTAACTAAAATACTACAATTTAGTAAGTATATGTACTTTACTATTTTTGGTAAGTTAATTTTTCATTAACATTTATAAAAAAATATAAATTATTATTATTATTAAATATATAATATAATATAATTATTAATATATATAATTATATATATTAAATATATAATATATATAATTATTATTTATTAAAATATAAATTTAAGCTTTATAAGAATTCATATAGTTTAAAATTTACAGTTAACATTTAATATGTCTTTATTTTTTTTATTATTTTTATTCTGATTTCATTACTCTAAATTTTGGTAAACTTTTATTTATAAATTATAATAACTATAGCAATACCTTCAAGGTGTTGTGTGAATCTGTTTAATTTTTAAGGTGTCCATGGTAGTAAAAAAATAATACAATTTAAAACATTATTTTAAATAAATTAATTACGAAAAACCTTTTTCGAAATTAAAAATAGGGGGTTGGCGCGCGAAGCGCGCAGGGGGGCGAAGCCCCCCTAGTATATATATATATATATATATATATATATATATATATATATATGTATCTATGTATGTACTATGGACTCTGGAATCATATATATATATACATATATATATGTATGCCCATATAAGGGGAGTGAACAATTTTTATACACAGCGGCATATATTAGAACCCTGAAATCTTATACCGAACGGCGGCAAACTATTTATATCGCCTTAAAAATTAAACAGTTTCACACAACACCTTGGAGGTATTGCTATAGTGCTTTGTTTTTATACCAAAAATTTAATTTTTTTTTTAATACGATTATAATTTATAAATAAAAGTTTTTACCAAACTTTAGTGTAATGAAATCAGAATAAAAATAATAAAAATAATAGAGACATATTAAATGTTAACTGTAAATTTTAAACTATATGAATTCTTATAAAGCTTAAATTTTATTTTAATAATTATAAATGTTAATAAAAAATTAACTTACCAAAAATAGTAAAGTGCATGTACTTAATTGTAGTATTTAGTAAATACTTATTAAAATTTTGGAGTATTTTAAGCGGATCTAAATAAAACTTTACCTCCTAAAATAAATTTATTCAATGACGAAGGATCATCGCTAAAAGTTCTATGTCATTAATATTTTGTACTTTAAGAGTAATAAAACTTTCATCTTAAATAAATAAATTTTTGTATTAATTTTGTCACTGTTAAATTTTGAATTTTCTTTTTCCATTACTATTTATAATAGAATTATCTTAAAAATGCAATAATTAATGTATTTAATTTTTAACCCATTGTATATCACATATGGATATTTGGAAAAGTGTATGTTCACACACACACTCACACACACACACACACACATACACACACACACACATGCACTCACACACTTATATATATATGACATATATATATATAACATATATATGACATATATATATATATCATATACATGACATATATATATATAACATATATATATAACATATATATATGACATATAAATTTTTGGTAGTTTTCACGTACACCTTTTTACAGGTTTTTACGTATCCCCTACACCTTTATTCCATTTCTAATTTTACCCCCTCTTTACCCCACCTTCTCGCATTCGCCCGGGGTTATGCCCGTGGAGAGAGGGAAAACCTGTGGCCAAACCCGTTGGGATAAATGCCATTTAGGAAAACCTCCTCCGAGAAGGGCGGTGTATTCGAGAACAATTCTGTTTGGGTGGCAAGGTCACATTGCGTAGACTTTAACACCGAAACCGAATGCCTCACACCTCCCGCTCACGTTGTGGAATGTGAAAAAACACCTAACCGATCATTTAAGCTAAGCCCGAGAACGTCACCCATCCAAGTGCCAACCGCGCTCGGTGCTGCTTAACTTTCATGACCGGCCGAGGTGCGTTTCCGCCAATCCGCCACCGTGTCGGTTTATATATGACATATATATATATATAACATATATATATAACATATATATATGACATATTTTTGTTTTTTATTGTTATATTATTGTTATTTTATTATTTATTATGTTATATTATTGTTTTTTCAAGAATAGATAATATATGTTTTTTCCGTGCGCAAAAAAAAAGTTGTAAATATAACTTGAAATAATGGGTATTAGTTTACTCATTCCTGATAAAACTCATAAAATTTTTAAATGTGTACTCAATAATAAAAACGGACCTAAAATTTAATGTAATGCTTTAAATAAAGATGCACAATTTTTCGAAGATAAAATAAATATTAATCAAGTATAACATATACACTTTTCCAAATATTGTTTCCAATAAGTTAAAAATTAAATACATTAATTATTGCATTATTAAGATAATTTTATTATAAACAGTAATGGCAAAAGAAAATTCAAATTTTAACAGTGGCAATATAAATTACGAATTACATTTGAAAAGTTTTTCAAAAATTATTATTTTAGTAGTATTTAATTTAAATATTATTCAAATTAAAATTTTAAAATTTTATGGATATATAAGTGAGTAGATTATCCATATTTATATAAAACAATATTTTAAATAAACAAGTATGTATTTATTAGAAACAGAAGGTTATTTAAGGAAGGAATTTGTTTATAATAATCAAAATAAATATATGGGCTCTCTAACTAAAAGGAAAAATAAATTGGACATAATTATGGATTAAAACGCAAAGTTTGAAAGGGGGTGAAAATTATGAATTACGGGAAAAATGGAAGAAACAGTAAGTAGTGAATAGTTCTTTAAAATTAATAGAAAAATTTATTTTTTTAAGAAGAAAGTTTTATTACTCTAAAAGTACAAAATATTAATGACATAGAACTTTTGGCGATGATCCTTGGTCATTAAATAAATTAATTTTAGGAGGTAAAGTTCTATTTAGATCCGTTTAAAATAATCCAAAATTTTAATAAGTAGTTACTAAATACTACTATTTCGTAAGTATATGCACTTTACTATTTTTGGTTCATTTCTTATTCATTTTCTTCAGTTCATTTTTTATTAACATTTATAATTATTAAAATATAAATTTAAGCTTTATAAGAATTCATATAGTTTAAAATATACAGTTAACATTTAATATGTCTCTATTTTTTTATTATTTTAATTCTGATTTCATTACACTAAATTTTGGTAAAAATTTTTATTTATAAATTATAATCGTATTTAAAAAAAATGAAATTTTTGATAAAAACCCAATGCACTATAACAGTATCTCCAAGGTGTTGCGTGAATCCGTTCAATTTCTAAGGTGTCAATGGTAGTGAAAAAATAATACAATTTAAAACATTATTTTAAATAAATTAATTACGAAAAACCTTTTTCGAAATTAAAAAATGGGGGTTGGCGCGTGAAGCGCGCAGGGGGGCGCAGCCCCCCTAGTATATATTGTAACGGGGTAGAATCTTTCGCGTCGGTAGGGGTAAAGGGATCGGTTGCTACGGCGCTGCCTAGTTATACTCCCTAGGCGGTGCTCCGAGAGTGCGTGGCGGATTCAAATCAGTGAACCCCGCGCACGACCTACCGTTGCGATGTCCGTTAACAACCGCGAGATCACTTGCCGATCTCGCGTCTTTGTACAGCTAAAACGTCGTGAGCTGAAAAGGGCCGCGAATAAAAGGGATAAATTCGCGGTAAGTTTACCTCGGCCGCTCCTGAAACGGAGAGGGCGGTATTCGGGATAACGGGAATGATGTACGCCGGTAATCAATAATCAAACTCGTATCCGGATATTGATTACATATGAATTTTTATTCAAGTTAAAGAAATATAAACAAAGTTTAACAAAGATCAAAGATTTAACAAAAGCCGTATATAGGCCGCGTGAGGTCTCGCGACGAGGTGTAACCACCGGGGTTACTCGTGCTTTCTCTCTTTCTAGCACGCGTACGCGGTCGCCCGTTAGCTTCCTCGCCGTCGCGCGCGGGCGAGATCCGTCGATCCCTAACTTAAAGTTATAGCCGTAAAGAGAGAGAGTCTTTACGGCTTCGGCGGCTCGCGAGTGGTGCACCACGTACCTTATCTCCCCGTCGATGTGCTTGGCTTCGCCTGTTTCCCTACTCTCCGTCGGGCTCTCGCGCGCGGCAACTTCGCCGTCTCCGCAGGTTCCTGGGAGTCTCTGGAGCTGTGCAATTAACACCAGCACGCTCACTCCACCGAGTCACTCACTCTTCACGGCGCGAAACCCGGAACCCGAGCAAGAATCCGCGATAACGATTCTTGTTCTCTTGCCGCGAAATATCAAGGAAGGCGTTACCGGCGACGCGTCTATCTACGATGACTCGCATAAACTCTATCTATTCTCCTCAGTCAGCTTGCGCGTCGGACCAGTATTAGTCCTTACGCGGCTTACGCGCGGGCTTTCCCGATCACCTACGAGCTTTTCCGATCGTCACTCGCGCTCGTTATAAGGTATAGCTTCATACGCATAAGAGTATGTAGCTTACCTTTACAATATATATAATTTATCTATTCACTTATTTTTCTAGGTCATTAAACTGTTATTCAAAATGTGTCAACACTTTCTCTTTATACATCTATTTATTTATTTATCTATCATGCGACATATATTATTTTTCTGTATTAAATTATATTAAATATTGTGTTTTTGCTGCAATTCGCATTGTGTACTAATCATTTCAGTAAGTAATTGTATGGTCTACAAAACACTAACATTTAGCACGGAGACTAACGACAATTTAAATTTTCTTTTACATTATTTAAAATTTTAACAAGATTTTGTTATTAGTTTCAATTGAATACACACAATGTGGCTGACAGTCATGATTTGTAAAAGTCGGTGGGCCAAGTAATAATACAGGTGCCCTCTACCGACTACTGTATGCAGTAAAAAAGTCAAATATTCCCTCTTTGAATAAATTTTCTTCTTTATTAATCCATTTTTTGCAAGCACAAGTTAAAGGATTTATTTTTTGATTTTTGTATCATTTCCGGTTGTACAAATTAGCAATAAATTAGCAACAAAATGTGCCGTAAAGTTTGTGTTGATATCTCTTATAGATACCGAGTAACGATAGTGGCTATGCTAGGTTTAGGCTCAAGCTAGAATATCCATTATTTCTCGGGAACATAATGTGGATATTCTAGCTTTATAATCTCTTTATAATCGCTTAGCGGTTAATAATTATTAAAATTATCTATGGGTATGTTTCTGTAAAATAAGAGATATTTTTATATGTTAAAAAATAATTGATATACTTTCTTATATTTTGATATATATATGTATATATGGGTGGTTCTCTGACATCGAAGATGAAAAAAATAAATATTGCTATAACTGTGGGAATATGTTTTAGAGGTATCCAGTAGTTCTCCTGAATTTTTTCAGATTTTTTCTGGGCCATTATTTTAAGTTACAGAGAGTCAAAGTTGACATTTTAGCACTTTTTTGCATTATATGCCCATTTTCATGAATTTTTAGCTCCCAGGGGATGCATTTTTTACTAAAAACATAAGTATGACTTTTTTTGTAAAATTTTCCGAACTTTTCATTAAAAATACTTTTAAAGACATAAATGTATGCTGTCACACTCTTGTAAGCCATTTAAACCTTAAATAGTGAAAATCAGCAATTCTGCTCCGGACTCTGGTAACCTAATACTGTCTAAAAGATGTCTTTTTATAGTCAGAAACTGCCTAAAAATTCACAGAGTGGGTCTAAATCATTAAGATCACTTATGGTCAAAATATCCGGGGAAAGTGCCCGAAATATTAATAGAAATGTATATTTGTTGCCTTATAACGATGAATCTATTAGCATGATCATTGCAAAAAAATTTGTGCACTTACCTTGGAGTGGTAGAAAAGTATCTTCACTTGTTTCAGTATCCATCTAATCCCCTGTAAGCTGCTAAAAATACAAATATTATTATGAAATTATAAAAAATTATTTTTTAAACATTTATAATGCTGGATTTTAAGTTGTACATCCCTTACAAGAATTATAATACTAATCTGAAGGATTACTATAAAAGTATCAACATTATTATTATTATTATTCAGCAATACATTGTTTAGAATTCACAAACTTGTCACTGTCACGTTATCATATTATTCATTATAATTATATATCCGATTTATTTATATATCTTTTGTATTTAATACGTATATTCAGTTATTGTAATAATGATGTTTATATATTTATAGTAATCCTTCAGATTAGTATTATAATTCTTGTAAGGGATCTAAAACTAATAATTCAGCATTATAAATGTTTAAAAAATAATTTTTTATAATTTTATAATAATATTTGTATTTTTAGCAGCTTACAGGGGATTAGATGGATACCGAAACAAGTCGAGATACTTTTCTACCATTCCAAGGTACGTGCACAAATTTTTTTGCAATGATCATGCTACTAGATTCATCGTTATAAGGCAACAAATATACTTTTCTATTAATATTTCGGGCACTTTTCCCGGATATTTTGACCATAAGTGATCTTAATGATTTAGACCCACTCTGGAAATTTTTAGGCAGTTTCTGACTATAAAAAGACATCTTTTAGACAGTATTAGGTTACCAGAGTCCGGAGCAGAATTGCTGATTTTCACTATTTAAGGTTTAAGTTGCTTACAAGAGTGTGACAGCATACATTTATGTCTTTAAAAGTATTTTTAATGAAAAGTTCGGAAAATTTTACAAAAAAAGTAATACTTACGTTTTTACTGAAAAATGCATCCCCTGGGAGCTAAAAATTCATGAAAATGGGCATATAATGCAAAAAAGTGCTAAAATGTCAACTTTGACTCTCTGTAACTTAAAATAATGGCCCAGAAAAAATCTGAAAAAATTCAGGAGAACTACTGGATACCTCTAAAACATATTCCCACAGTTATAGCAATATTTATTTTTTTCATCTTCGATGTCAGAGAACCACCCACATATATATATATATATATATATATATGATATAATATAGCAAGAACAATAAGTACTTACTTGTGTATACATTGCCTAACAACAGCAAAATTTCCATCTCCTATAATATTTCCCATAATGTAATTATCTTTCAGTGAAATAGGAAAATTGAAAGCTGATGGACTTGAAGTACTACTTTGATTTGCATACGACGATTTTTTATCGATTTTACGTGCAGGCATTTTCGGCATTGGTTCATTATATTTTCTCACGCTACATTGTCCTTTCCGAAAACTCTGAACAAATTTAGATTCTTCAAAATCAAGGTCAAAATCATTATGACTAGGTTTATCGAGACCATAAACAATAAATATTTCATCATTTTCAAAAAACTGTTCCAACATTGTTATTTGATGACCTGATAGTGAGTAAACTTTTCTAACTGCGCCGGAATCTAACTTTATAATTTCAGTAATTGACTCCAAAACATGATCTATACTGAGAGAATTTCTTTTATTTAACAAAAGTCTTACGATTCTTCTTGGTTTAATACCATTACGAATTAATGTTATAATTCTTGCTTTAACACATAAAGGAATAGTACTAATTTGTTTTGTAATTGCAGGTAACGATGGCAATCCAGATAACGAGCTTCCTCTTTTAACTGTAGAAGATGAATAATCAACTTTTTTAAATACTTCACCTTGACCAGAAACTACATAACATTTTCCATCTTCTAAATCATTGATATCCTGTACTTTTTTTCCATCCATAGTATATATAATCCTTACTCCATTAGGTAATGTAACATTTGAAATTAATGCTCTTGTTAAATCGGATATAAGGCTATCAAAATTTCTGTACCTTTCTGGTGTAACTGCTATAACAACTCCATTATAATATTTATCACCATTACGAAAAAAACGAATTCTTTTAGCTTTTTTAGTTGCTGATATTTTGGTAAAATTAAGTGAATGACGATTGCTATTATCCAAAACGTTTTTATTCGTCGATGTTACAAGTTCTGCATTATTCAAATCCTTAACACCAGAACTGCAATCGTCTTTAATGCAAACTAAGGCTATATCTTCAATTGCTTTCTCCATTTCTATGAGTAGTAAATATATATATATATATTGTATATGCCAAAATATACATAAATTTTATACATAAATTTATTACCTTCTAAATCTGTTATAGAACCGAATGAATGTTCATTTATTTACATTTGCTGTACGCTCATTGTTTATTTTAAAATTTGAATCGTGTAAGCATATATACATACATTAACTGACAATATGTTAAACTTTAAAATAAAAATTTTATTATTCCTTATATTAGTGGCCAAAAGATAGAAGAAATAGTATTAATTGATTGCAATAAAATGTAGATTGCGCTTTGCTTATTAATTAATAACTCGTCTGGAACAAAAAAAAATATTTATTTTAAATATATATATCTAGATGGAGTATAATGTAAGCGCAAATTTTTATATAAAAGGTAAACATTTATACTAAACATTTAAATAAAAATTTATTCAAGTTCGCTATGATTTTAAAAAGATCTTGTAAATTAGAAAACAGTTAATCAAACACCAGAATCTTATTCTTCATAGAACAAAACAAAATTCTTACGTAGTATAGAACTTCTCTATAATAAATATTCGCTGTAATGTACAGTTTATCTATGCAAAGTCGTGGCCATGTTGGGCGCTTACGTTTTACTACATTAAACTTTAAAGGGCGGGGAAAGTTCAAGCGTAGGACTCGATAAGTAATCGATATATTAATCAGCCTTAACTTGAACGTTATGATGAACATAAAAAAATGTTCTATTTTAGCAAAATGACGAGTCCTACGTAATAAGATGGGTTTTCGCAATATCTCGCGTGAACATGTGCCTGTTATATTCTCCCTCACAATCAATTTTCTCCCAGGTAAGGAAATCTAGAACAATATTTAATAAAACATCTAACACGATGGTGAGTTACTATGGGTACACATTGCTAAGAAAGAAGAAGAATTGGATAGATATGGACTATTTTGTAGAAAAAATATAAACAATATTCCAAATCATGAAGTTCAAGGTCTTTAATAGGGCTAAATTAAAAAAAATACAGATGAAATATTTATTACAAAAAAATACATTATAAATTAGCATTAGAAGAAAAAAAAATAGGCGTGTAAGTCCTTTATTTCGCATATTAGCTGCCGTTCCCTTTATTAGAAGGGGTTCCGGAATATGTGATGATTGGTACCGTATGAGTACCGATCGCTATGTGATATCCATAGTGATGGTTTCAGTAGCACTTTTTGATGTTTACATGGGCTACCGTCCTCTACAGAGATGCCGCACTTTTTTTATTATTATTTTAACGTTGCTCTATTTGTAGCTCCCAAAATGGTGCTAATCACCAACGGAGGTCACACCATGTCTCTGTTAAGAAAGCGCATGTTGAAAATACATTCCTCAGTGGTGCTTGCATTAATCAGCCGGGGTCGGAAATCGAACCTGATACCTCACGATTACGAGCCCGACGCCCTAACCGATCGAGATATCATAGACCTCGAATTACACTTCATTAAAGTAAATAGTAATAGATAATAGTTGTTTTTGTGCCAAGGCCGTAAAGTTACACCTTTTCGACCAAGTATGGAAAGAAGTATGAAGAATGTCCGTAAAGTTCTTACCAATGTATATATAATATTTTTTTTCGTACACGTGTCCGTAAAGTTGTACTTTAGGGTTTCAAAACGGTACGTAAAGTCCTATTTTAAGGATACTCTATCTAAGAGAAATTTTATAACTTCATACTTACACATTAATTATTTAAAAATAACATGAATTTTTAAAGAATTTATTTTAATATTTGAGATCTAGTATTATAGTTATAGGGCTCGTAATCTGGAGGTCCCAGGTTCGATTCCCGGCCCCGGCCGATTGATACAAGCACCACTGGGGAATGTATTTTCAACAAGTGCTTTCTTCACCAAGACATCGTATGACCTCCGTCGCTGATTAGCACCGGTTTGGGAGCATAAAAAGAGCGACGTTAAAATAATAATAAAAAAAATGTATTATAGTTCAAATGTTTAGTGGAATTCGATTTCGATACGACATTCCGACAATTCGAGTCCGACATAATATTCCTTCACATCGTCATACATGCACGTATCAACGGTTGAGTGAAGAAATGCCCTATGTCACAACCCACTCCAAGAACGCCCTATCTCATATAAGATTTTGAGCTATCCAATTTTGTAGTGACACCACTAAGCAACTTAAAATTGCAGTTGTTATAATAAATATAAGTATTTAAAAATTATAAAAAAAAATTGGGTGGTTGTCATCGAGGTTCCTCGAAACAAAGACAATCATTTACTGCACAACATTACAATACGTAATACGAAAGCGTTCGTATGCATATTCGTATATACATGCGTATGGGTATGCGTGTGTGTGGGTGTGACCAATTTTACACTAATAGAAAACTTGGAATTATTTCGCTTTTGTTCAATCATCTTGTTATTCATGACATTTGAGCAACAACTTTCTTACTTTTTCACGCTCGGTTACCCAAAAACATAAAAACGTCAGAAAAAGTGTATATTGCACATTTCAGGCGACAGAGGAGCTACACATTGGGCTTGAACCAGAGATGGGTTGCATTAAAATGACAAAGAAAACTGGAAGTGGCATTTGATTCCTTATTACTTTATGATGAAAAAACCGTTCGAATTGCAATCCTAGCTGATCCTGTTTCGAAAATATGCATACTTTTCACTATTTACGTAGTTTGTCTCTTCATAAGATATAGTATAGATATAATATATAGATATTATTTCCACACCATCTATGAGTAATTTTTCAACCAATTCTAAACCATTACCACGAGCACCGGAAGAAGAAAGGCCTCGACAAGTATGCCTGATTCCCTTACCTATTTTTTGTAAACAAAACTTGCAAATATCAATCGAACTTTTAGAAGGAGCCGTTCTTTTCTCACTGGGTGATTGTTGCACCTCTGCATTGGCAATGTTAAGGCTATTATTTTGATCGATCATAGAGGAAAATATATGTTTTTGGCCTTTACCCTTAATAGCTTTTGTGTGACCCTTGAAACGTGCAGCTGAACATATGTAACAATTACATATCGTTTTATTCCTAGTTCCTTTACTTAAATGCATTTTTTCATAACTAAGCATTTTTGGAAGAGGTCTTTTTGAATTACCGTTGTCTTGCTCAACAATTGTAAGCCTACAAGAAACGCAGATACTCGAAGGAAACATAGAATTGGCAGTATTAAATCCTTCATTGATATGCTTTTTTATCAAATTACAAAGCTTCTCAGTTATTGAAAACTCTGAACGTGAACGACCTTTAACCCCTTAACTGGCAAAACTTTTCTGACTTTTCCTGCCAAAACTGGCAGCCGCAACTCATACTTCTAGATGTACGTGAATATGTTTTCTAGGGGTTTTCGAACCCGCTGAATCCATTCCCATAGTTATTTTTAACCAACAACCCACCCAAAAGGTTCAAAATAGGGGTTGAAGGGGGTAAATTTTGATTGTTTTTTTTTCCTTGAATTTTAAGCTTTTTACGGCCAGTTATTTTAAGTTATTCAAATATGTACATATATGATCCATTGCCAGTTTAGGCACGACTTTCTTTTGTACATATATGATCCATTGCCAGTTAAGGAGTTAAAAACGATTTTGTTTCCACAAGTAGCAAAACTTTACTCTATTCTCCTCATGATCACACGTGTGGTCCAAATGTGATAGATTATTCATTTTCAATGGTATACTTTTATTTGCAGCAATTAACGTAAATATCAATGAATTCAAGAACAATTTGAATAATTTGAATTTTTCAAAATATTCTTCTTATATTTGTAGCTACAGCTGATGATTTTTAACTGTGAGGAGTCAGAAATTGGGCATACGCCATCTAGTGACCGTTAACGTAATTAAAGATTCAAAAAGGTAAATGAGCATAAGTTAATTATTATCAAATGTGGACATAGTATAATATATGTGATACGTATACATATGTACGTTGTATGACTGTGTGTGCGTGTGATTTTGGGTATGCACGAGTGCGTAGGCATATGCAAGCGCGACAAAGTAATTTTTTTCTTAAGATTCGTTACATGTGAAAACAAAATATAAATCACAACAAAAGCAACTATGTTATACATTTTTTTTTCAATATTGTAATGTGAAAAATGGTCATAAAAGTTACCAGTTAAATTTGCTTATTTTTTTTAATACTTACAGTTAAAGAGTTATTAAAATATAAAATTTTGTCATGTTATGGTAGAGTTACTTTTTGTCATCGTCAGCATAGCTTTCATATTTTTATAGCTTATTTACATTATTATTATTATTATTGTTATTATTATTATTGCGTTGTTATTGTTATTATATTTTTTATAGACAAAAGCATAGATATTTCATTTTTATTAAAAATATAACACTTTAGAATGTTAAAAGTATCAATATATACTAGCTAAGATCCTCACTCGCTCACGCTCGCTCGATGAAGAATCATTATATAATAGATAATATTAAATTAAACTAAAAAATATTTTATTATTTAACTACATTCAATTATTATTTATTAAATTGTACCCATATAGATTTATTATCATATGTTGTAAAGGGGTGGATACTGGGGATATGTAAGGTCCACGGTTAGGCCCAATTTGTCCCAACTTACCAATCATAAGTGTGCAGTCCCACGATGCAGCCGGGAATCACTTTGATTCCCGTGCAATGCCGGTAACAATGTCAAACACCTCGTTTGACTTAGATACCATGTGTTGGGCCCTATGCCCAAAATTGCCAACTAGAATAAACACCGGAGTGGGCGGTATTCGTAGGATAGGACAGTAACCGGTAAAACACTATCAACAATTGATATCTTTTGTTAATCGGCGAGAAAGATTGTCTCGTCGAGTCAATTTATTAAATTACCAATTGAATATTAATAAATTAAGAACAAATTAACATTAACAATTTACGGGGAGTCGTACCGATGACTGCCCCCGAGGTCAGCGCGAAAACAAGTAGTTAAAACCTATTAACTAACGAGTTACGAGCAACCGATCCGGGAATGATCGGCTGCTTAACCTGATGGCATACGTCACACCGTGTGACGTATGTATCTGACGTAGGGAGCTCTGACGTAGAAGATTCCTACGTCACGCGCGCCTTCTCTCGTGAAGTGGCTCCCGCGAACCACCGACCTGTCTACCCGTGCGGGATTTGTCACGAGAGGGGGAAAGGAGGAATGTTTCCTCACCTGAACCGTACCAGGTAAATCGGGACACGAAATATTAGGTAGACACGCGGGTCTAAACGTGGTGCACCACTTACCGCGTATCTGAATATCTCGCTTCGGCGGGAAAAGGCTGCACGGAGAAAAATTTATCAGTAAAAATTCTTATATGATTGAGAAAAAGTGACCCAAACTGTCATTATGAACACATGTACTACATTTTCAGACATTTATTAAATAAAAAATGTTACAGATTCCTATTCTTTTAAAAAATGTTAGTACATTACGTGGTAATAAGTTTATGTATTAATAAATAAACAACCATTCGTTTAAATTCTATTTTACTGTGAAATAAAATTTATTACAAATGTAACAAAATTTACTATAAATGTAACAATTTTTGTTACAATATATAGTAAAAATTATGATGTCTTAAAAACGAATTTAATTGTTTTTATTTTTTAATATCCAGTATAGTAAAAATTACTTTTTCCGATTTTAAATAAGTATAGCCAATATTATAAATTAGGTTGTAAGAATGATCACGTGACCTCTGTATACCGGATAGAAAAAAATTCAATCGCCATTTTCCGGTGGTACGAGTGTACGAGTCGAGTCGAGAGACGAGAGTAAGTACGTCGACGACATTACATCGACATGTGCGTCAATGTTTGAAGCAAGATATAGTTTAAAAAGTTTTAGTAAAGCGGAAAAGAATTTGTGTGCATTCTCAAGGTAGACAAGAATGTTTCGGTGTTTACTATCATCTACGCGACAACATTTAGCTCCAACAGGTGCGCGAGGAATTTTCTGGAAACATTAGGTTAGGAAATACTCGGTGTGTTTTGACCGCGCAACTCGCAAACAAACCAGCTCGAACCGGTTTACAAGCTACAAGTCAGCAACGTATAACACGTACTCGCGAGTCGCGCAGCTCAACTAAACTTTTCTGCGTAAGTATCTTTTTGTAATAATTAGTGTGATTGAATGTGTAGTAAATATTATTATAATTTATGTAGCTGAATGAAACAATGGAGGCAACTGCAGACGAGGTAAGCTGCAAAAATTCAACGTGATTATATCGTTCAAATTTGCGCCATATACCTTTGTAGGTTAAGATTTACAAAAACACTTACACAAATTTGTATGCGTATAAATGTGCACAATAGAATCCTCAAGGTAACCTTTTAATTTTTCCAGTACTTGATCCTTTTCTTTACCTGTATTTCTTTACACATACTGAAAAAATTGTTCCTGAATTTTATTATGTACTTGCATTGTATTTATATTATTGTTTTATCCGATTTCAGTTTAGTTATTTCGAAAATTATGAAACAGATATTCAACATGACACAGACGCTTTCAATGTGATTGAAGATGTCTCACTTGATACCTCAGAAACGGAGCAGAAGCAAAATATCAAATGTGATGGACAACCTATATTGAAATGTGTAAACGTCACAACCACTACAGTTGATTGTAACTCGGAAACATCTTCACCGCCAACCAGAGAAGGTACAAAGGATCCTGAGATCCAAGAGACAAATTCTTGTGATGGTAAAACCGAAGGAGTTATAACTACTGTAAGTAATATTACCGTGTTTTTGACAAATCTACATTAAAATCCTTCTTAACTTTATTGATCTTTAAAAAAGGATAACAATTTTTCAAAATTCTAACTTTTTATATATTAATTATGAATAATATAATGTACTAAGGAGGTAATTCACTTAAAATTGATAAAATAAATTTGGACTACAAAAGTTACTTTGAATAAATATTTTATGTTTATTAAGTTGGATTTACTTACAATTATAAAAGTGAAAGATTTTGAACAAAATAAATCCACATTTCATGCTATCAGCCTCCATGCACAGGCTATTTTTTAGACCAATGAACCAATTTTTATCTAATAACTCTTTTTTAACTACAGATATAGAGTTATTAGATAAAAATTGGTTCTTCGTTCACAAGTATACCCTGCGCACCAGCTCAAAATGCATTTTTACAATATACGAACAATGATAGCATGAAATTTTAATTTATTTAGGTAAAAAATTTTTCAGTTTTTGTAGTTATAAGTGAATAAAACTTCAATAAAAAAATATGTATATATAACAATTTTTGTAGTCAAATTTCTACTAAATTTAATACTATTAAATTTAGAATATAAAGTACTAAAGTTCGTACACTTAAAAATTTATGTAATAAAATTAACATCCGCTCCATTTTATTATTAATTGTTATTATGAACTTTTAATTTTATTATATTTACTTGTTATTATGAACTTTTAATTAACAGGGACTGCTACAATATTTAAAGAAGACATCTACTGGTAAAGAAATCCTAAAGGCATATGCCAAATCTCAGCAGGAGAAAACGCCGCTTCCCACAACTATTAGATCCAAATTGTCTAGACTTGTCATTCAAAGAGACAAAGATTGGCACCTAAGAAATGTGACTGAAACGAGTAAACTCAGTTCGTTTACGTAAGTAAAAATTGATCCAACATTTCATTAATTATTTTATTGTATTTTAAATTATAATTCTGTATTTTAGTATTACAACTGAAAGGTTCATAATTTTATCACACGAAATCGCTCATATATTCAAAGGTGAAAATTCGTCTACTTACTACATGCCATATGTTAAGGAAGGTGACAGTATTGTACTTGCTAAGGGGAAATTATGGAATAATTATAATTACGTTAAGGATTGTTTAAAAGAAGCTGACTTGTTAGAAAAAAAATCATCGGAACTACCTTCATATACCACCACAATAAATGGTATGTCTTCTCCCAATTATAATTAATATAATCACAATAATAATACTACGTGAAATTATAAAAATTTACATTTTTATGCAGATTTGGAACAGCTAAATTGGTTGTCGTCACACGTGGAACCTTGGCAAGAGGTACAGAAAATATGGGAGCAGTCTTTTCAAGCAAGGAAAGAACTTTTAAAAAATCGAGATATATCGGTACAAAATTATATCGACAAATTTGAATGCCTCAAAGTACAAAGTGGAACGCAACTGTTTTTAGAAATATTATATACTAAGTAAAAGTTTTTTACAGTATATTTCTGACTTCATAAAATTACACCCAGAAATAAAGCATCTTTCCAACGAACAATGGAGTTTGGTAAAAAAATGTCTCGTCAGTCATTTAAGATCAAGCAAAATTACTTGTGTACTGGACCTGGCTTTACTTCAAACCTTGATTTCTGGAGATCTGAGTGAAGGTAAATTGATAGATATATTTACAAATTTGATAATATATCGCTATTGAAAGTTAAAATAAATAAATTTATGTACATATAAAATTTATTTCAGAAAAAGAAAACTTTCTTATATTCTACTTGTTACCTTATTTGATACCTCCAAAGCGCATTAAAAAGAGAAAGAAAACGTCTTTACCCGAAACTGATGATGGAGAAAATAATAGGCCTCACCGATTATCTTTAGAAGAGAGGAAGGAAAGATATATTCTACATGTGGAGGTATTCATTAATGAATTTGTACAGTATGTTTTCCCTAAAACAATATTAAATTAATAATTTAATTGAAACAATTTTTTAGACATCTAACGAAATTCAACCAAGGTTGATCCATTTAAAGCAGAAATTATTGGAAAACAAACAGTCTTTTCAACCTCTTATAGTAGCAGTCGGTCAAGTGACGAATATTGCAGCTTTCTACGTTGCAGTGAACGATCAGCTCTATGAGACTGATTCTGTCTTCAATGCGTTTGAATTAGCTTTAGCAATTTTTTTTAGTTTAGATTGTAAGTATCCTGAAAACTCCGAAACTTTATGGACATTTATTCAAAGAGTTTTAACAGGTATAGAATTGAAAACTGATCTTCTTAACATACAATCAAATGTGATACTTGGGTATTTAAAAGATTTAGGTATTTAAATTTATAAAAATGAATTGTTCTTTTTGCAGTCTCGAGATTGAAAATGTTAACTATTTATATAATCATATAGTACAAATGCATCGTAATCAAACTAATTTTTCTTGCATTTTTCCAAAGTGTTACAGATCTTACTCAAATATTAGAATGTTTAAGAAACATGTTTCACAAAAACATATTTTTAACAAAAGAAATTTTCAAGAAACGGTTTTACAAGATGTTCTTTAAAAGAACAAAAGTCATTAGATAATTTAGAAAATAGTTGTAAAAAGATTAAAACTGATTCTAGCTCAAAATGTTTTAATGAGAGTGATTCTGAAGAATCAGTAATATTTGAGGAAAGCATATTAGAAACATCAAATACTCAAGTAATATTTGAGGAAAACAAATTAGAAATATCAAATACTCTTGATTCTTCAGATGATCTTGATAATTATGTAAATATTGTAGAAGAAAAGGCTTTAGAATTTACGACTTCTCTATATAGTCAAAAAACAATTTCTAGAAAGTGTGTAAATGATCTTATATCTCAAACCAATACATTTTTAACGAAAATTTTGAATGCTTTACAAACACAAATAAATTCGAAAGTATGTGCAAATAATGAAGAAACTGTTAATGTAATATTTAATAACACTAGAAGGGCTTTATCGCAGTACAATACAGAACAAAAACGGTTTGCTAAATACAAACAATTAAAAACTTTCGTTTGCCCTGAAAGTTATACTTTAGGAGAAAGAGAAGAATTTAAAAGAAAAAATGGAATTTTGCAATTAGTGCATGTACCAGTTAACGCTCAGTTTGTTTCTTTAAGGCATGTGTTAAAACTCTTCTTTGAGTTACCAAATGTGTACGACGAAACCATAAATTATATTAATAAGTTGAATTCTAATGTTAACATCATAAGTAATTTAATCCAAGCCAATCATTGGAAAAATAGGAGTAAAAGTTTTAATGGCAAAATAGTTTTTCCTATCATAATCTATTACGATGATTATGAGAATAATAATCCCCTAGGGTCTCACAAAGGACTGGCTAAAAGCGGCGCAGTCTATGCAAGCATACCTGTGCTTCCTCCACTGTATCAAGCTAAGATTGAGAATATCTTTTTATTTATTCTATTTAATACAATAGATAGAGCAATTTTTAAAAACAAACTTATATTTACAAAAGCTATTGAAGAGTTAAATTTTTTAAATAATTATGGTGTAACCGTTAACCTACCTGTTGGTGAAAAACAAATTTTTTTTGAAGTAGCCTTGTTTACAGGTGATAATCTTGGCTTGCATACTGTATTAGGTTTTACAGAAAGTTTCAAAGCAAATGTATTTTGCCATCATTGCTTAATCACTCAAATAGAAAAAAATAAAGTGTTTCAAGAAACTCGGTGCACTCTGCGAACAATTGACAATTACGATGCCCTTTTGCTAAGTAATTCTAAAGAAAGCGGTTTAAAAGAAGAATGTTCCTTGCATAAAATTAATCATTTTCATTCAACCACAAATATTGCAGTGGACTTGATGCATGACCTATTAGAAGGGATATGTCGTTATGATGTAGCACTGTTTTTGAATCTCTTTATTTTTAAATATAAATCTTTTTCTTTAGATGAAATAAATTTGCGATTGAAAGGTTTTGATTACGGGCCGAATTACACCATTAACAAGCCACCACAATTAAATGAAACTTCTATTAAGAAAGGTTGTATTTTGATGTCCTCTTCCGAAATGCTTTGTTTAGTAAACTGTTTGAATCTAATTATTGGTGAGCTAGTTCCTAATGAAAATAAATACTGGGATTTATTTTTAACATTAAGAGATATTATAATAATTGTTTCAAGCAAAACGATACATCGCTTAACTCATGAATTGTTAGACATTACTATCTACGAATATTTATCTTCGTTGTCAACTTTCTTTCCTGATCATATCAAGCCGAAACACCATTTCTTGGTGCATTATGGTCGTTGTATGATGCAATTCGGTCCTCTCTCAAATCTCTCCTGCATTAGATTTGAAAGTAAGAATCAGCAAGGGAAGCAGATTTCAAAATCTACTTGTAGCCGCGTGAACATAAATAGAACTGTAGCTCTAAAACACCAATTGTTTTTAAATTATAGATTCTTAAAAAATGATGTAAAGCAATCTATATTTCAATCAAATATTCACAAGACAATATCAATAAGCCAATTAAATTTCCATGAACAATTTATTGGCTTACTTAAAATTTTAGCAACAGAAAGTATTGAAAGTGTCAAGTACGTTTATTATATGGATACTTTTATTAATTACTTTTTCAGAAAATGCAACGATCTTTCATAAAGTTGTTGAGATTATATTTAAAGAATCAAAATACATTTTTGTAACTCAAAAATTAAACAATGTTTTCATAACTTATCATTTGCAAGCGTATAAAATATATAACATAAACGATTTCACTTGGGATATTCTACACGAAAATGATATTTATAATTGCAAAGTTACTCATCCGTCAATTTTATCTGATGGTTTTCCGTATGTATCAAAAACTTGGATGTAATAAGGTTTTTTCAAATTTATAGTTACAAGTGTATATGATATAACTATGTTCCAAAAATATAGTATTTTAATGATTTGTAAAACAAATTAATAGTTAGTTGTCATTATTTCTTATACTATACCCATAAGTTAAATAAAACAATAAAGCATACATTTTTGCTATCATTTCAAGTACATAACCGTCAGCATTGCCAGTAGGTGGCGATTTCAAATAATATGGTACTCGCAAGCGACTAAAAACTTTTTAGGTTAGTATATAAGACCATTGAATATTTCACGTCTCAGCAATTGCGACAGCGTTCTAGACTGAATGTATATATATATAAATAGCGTGCGATATACTATAGTAGGCATAATTAGCGAGCGTTTCACTGTTATAACTAGTAATGTAAAAAATGTTAAACTGTTAAATACGAAGACACTTCGAAACACGTCCAACTTCAAACGAATTGAAAGCTGATCACAAAGATACATTGAAATTGAAATGGTAATAATCGATTGCTTCAAAAATCATTAAACATAAAACTAAAAATTACTATACTATATCGTACATTTTAACAATTTCTATATTTGCTATATTATATAGTAATTTTTAATACAGTGCGGGTTTGGGTCCCTATAACTATACTATATAGCAATTTTGAATGCACTTCGTAGTTATGTTTACTGATAAATTTTTCTCCGTGTGTGCCACTGAGAGAGAGCTTGTACTCGTGTATCTCTCTCTCTCTCTCTCCAAAGGTTCGAGAAGGCTGGATACACAAGCCTCCTTTTCTCACTGCCTGTGAGACGTGCTGCTGTACACGCCGACGTGGAGGTTAGTGGGGAGAAGGTTTTCACACCCACACACAAAGCACACCAGTCCTTTCGTTCTTTTATCCCATAAAACAGTCAATGCCGGTCACCAACTCGTTGTTGTTGCCGTGCGCGCGCGAACTATATCTCGTTACTCTCCCCGCGCACGATATTCGCGCGCGTTCCCTGCGCGCGCATCAATCTCGATACTCTTTTCGGTTACTCCCCTGATCGGTAACTCGCTTACCGTTATAATGTATAATAATTAATGAATTTATTATTATTATACGATGAATTAAAATGATAATATTAAAAAAATAGAAATTATCTATTAAAAAAATTATTATTGTATGAAATAGAGTTTAATTATTATTGCAATAGCACTTTTCATAAATGAATTATTACTGATTTTTATACTCTGAGAAAAATATTATAATAAATATTAAAATAATCTATATTAAAAATTACTATATTGTATAGGAAAAGTGTGACATCTCAGTAATATAATAATTTTTGCTATGTTATATAGTAAAATTTAGATATATCTTTTAATATCCAAATACGTAATTTTTGATATTCAATATAGTAATTTTTATTATATAAGTCAGCAAATTTTATTATTCAATCTGGTATTTTTTAAATGCGAATTTAAGGAAGTAAAAATGAATTATATTTTGTTTTTAATTAATTTGAAATAGAATGTATATATTGGGGGAATTCCTTTTGTCAATTAAGTACTACAGAAACATTTAATATTTGGAGATTTAATTATATACTATTCTTACGCAGTTGATCGCAATTTTTATTCACTCGCATATATTTATTCATTACACTTATTAGTCACTAACTTAAATATTATTTCAATCGCTATCATTGCAATGCGCACAACGGAAGTTACATTTTCGCATAATAACTAAATATCTTGTTGTTTCTTATATACTAATTGACACATTTTTGAGCATTTGCGAGAAGAACGGGAAAAATAGAAAATTTTATACACGCCACCTATTGGACGAACGGAGTAATTAGAATAGTCTTAAATTAAAAAGTCGTCGCAAACAATTGAATACTGAAAAAGAAATGAACGTATACGCATATATAAAATATTTCTACAATACTTATTATATAAATTTTAATATATGTAGTATATACATTTCACTATATAGGAAGTAAGAACTTTTGTTATTTTGATATTAAAATCCAGATCATCGCGGCGTCATCTACTGGAACACACATTACGAAATTAAAAAAAAAATATTCCCTTCTTGTTGATGATGTCCAGTCCTTCATGTTACCTTCAGTTATAACTGATTGAGATAAACAAATAAATAATCGAGTTAAATAATCGAGGTTAAACCATTTAAAAAAGTAATTAAACACCTATAAAAAAGTTAAGCATTATTTCTAATTAATCCGTGTGGTTCTGCGATCACTATCATTAAAAAAATTCATTTTTTCGAAAATTCAAGAAAGATAAGAAGAGTTAAAAAATAAAAAGTCTGCCTGTACGGACGTACGGACGTACGCTCAGACTTAAGGGGATGCCACACAGTATAAATTACCGAATTGATTTTTCAAATTAAATGTTGAGATTTTCGTTTATCCCGATTTTGGGATCATAGGTACATTCTGCACGATTAACAGATTGTGCGTCAACTTGCAGAATCTTATAATTCGATACATTTCCTTATCTAAATGAAAAATTGTAATGTACTAAAAATTGTAACTGTTTACCGACATTGCAGTTTTTACAAACTATTTTTCATTTAATTAAATGAATATGTCGAATTTTAAAATTCTGCGAGTTGACACACAATCTGCAAATCATGTAGAATGTATCTATGCGCGCACAATTGGAATAAAAGATAAACTGAAGATTTAATTTGAAAAATCAAATATGTCGGTAATACGGCATCCCCTTAAGCTTTAAAACCATTAAAAAATTAATTAAATACCTATAAAAAAGTCAAACGCTATGTCTAATTATTTCTTTGGGTGCCGCGATCATATTGAATAAAAAAAAATTAATTTTTACAAACTATTTAAAAAAATATAATATAATTTATACTTAAATCGTCATTTTGACAGTATAAAATGTTGCTTGCTTATTAAAGCTTGAAGTTATTCTTGTATATTATCTTATTCGTACATTGCTGATGAAAAATGTCTAATTATGAATACGTTTATCTCGCTTATGGCTTACAAAAAATGTTTTATAAGCCATAAAAGAGTAAAGAAGTTGACATGATTGATAAAGAAATTCTGGAATTCCAGGAAGATCTCAAGGATTGAGGGCTAAAAATCGTTGAAGATGAAGTTCTATATCATTTTCGTAATCGTGAATGTGTACCAATGAATCAGTGTATGCATGATGCTGAAGACGTTGGTTTTGTGCAGTAGTGTAAAAAGCGTCGTTAAATTTGCCTCTAACAATAATGTATTTAATATAACATGATATTTATTTACATTTTTATCTTTATTCTGCTGCCATAATAAAATTACATTATCTTATTGAATTATCTTATACATCGAATAATAGCAATATTATTACATCCTTCTAGATCGCAATGTATATTCTGAGAATCTCGAAAAGAGAATTCAACAGGATTGTCAAAGTTATCTGGTTTTTCATTAATGTAACCACTTTTGTACCACGAATATTTAAACGTATTCTAATATCTCGGTGCAGAAAGCTGATTATTAACTAATGATTGTAATTTTATGATGCTATTTCTTAAATGTAAATTTAAGTCATAATTCATCAAAATGACTTGATCTGAAAAATATCGTACAAAGTTCTTTCAAATACGAAATCCATATACATCAAGTGGTTGACTCTTTTCTGTTGTTCTTGTTGGTATTTTTTTATGTTAATATTATAATAAATGAAAAATGAATTACCTGTAGTTAATATTCCCGATTTCGATGCTTCTAGGTGCACGTTTCCTGGTCTAAATAAGTTTTGTTCTATAATAGGACAGAATTGACCTGATGATTCTTTTAAAACAAGAAAAAGTGGCGTATCGTAGTATCGTGTAGCTATGGGTTGTTGATGAAACTGATTGTACTAATCATTGCACTTGTTTTTCTCCTTCGAATGCTAATATTCTTCCAGAATGCATTTCCAATTTGAACCCACTCTGATTATATAGATTTTCAATCCCTACTGATGATATACAAGATTTCACGTCAGCTACAAACACTTCAGCTTTTGATAAAAGCTCTAAATTATTTTTTAATGTTTTCCGAGTAACAAAATTTATTTTTCTAGGCACAATTCTGTGAGCCTTTTTAAATTTCATCAACCAATTTTTAGAAGCTTTAAATATAAAATCTTCGAATCAAATTTCTTTTCGTTCTTGTAACGTCCATCTAGGTAGATCGCGATCATGAATTATTAAACCACTTTCCACTGCAGCTTTAAAATTATCTAGAGTATATCGACAGATTCTTGCAATTTTTTCTCTGTATATACCACCTTTATTAATATTGTAAGCCCAATGTTTAAGATGGCTCTTTGCAGAGACTTTCCTGAATTTTTTTTGCACTGTTTTAAATTTTAAGTTTGCTTTTTTCCAGCTTCTACAATATTCTACGGCTTCTTGATTATAATCAAAATCGACGTCTTCAGTATCACGCGTACACTGATTTGTTGGTGCAAAGTCACGATCAGGAGAATAATACGGAACTTCAACTTCAACTATTTGAGCATCACAATCCTTGAAATCTTCCTGGAACTCCAGGGTCTCTTCATCAATCATGTCAACTTCATAAAACTCATTTCTTGCATTGATTAATATTTGTTTCAATTTTTCTGACAACTCATTTTCGTGATAATGCGTCACATTATTTGGTATTTGCAAAGTTTGAAAATATGCTAGTAATAAATTCACTACATTTGAGGGATTAATTTTCATCTTTAAATCTAATAATAAAATAAAAGCAACAAATAAAATAATAAATTTTAAATAACTAACAGGTTTAATTTTAAAAATATCTGTAGAACTTATTCAATATAGATTTATTTGAGAAAATTAATTATAACAGATTGAATATTTTCTGTAGTCAGTCTTTGAAGAAACTGATTGTTTCAATTCTCTGGAACTTAACTAAAAACATGAAAATCTTAAAACATTATAACACGTTTTTTTATGATATCGATAATTTGACTATTACAAAGGTTCCCGTAAAAGGAAGCAATACCATCATAAGCATGACATTTCTGTCAAAATAGTAGCTAAAATAGTGTCAAATTAGTACATTTTAAACTTCACTGTGAACAGTTGTCTTTGAAGAACGATGATTTTTTGATACACTGTATTTTTTTGCAGTAAATTCACGAATATCTTACTTATGTTTATAGAAATTGTAATAGATTTAGTGACAACATTTTAAGGTCCGAAAACTTGATTTTTCCAAAAAGGCAACAGTCTAATGAAAAGTACATAAGTATAGTCATGAAATGACCAGAAGATGAATGTCCTAGATTGCTTCAATTTTTGGATAGACTAATAATTATGACATCAGCGTAGTATTTTTGGTGTCATATATGGGTGGCAGATACTGAGAGCTTCTTCATTCCTAAATGACGTAATTATTATAAAATATATGTACATAATCTATTATTCAACACTTTAATAGGCGGTTTCATTGATTTAATGATAATTTTTTCATTTTCAGGTTATTACCATATCCCGTTCTTGGACACCCAGGTGTATAGTAATAGTGTTGTGATGTCGGTATTACAACTAAATATTATACTTAACCTATTGATTTTGGTCTAAATAAATTATCTAATAATCAGAGAATTTTTAAATATCTGTTCTTTTTTTTTTATTATTATTTTAACGTCGCTCTTTTTTATGCTCCCAAACCGGTGCTAATCAGCGAAGGAGGTCATACAATGTCTTGGTGAAGAAAGCACTTGTTGAAAATACATTCCCCAGTGGTGCTTGTATCAATCGGCCGGGGCCGGGAATCGAACCTGGGACCTCCAGATTACGAGCCCTATAACTATAATACTAGATCTCAAATATTAAAATAAATTCTTTAAAAATTCATGTTCAAAAAAATACTATTTATACATTATTACAATAACTATCTTTTCGCCTGTAAAAAGTGTCAAGCTCATAAATTCATCATCGATTTACCTTTGTATGATACATTAAACTAATTTTTTTCTAAATTTGATCAAAATATCAGTATCTTTTAACATATTGAGGTGTATAAAATGTTTAACCTTTCATAGAGTTTAAGACGGACAACGCACGATTTTAGTATAAATTATATTGTACATAAAATTTAAAAATGACTGTAAACATTCGTTTTAAAAATAGTGTACGTTGATTTAACATACTCCATTTGATATGTATTGAACAATAAAACATTATATCCTGAAATATTTTAATCGTGCACAGAACTTGAAGATGTAGAAATTACTGATTTCTTTAAAAAGTTGTAAAGTAAAAATAGTAGACGACCATTATCCATCTCATATATTATTATTAACTACCACTTGATTCTTTACAGATTCAGTTACGTGATTTGGAACCAAGTTAGTACTGATTTTATTCTAATTCAGTAGTGATATTATACTAATATGAAATTGACTTTAGTAAAGAATCGGTACGGAATCACTATGGATGCTTTCAAAAGGCTATATTGCAATAATTAATTGCCGGGACCATTCATATCTTATAAAAACGACCCCAAGGAATAGAGAAAAATGACACCTAAAGTATAATTTATAATTTGCAACATCCATTGTTGAATTAGTAAATTGCCGATTGTTGAGGATCAATAATAAATAAATCCAATTTATTCATTTAAACACAACGATTCGTCTGTCAGGTTTGCAAACCTCTTGAGTTTAATTAAATATAAATAAATTAATATACACAAACTATGTCGTATAGTTTGTTAATGCACACCTAATTTGTTTTGTATAAATACTCGTTGATTTCGTTTCACATGTTATTCGACGAAGCTCATTTGGGAAGTAATATCATTCCCATATTTGCCCAACTAATTTAGCACCTAAAGAGGTCTACAAATCTGATAGACCAAATGTTGTGGACTTAAATAAATAAATTAAATTTATTTATTATTGACCCTCAATTATCGACAATTTACTAATGCCATCTAAAGGTTAACGGGATCTCAAAGTCAGATGTTATCAACTGGAATAGAGTTACCGTTTGAGATAAACTTTTAATTTATTTTAATTAATTAAAAAATAATTGTTAAAACAAAATTTAGACTACTAAGAGACATTTCAGCCATTTTCGGTACATTTGAAAAATCATCAACTGAAATTTTAAAATGTCTCTTAAGGGGAGTCCGTACTGATTACAGATTTCTGCAATTGATTTTTCAAATACAGTTTTTAATTTTTATTTTTTCTGAATTTATTTAACACACGCACAATTGTTACACATCGTAGAATGTGCCTTAACTCAAAAAATTGAACAAATATGGAAATTAAATGATCAATTTGAAAAATCTATTAATGTCGGTAAGTGTATATTTTAAATGAAGGTACTCCATCCCTTTTAATGGACTCACTGTTAAAAATTGGTATGGTAGAAATCGCCTGAAAGTGTTTTGTAACATTTTCTACTTTTGCTAAAGGCAGTAAAACAGTTTTTATGCTAGGTAAATCATTTACAACAAGAATAATTTAATATCAAATAAATTTCTAAAAGCACCAAAAACGGCTGCAATTTTCTTTAATAGGTCCAATGCTGAAAATTGGTACAATAGAAATAGACCTCAATTTTTAGTAGTCTCCCTACCATTGCGGAAGGCAATAGAGTAGATTCTATACTGGGTAAATTATTTATAAGCACTAAGGAATTTTTCATTACCTAATTTTCTTCTTTACTGGACCGTCGATCCAATTATTATATGCTTATTGGGCCCTTGGACTTTATAAATTCTGAAATTCGTTTTTTGGACTTCAACAGTTCTTTTTTAGTGTAGAATTCTATTCGTTTTATTTATAAAAAAAATTATTTATTTTTTTTTCCTTCCCGAACGATGCGAACTTGAGTTTCATGTCTGATGATAGATTACGTCGAGGGCAATGTTCTGGTATCCGGCGATATTGTCGAAATGATTTGATCGAAAACGTTTTGATCAAGAAGAGATTTTGTCTAAATATGATAATATCGAAAAAATTCATATTTTGTAAAAAAAGTGAAAAACGGGCAGAAAACCGTATCCGGATTTTTCGAAGGACCACTTTTTCGAAGAACCATGTTTTCGAAAACATTTTTTGCATACCTATTTTTTTTAAATGTATTAAATTAAAAAAAATATATTGTAATGATTCTCCATCATTTACATAAATTAGAATAGCGATTTCGACTATCAAAAGAGAGTTCGGCCCTGTTTTAGTCGATAAGCTAAGGGATAGTTTATTTTTAAAAACACGTAGCACATCAATAATAAAAATATTGTCCTCATAAGTATCGTTCCATACAATATATATGTATATGGGCTATTTCACGTCAAATGGTACGATGAAAATTTTAAATCGCTTCAAAATTTGAGAACAGGGTGGAAATATCTTCCAGAAGATAGAAAAAAAATTTTAGGTGTTAAAAATAATTTGCCTAAGAGTTATTCCATCATGAAAAATGGAAATTTTTCAATTTTTCAAGCCATTCGAAAGCCCTCGAAAAATGTGATCTTTTGAGCGGTGTTAGATCAAAATCGATTGTGGCGTGGTCGCCTTTTTTGATATTCAATATTTCCGGGCGTTCTATCTCTTCGAGATTTTAAAATTAAGAATTGTAACCCAGGTAGTTCCTCTCCTAGGGGTTGTGGGACCTTGACGAAGTTCGGGTCAGGGAGGCTGGGACCCTATTAGGAGCAATCCCTTAGGGAACTTAAATCCCTGGTCCCGAGCGGGTGGAGAGGCTTAATTTCCGGGATTTTGGGGCTAAAGGCCCTGACTCTCCCGGCTGTCACGGATCGGGTATGGGTCTCGATGACTTGCCTGGATCTCCCTATTAGGAGCTCTCCTGGGCCGGCGCCGGGACTCTCCCCCTGCCCTGGAAGGATGCGGAGGATGGGGGGCGGAGGTCCGCTGTTACCCCAGCCTGACCTTGGCCTACCCCTTCTCTGGGTCCGATGAAGGGGGGGGGAGCCCGATGAAGGACGGACGGGGGTTCAGGGCTGACTTGTCCCCCTTATTTGAGGGGTCCAAGGAAGCCCAACGATTCCGGAGAGAACCAAAGAACAACCCCCTATCTGGACGTGGTGGACCTGGATAGGTAGATACACCCCCCCAATCTGAGTGTGTTAAGCGACCCGTGCCGAGCAGACTGGTTGGCCCCTGGGGGTAACTAGGGGTCGTTAACGGAGCCTTGGGGATACCGGGCGCCCTCCCCAAGTAATTAGCCTTACCCGTCGAAAGACATAATACGGCATGAGGCTCTGCCGGGGTTGACGATATTTCCTCCATACTCGTGGGACCAAGAATGGAGAAATTTTTAAAAAAACAAAATAAAAATAACAAAAGGGAGGTGGATCCGCCCCCGAAGGAAGCCGAGGCTCACGCCAACGCGACCCAAAGGGAGGCGACCCAAACCCCCGTAACCAATCCTCTGTCTCTGTCTCTAGAGGCTGGGAACCCTGGTGCTTCGGCGCTAAGGGGTCCACTAGCCCATGAGATTGGAGATACGACAGCCAAGGAGGGACCTCAAATCCCCCAGATGGACTACTCGGCTCCTGAGGCTGTGACCTCTGGCTCTACAGAGCCAGAGGGTCTACGTGCCCCCGAACCTGGTAGTTCACTCAGCCTTCCGGTGTTTGGCCCACATCTACCGACCAGGAAATGTGGGGCCTACCGGAAGAAATTGAAAAAACTGAAGGCGGAGGCCGGCGAGGCCAACAAAGATGGCCCACCAAGCACAGTGTCGAACCAAACCCCGGCGATTACGAAGAGGAGGAAAGAGGCTAGAGACTCGCCCCTCGGAGCATCGCCGGGCAACAAAAGACACTGTGGCCCGCCGAGTTCACAGAAGAGACCAGGGGCTAGTGCTGAGCCCAAAGCCCCTCACAAGGGAGGACTTACGGCCGCACAAAGGTCCAACCCTCTCATGGTGGTCCTGACCACTGAGAACTATCCTGAGGTGCCTCTCACCCAGGAGGATCTCGGCAAAGTCAGGGCCGCCTTTAGAGAGGTCTTGAAGACCACCCCACCGGCGCAATACCCGAGATTTGAATCATCGAGCTGCGTCGGGGGAGCTCTGGTCTTCGAGGCCTCGAACCAGATATCCAGGGAATGGCTGCTCTCCAAAGCGGCCTCCCTGATGCCCGAGGGGGTAGCTTTCAAGGCAGGAGGGACTGAGCTCCTCCAGAAAATGCTGAAGGCAGTGGTCTGGCTCCCCAAGCCAATAGAGGAGTCGGCCGTAGTGCTGCGGCGCCTGGAGGAGTTCAACCCCTCCCTTAAAACATCATGCTGGAGAGCTATCAACCTCTCGGATGAATCAGGAAGGCAAGAGAGGGAGGACTCCTACCTCCGAATCTTCTTGCTGCCTGAGTCCCAAGTCAGGGCCCTTAAGGCCCTAGACTTTAGACCCTGGCTGGACCTGGGACGAGTTACATTTAAAGTAACTCAGAAAGGTCCGCCGGGGGAGGTGGTTGAGATGGAGGTGGAGAGCACATAATTGGCTCCTCCAACTCTGTCAATAACCCAAATTAACTTGCACCATAGCAAAGGCGCCTCTGCAATATTGCAGAGAAGCATGGCTACGGTGCACACAGGCCTCTCGCTAATCCAAGAGCCTTGGATTGTGAAGGGGTCCATCAAAGGACTAGGTAGCCTACAATGCTACAGAGACCCGACAGCAGACAGACCAAGGGCAGGCATTGTCTGCAAGGGACTAAATAGTGTCCCTCTTTGGGATTTCTGTACAAAAGATTTAATGGTGGTTTCCATTAACGTAAAGGAGATAGGTAGGCTTATCATTGCCTCAGCCTACTTTCCCTATGAAGACACCGATGTTCCGCCGAAGGAGGTTGTCAGGTTGATTAGCCACTGCCAGGAACATAACTGGCCAATCCTAATAGGATGTGATGCAAATGCGCATCATGAACTATGGGGTAGCTCAAATGTGAATAAGAGGGGATCCGCACTGGTGGACTATCTTGTCACCACGGAGCTGGACATTCTCAATACCGGAAGTAAACCTACTTTCCAAAATGCTGTAAGGGCGGAGGTCATTGATATTTCACTATGTTCCTCGGCCCTTTCTGACAGAATTAAAAGCTGGAGGGTCACGGACGAGCCGACGCTGTCGGATCATGCTCAGATCGCCATGGAATTGGTGGGGGAGTGTGGTCCGCTGGAAGAGCTTCGGTTCCTCAGAAACCCCAGACATACCAACTGGGAGGGTTTCGGACGGGACCTGGAAAGGAACCTTGAGGACCTTCCAGGTGCCATAAGAGACATTCCCATGCTGGAGAAGGCAGCGCGGAAGCTGACTGAAGCACTCCGCCAAGCCTTCGAGAATAACTGCCCACTAAGTAGGAGGAAGCCTAAAGGCCAAATCCGCTGGTGGTCAGGCAAACTAGAACTATTGAGAGGTTCCATACGGAACCTTCTCAAAAAGGCCAGACAAGGGAAAATTCCTTGGAACACTTATAAAAAGGAAAGAGATCGGTACAGATCCGAAATCAGAAGAGCACAGAAGGAAAGCTGGGCCGCTTTCTGCGAGGAGGTTGAGGGCGGAAACGAGGCTTCAAGACTGGACAAGATTCTGTCCAAGAACCCGGAAGCTGCCCTTGGCTCGCTCAAGCTTCCAGATAATAAGTTCTCAACGTCTGACGAGGATACCCTAGTGTACCTGATCAGTAGCCACTTCCCAGGCTTCTCGGAGCTAGGAACTGATAACAGGAAAATAATCGATCTCAGGAACAGATGGAAGGCGTCGCAGTGGCGCTGCCATCAGGACCTGGCAAAGGTTATTATCACTGAAGATAGGGTGAAATGGGCTATACGCTCCTTTCGACCCTACAAATCCCCTGGTACGGATGAAATTTTTGTGGTTCTTCTTCAGAGGGCAGAGGATTGTATCCTAGGGCCGCTGATGAAGATCTTCAGAGCCAGCCTCGTTCTTGGTCACGTGCCTGTAGCATGGCAGGGAGTGAGGGTGGTTTTCATCCCGAAAGCGGGAAGACAAAGTTACACCACACCGAAGGATTTTCGGCCTATCAGTCTGACCTCATTCATACTAAAGAGTTTGGAAAGGCTGGTAGATAGATTCTTAAGGGACGGGGTCTTGAAAAACAAGCCTCTGAACAAGGATCAACATGCCTACAGAGCAGGACACTCAACGGAGACCGCTCTATATAGGGCCAAGCAGCTCATCCATAAACAACTTGAATGTGGAGAATTCGCAGTGGCGGTTGCAATGGACATAGAGGGGGCCTTCAACAATACGTCTCGGGGGGTCATCAAGTCAGCAATGATTGATCACGGAATTCCCGAGATGCTTGTTGAATGGACATGCCACATGCTAGGAAACCGCCTGCTGGAAACTACCAAAGGGGACACCACTATCAGAGGCAATGTTAATTCAGGTTGCCCACAAGGAGGGGTGATATCACCCCTCCTATGGTGTCTTGTAGTAGATAACTTATTAGATACGCTATCAAGTAATGGTCACCAAGTAGTGGGCTATGCTGATGACATTTTAATCATCGGACGTGGACCCTTCCTGCAAACCGTCTTGGAGCGTCTTCAACAGGCCATAAACCTTGTTGCAAAATGGTGCAAAGATAAAGGGCTTAATGTCAACCCGGATAAAACTGAGGTAGTTGTCTTCACCAAGAAATACAAATGGGCCACTAACTTTGCCCTAAAACTTAATGGTCAGTCTCTTAATATATCAAAAGAGATGAAATACCTCGGAGTCATCTTTGACAGCAAACTGTCATGGAAGAGGCATCTTGAGGATAAAAGCCGAAAATTTATCAATGGACTCTGGCAGCTCAGAAGGGCCATTGGTAGAAATTGGGGACTAAAACCAGCCACAACTAAATGGCTGTACAATGCAGTTCTCAAACCCAGACTGTTGTATGCAGCTACAATATGGGGGGAGAGAATAGCACTCAGATCTGCAATCTCTCAATTAGAGAGGCTGAGAGGTCTTGTGCTGAGATGCGCCCTGGGAACGGCTAAGGCTTCGCCGACGGCTGCCCTAGGGGCTCTTCTGGGCATAGAGCCCTTAGCCCTCACGATTGAAGCAGAGGCAGCCAAAGGACTCCTCAGAGTTGTAGGAGGGGCGGAGGAAAGGGGGAAGACATTGGGAGCCAATTTCTATGGAGGCCTGCAAGACATGCCCATGGACAAGGCGACTACTGTCCACCTCTTTGACAAGAAATACAGGATCAGTCTTCCTTCAAAAGAAGACTGGACATCTCAAAAGGCTCAACTTCCCGCATCTGGAGAGGTCTGGTATACAGACGGCTCTAAGAATGCGGGAGGCTCAGGAGCCGGTGTCTACAGAAGGAGGGATGGAAAAGGACAAACCATACCGCTCGGAGCGTACACGACTGTGCACCAAGCGGAGCTGCTGGCCATCATCTACTGTACACACTGGGCGGCCTCCTACAAATCCAGGGAGCATCTGTATATCTGCTCGGACAGTAGGAGTGCTTTAGAAGCCCTGGACGCACCTGTCAACAGATCCCAACTGGTGACGGAGTGCCACCATGCTCTGAATGAACTGGCTGGCTGCCGCTCTGTGACCCTACTATGGCTGCCAAGCCACATTGGCATCAGGGGAAACGAAGTGGCAGACAGACTTGCCAAACAAGCAAGCAGGGAACGGTTCATTGGACCGGAGCCAATTGTTGGCATCTGCAACTCGGAATTCGTAAAGATAACCCGAGAGTGGATAGCCAAGAAACACGAAGAGGCCTGGAAGAATGCGCCGGGCTGTCGTGTAGCAAAAAGCTTTATTAAACCCCAAATGCTAGGAGACTGGGCTTCCCAAATCTCCAAGTTAAGCAAGAGGAACGCAAGATTAGTGGCAGCTGTAATAACTGGTCACGGCGCGTTACTTAAATACAGACATATGATAGGACTAAGCGAAAGTCCAACATGTAGATTCTGTAAATTAGAGGATGAGACAACACTGCATATCGTCTGCAAGTGTCCAGCCCTCATGGAGAGAAGGAAAACCCATCTTGGGGAATTCCTTCTGCATTGTATAGACTTTACGGCAGAGGACATTCCAAGAATAATTTCCTTCTGGAATAATATCTTTGAATAAGCCCACTGCATCAGAGGGACGCCAAGGGACTACCCATGCGCCCGGAGGCCTTATAGGCCCGACTCAATCAATAATAATAATAATAAAAATAATAATAACCCAGGTAGTTAAGTTCTAAGGATTATTTTGAACAAAAGTTGTTTTTAATGTTTTTTCAAAAAAATCAATAGATTTTGAGATAAATGCCCTAAAATACATGAAAATGAGTGATTTTATGAGGTTTTTGGGGTATAACTTACACCAACGGTCTTGGCCAATAATCTAACCACCGCCATTCGAAAGCCCTCGAAAAATGTGATCTTTTGAGCGGTGTTAGATCAAAATCGATTGTGGCGTGGTCGCCTTTTTTGATATTCAATATTTTCGGTGGTCTATCTCTTCGAGATTTTAAAATTAAGAATTGTAACCTAGGTAGATAAGTTCTATAGATTATTTTGCACAAAAGTTGTTTGTAAGGTTTTTTAAAAAAATCAATAGTATTTGAGATAAATGGCTTTAAAAATAGCAATTTTTCTAAAGAATTGAAAAATTTCCATTTTTCATGATGGAATAATTCTTAGGAAAATTATTTTAACACCTAAAATTTTTTTTCTATCTTCTGGAAGATATTTCCAGCCTGTTCTCAAATTTTGGAGCGATTTAAAATTTTCATCGTACCATTTGACGTGAAATAGCCCAAATATATATATATACGAAAGTCGTAAAATATTTCTAAGTCCGAATTTCAGAAAATATTCTAAGTCATATTCCTAGTTTAGTTCTAGTCCGCTAGGTGGCGACCGGATTTTGTAACCTGCAATCAAAGTTGCTTTCGAAAATATCTAAGTATGACTTTTTAAAAAAAACTTGAGAATGTTGTTCAGGACTTGTTTTTGATCTTAACTACGATGGCCTTAATGATTATTTACAGTATTTTCAAAAAAAATTTATTAGTACAAAGATAGGTACACGAAACATTGAGCCTCATTTTGATATTGATAAATGGAATCAATATGATAACACAATGAATAATATGCCACGCACCAACAACAGCGTCGAAGGTTGGCATAGAAGTTTTCAATATCTATTTAATCAGAAGAATAGTACAATTTGAGACGTAATTAAAGCTTCTCAGAAAGGTGAGGTTATGTCTCATCAACTGATCGTTCACTTAAGAACGGATCAACGTATTGCATCAATTATGCAATTGTATAATTCTGGTATGTACGAAAATGGTACCATGCTGTACATACAGGACATTGCAGCGCTCTCGCGTTTATAAATAAAATTATTTTTTCAAGAAACAACGTTAAATTATTACATTTAAAGAAAAATGTAATTGGTTATAATCAAAAACCAAAATTAAAATGTTTAGTTAGTTGTAAGAATAAGCCTGATTATAAAAATGTAATTAGTAATTATTTAAAAAACGCTTTATTATTTTATTTCTTTAACAACTAAGAACATGAAATATCAAAAAAAATATTTAAAATATAAAAAAACTTAAAAATATAAAAGGTAAAAAAATGTAAAAAACACAAAAATACAAAAAAAATGGTGCCAATGCCGACACATCCTCGTCGTGGCACTGGATTATACCCCAGTTCAGCAATTATTCTATGACGTATGATGGCTTTAGAAATATATTTCTCTCTATTGATTTTTCAAGTCACTCAAGATAATATTTTTTAAATGTAATATTTTCATAAAAAAGTGGAACTTTCAAAATTCACTTAATGAGCTATTTGTAAGCTCAGTTATTCTTCAAAGTTATGAACAACCAATTTTTTCGATCAAATCTCCATTCGATCAAAAGGTACAATGTTCTCAGAATTCTGTATCTTATGTATGTATCCCGAAATTATCGATTTTGTTTTATGCAATTAACATTTGTTTAATCCCAACTGTACATACGTACCTGCATTCTGTTTATCGATACATTAGCGAAATATGAAAATTTTTCGAATTCGTCGAATTCAGGTGATTAAAATTATAAATATAATAAGTATAAACTGTGCGTTTAGAGAGATAGAAATGTTTGGTGCAGTTGCTATCTCTGTCTAAAGCGACGTCAGTGGGGAACGCCCCCTCCTCTCATCTAAGGCGCACTGCGCACATTCCCCTTGCCCAGTCCCCCACTATACTGATTAGACAAAGATAGAAACTACACCAGTAGTATTTCTTTCTCTCTCTTGTTCTGCTTCTACCGCGCAATGCTCATGAGCAGTCTATACTTTATATGTGTACGACTAAAACATCCTAGTTGGTAACTTAGACTCACACAAATAACTAGTTTCAAGTCATTAAGACTTACAAGGAGAACGCCAGGACCGTTAGAAACGGATCTTTACCACACTCTAGGATATGATTCCTTCTATAAAATTATGAACAAAGCCGGAGTTACAGATTCTAATGCCCTTTTTTAAAAAATTTATAAGCAAATATCGAAAAATTTCGCAAAAGATATCTTTGACTTTGGTTGCTTACAAAAAGAAATATATATGTACTCTCAAACTAAAGTCCAGAAGAAAGCTGAGATTGAGTAGATTAGATTTATAAAAAAAACTTCAAATATCTTGATTCGGTCAAAAGTTATGGGATACAGAAGAATAAAAGATAGTATGATTTAAAAATCGATATATACTATACTAAAAGTATGTACCAAAAGCAGCTAATTTTAGACATTTTGCATTATTTTTTATTGTAAATATCCATTGAAATTAAATTTTTCTAGTAATGAAAAACAAATAAAACAGCATTAAAGTATAACTATCAAGGACGCTTTTACCCACAAACAGAAAAAATAAAAGAATATTTTGTTATGAAATAAATTAATTAAAAAGAAAGCAATAAATTTTTTGCGTTTTTTATATTCGAAAAATAAACTTTATATTAAATTTTGATTGGTCTATTTTCCCGACGGCATTTTAAAAAAGGTATCTAAAACTATGTAGAAAAAAACGACCGGTTAGAATTTATACAAAAGTAACTATAAAAATCGAAAAAATTTTATCCGTTAAGGTCTTAATAGGTTAAAGAATGTATTGATTTTTTAGGCCAAATAATGTTATTATTGTAGAATAATTTTGTCGTCCATGTAGTATGTTTAAAGGAATTAGGTTTTCCCGATTTTGATGAACAAACCATGTATGTTTTTATTTGTCGACGTTTCGATCTTCTTATACATATTAGTAATTTTGTAGCAATTGTATTACATTATAAATTATTTGAACTACTTACTATTGCGTCATTAGTATAAACATATAAACGTATAATTTATAGCATCTCTGATGCGTCACACTATAACTCAAAACAAAAGTAAGCAAATTTATTAAAAACAAATATACTTTTGCGCAGAAATTGAGGTTATGTGAGATCTATACCTTTACATAGTAGTTAAGTCCATAATCAACATCAATTTATGAAAGATAAATAAACTAAATAAATAAATTAGAAACAACATAAAATAATTTAATACATATTTAGCAAAAGGCAGTCAAATTCTCTCGCTTAGCGTTCTTAGAGACACCTGTGCGATCAATCAAAATTAGATCAATCAAACAGACATCCCCACTCCCCGGTGGACATTTGAAATACTTACATGTACATAATAAATTAAACAACACAAATGACTCGAATCTGCAATTAAATTTGATTAAATTTAAGCGATAATTTGGTTATAAACTATAAACTTAGATGATTATTAATAATACAGGGTGATCCAGAAACATAGGTAACATATATATATATATTCCGATTCAGAAAATTAATTCGAGTATAACCCGGTACGATTTTTTAAAAAATATTAATTAAGCGAGGCGTAATTAATTTTTGAAATGGGCCAATCAGAGGCCGGATTAGGGAAGAAAGGTGAGCGGCGTTGCCGCGCGAGACTAATGCAACAGGTCAACGAGCGAAGCGGCCGAGGCGCCTGAACATAGCTAATGCGTATAGCAGATGCGAAGATCGCGAAAGCGAATAAATCGCAAAATATATTTTACGAGATTGATTGTATGAATAAAATGTACAATCAAGGAAATGATTTTTATTTAAGTTTGAATTAGACCGCAGACTAATAAATTCATTACTACTATTATTAATTTACTTACAAAATCTATGATACGCGTGCGTTATAAATATGAGATTATTACAGTTTTTAATCTCATCGTATTTACATTAATTTATTGAAACCTTTATGACGAATTTTGAGACAATAAAATTTTGAATTGAATTAAGTTTTGTGTACAATATAGCCAATAAATACGTTTACCATAAAGATATATCGCTACATATTGGAAATATATTAATTAATTTTGCAAGTATATTGGGAATAATATTGCTAGGTAAATAATTCCTAGTCCGTGTAAAATGAAATTTAGCTCAAGCCTCAATTCTCCGTTTAAAAAACATAATGCTACCGCGAGCGCTCTCCGATGTTCGCGCACATCAAATTTTGTGTTCGCGGAATAAGCCCGCCGCGGGCGCTCTCTGACGTTCGCGCTCATCAAATATTGTACTCGCGGAGTAAGCCCGTCGCGGACAGTCTCCGACGTCCGCACTGCAAGAGCAAACGTGCTCGACAAAAGTTACTTCGTTAAAATTACAATTCATTGTGTTTCAGACTTAATAAATATTTTGGAAAACTCGTTCCAAATGTTTAGGATAATAATTGCAATAGTCTGGCTGTTGAATTGAATTGAGTGTTCAATATACAAAATGCCAATGAATAACTACCATAAATTCGCAATATATTGGTAATACATTAGCAATAATATTGCTAGTAAGTTAATTCCGAGTCCGTGTAAAATAAAATCTAGCTGAACCCTCGATGAAGTTAGTAAGTGAATAATAGTCTGGGAATCATCTAGCTATAGTATATCGATAATATGTTTAAGTTTACCAAATATTTTTAAACTGATTTTCTATAATATATTAGTATATGCTGAACAAATCGATATCATGACCAAAGACAGACGTTCATTCACGTTTCCATCCACTTAAGGTAATAAAAGATCATCGATTCGTCGGTAGTATGGATAATTTGGAAGACACGAAACATATTGGCGATATATTGATAATACGTTGGCAATATGTTGGCAACATATTGGCAACATATTGGCAATATATTGACAATACTTTGGCAACATATTGGCAATATATTGACAATACTTTGGTAACATATTGGCAATATATTGATAATACAAATAATAAATACCCCCGTAAAAAAATTAAAGTTTACATGAACTTTATATAAATTTTAGGTTTGGCTAAACTTGATATGTGGTTGGCCAACGAGATTGAGCCGAACTTGTGCAATTGACTGTTCAAGTTTGGTGAAAGTATATCAAATGTTCAGCTGAAATTCATATAAAGTTTTTATAAAGTTTTTTTTACAATTACTGACAAATAAAATATAGTTTATACTAACAAGGAGAGATCACACCCTCTGGAAAACGGATCCTTACCAAACTCTAGGATATAATTTCTACTATAAAATCATGCAGAAAGCCGGTGTTTTAGTGTCCAATGCCCATTTTTACGATAGATATAAGCAAATAATGAAAAATCTCGCCGAAAAAACCGTTGAGTTTGAACGCTTATAACTCAGAAATAATTAAAGATGTAAGTATAAACTAAATTTTAAAAGAAAGCTGAGGTCGAGTAGATACGTTTTGAAAAAAAGGAAGCTAAAATATTTTAATATGGTCAAATGCTATGGGAGAATTAAGAATTAGACGAAATTTTGGGCTAAAAAAATCATTAAATTGTAACTTTAAATTTTCGATAAAATTTTGGCTTATTCTTATTTTTCCCATAAATTTTGACCATATTAAAATATTTGAGCTTCCTTTTTTTAAAACGTATCTACTCGATCTCAGCTTTCTTTTAAAATTTAGTTTATACGTACATCTTTAATTGTTTCTGAGTTATAAGCATTCAAACTCAACGGTTTTTTCGGCGAGATTTTTCATTATTTGCTTATATCTATCGTAAAAATGGCCATTGGACACTAAAACTCCGGCTTTCTGCATGATTTTATAGTAGAAATTATATCCTAGAGTTTGGTAAGGATCCGTTTTCCAGAGGGTGTGACCTCTCCTTGTAAGTTTAGCTGAACTCAATATTAACGTGATAGCAAGTTCAGGTTTATAAAGTCATATAATGTTGATATCAACATACCCAAAGAATAATTAAAAAATCTCTTTAACTGACATCAGTAAGATAATCGGGTAGAAAAACGGAGAATATATTCCAAAAAATTCCGAATCGTCACTGAAAGTGTTGTCCATTGCCTTAGTTTTGAGACATAACCTGAAGAAGAAATTTAAAAAAACCACACAGTATCTACTTTCAACCGTTTTTTCTAACGATGTATTCTTACTGATGTCAGTTAAAGCCAGATTTTAAAATTTTATTATTTGTATTATCATATAATTGCCAATATGTCATGAACTTTATATAAATTTTAGGTTTGGCTAAACTTGATATGTGGTTGGCCAACGAGATTGAGCCGAACTTGTGCAATTGACTGTTCAAGTTTGGTGAAAGTATATCAAATGTTCAGCTGAAATTCATATAAAGTTTTTATAAAGTTTTTTTTACAATTACTGACAAATAAAATATAGTTTATACTAACAAGGAGAGATCACACCCTCTGGAAAACGGATCCTTACCAAACTCTAGGATATAATTTCTACTATAAAATCATGCAGAAAGCCGGTGTTTTAGTGTCCAATGCCCATTTTTACGATAGATATAAGCAAATAATGAAAAATCTCGCCGAAAAAACCGTTGAGTTTGAACGCTTATAACTCAGAAATAATTAAAGATGTAAGTATAAACTAAATTTTAAAAGAAAGCTGAGGTCGAGTAGATACGTTTTGAAAAAAAGGAAGCTAAAATATTTTAATATGGTCAAATGCTATGGGAGAATTAAGAATTAGACGAAATTTTGGGCTAAAAAAATCATTAAATTGTAACTTTAAATTTTCGATAAAATTTTGGCTTATTCTTATTTTTCCCATAAATTTTGACCATATTAAAATATTTGAGCTTCCTTTTTTTAAAACGTATCTACTCGATCTCAGCTTTCTTTTAAAATTTAGTTTATACGTACATCTTTAATTGTTTCTGAGTTATAAGCATTCAAACTCAACGGTTTTTTCGGCGAGATTTTTCATTATTTGCTTATATCTATCGTAAAAATGGCCATTGGACACTAAAACTCCGGCTTTCTGCATGATTTTATAGTAGAAATTATATCCTAGAGTTTGGTAAGGATCCGTTTTCCAGAGGGTGTGACCTCTCCTTGTAAGTTTAGCTGAACTCAATATTAACGTGATAGCAAGTTCAGGTTTATAAAGTCATATAATGTTGATATCAACATACCCAAAGAAAAATTTTAAAAATCTGCTTTAACTGACATCAGTAAGAATACATCGGTTAGAAAAACGGAGATATATTCCAAAAAATTCGAATCCGTCACTGAAAAGTGTTGTCCATTTCCTTAGTTTTGAAGACATAACCTGAAAGAAGAAATTTAAAAAACCACAAAGTATCTACTTTCACCGTTTTTCTAACCGATGTATTCTTACTGATGTCAGTTAAAGCAGATTTTTAAAATTTATTATTTGTATTATCAATATATTGCCAATATGTTACCAAAGTATTGTCAATATATTGCCAATATGTTGCCAAAGTATTGTCAATATATTGCCAATATGTTGCCAATATGTTGCCAATATATTGCCAAAGTATTGTCAATATATTGCCAATATGTTGCCAATATGTTGCCAACATATTGCCAAAGTATTATCAATATATCTCCAATATGTTTCGTGTCTTCCAAATTATCCATACTACCGACGAATCGATGATCTTTTATTACCTCAAGTGGATGGAAACGTGAATGAACGTCTGTCTTTGGTCATGATATCGATATGTTCAGCATATACTAATATATTATAGAAAATCAGTTTAAAAATATTTGGTAAACGTAAACATATTATCGATATACTATAGCTAGATGATTCCCAGACTATTATTCACTTACTAACTTCATCGAGGGTTCAGCTAGATTTTATTTTACACGGACTCGGAATTAACTTACTAGCAATATTATTGCTAATATATTACCAATATATTGCGAATTTATGGTAGTTATTCATTGGCATTTTGTATATTGAACACTCAATTCAATTCAACAGCCAGACTATTGCAATTATTATCCTAAACTTTTGAAATAAGTTTTCCAAAATATTTATTAAGTCTGAAACACAATAAATTGTAATTTTAACGAAGTAACTTTTTTCGAGCACGTTTGCTCTTGCAGTGCGGACGTCGGAGTGTCCGCGACGGGCTTACTCCGCGAGTACAAAATTTGATGAGCGCGAACATCGGAGAGCGCTCGCGGTAGCATTATGTTTTTTAAACGAAGAATTGAGGCTTGAGCTAAATTTCATTTTACACGGACTAGGAATTATTTACCTAGCAATATTATTGCCAATATACTTGCAAAATTAATTAATATATTTCCAATATGTAGCGATATATCTTTATGGTAAACGTATTTATTGGCTATATTGTACACAAAACTTAATTCAATTCAAAATTTTATTGTCTCAAAATTCGTCATAAAGGTTTCAATAAATTAATGTAAATACGATGAGATTAAAAACTGTAATAATCTCATATTTATAACGCACGCGTATCATAGATTTTGTAAGTAAATTAATAATAGTAGTAATGAATTTATTAGTCTGCGGTCTAATTCAAACTTAAATAAAAATCATTTCCTTGATTGTACATTTTATTCATACAATCAATCTCGTAAAATATATTTTGCGATTTATTCGCTTTCGCGATCTTCGCATCTGCTATACGCATTAGCTATGTTCAGGCGCCTCGGCCGCTTCCCTCGTTGACCTGTTGCATTAGTCTCGTGCGGCAACGCCGCTCACCTTTCTTCCCTAATCCGGCCTCTGATTGGCCCATTTCAAAAATTAATTACGCCTCGCCTAATTAATATTTTTTAAAAATTCCGACGGGGTTATACTCGAATTAATTTTCTGATTCGGAATATATATATATATATATATATATATATATATATATATATATATATATATATATATATATATATATATATATATGTTACCTATGTTTCTGGATCACCCTGTATATTTGTTTGGTGTGTAAAATTTTTTTATTTCTTACATGTAATAATTCACTTTTAAATTTGCCGCGTCGCGCATGCTTAAATTGTCAATCGCGCATATTTATAATCGATCAACGCGCAACATGATCCATAACTAGGCACCTTCTGATAAATATAATTTAATGTTATGTCACTAGAGAAAGATATTTTTCTCACAATTTTGATTTTAATTTTATATTGTTAATAATGTTATTATAATGTTGGCTAAGATTCTTTGTAACATCTTTTACATTAATTGTGTTATTTTCTGACTTGATATGAATGGATCATTTTCGATATCAGTCTTTTATGCCAATTCTTTTCAGTGTATAATACTTTAACGTCATTAAAATTACAGGAATGATTATTCGTGAACATATGATCATTTATTACATAATGAGAATCTGGCTTATGTATGTTGGCTTGATACTCTTTAATTCGGCACTGTAACCGTCTTTTCGTTTCACCTACATAGGAAGCATTACATTCTTTGCAGTTAATTTTGTAAACAACATTAGTTTTTGTTAATTTATCTGTAGCATCCTTGCCTCTTACAAATACATTACCAAACTTGTTACAAATTTGTGGTATCACTTTAATAGTCTTTTCTTTCATAGCGCCTGATACTTGTTCATGAAATTCAGGTACAAAAGGAATATTTAAAGTAGCTTTATAATTTTTTATTGCTTTGTTATTTGATTGCGCATTATTATGATTCTAAATGCTTTTTAATTAATCGAATATTCGTTTTATGAATTTTCTCTTGCACTAACAAAATAGCTTTGTCCAGCAATGTATAGACCATTGCTCGCTTCTGCTGGATAGTATGATTAGACTTAAAATATAAAAAATGTGCCGAGAAAGTATCCTTCTGGTACCAATTTGTAATTATTGGTGTATTATTACTCCTAATTAATGAAACTTCTAAAAAGTTTATATGTCCGTTAGTCTCTATTTCGTGCGTAAAATGCAACTTATTGTGATAACTATTAAAAACATCTAATACATGCGATAGTTTATTATTATGGATGCACATGATTGTATCATCTACATACCTATAATAGAATGTTGGTATAAATTCTAGTTTTTTGTGACATTCCTGTTCCAAATCTGCCATAACTATCGTTTGAAAGGGAAATGGCGTATCTCGCAGAAGCTCAAATATTGTGAGCATGAGGATATGCTGTGCACGCGAAACTAATCGGATGCATCTTTAGATTGGTGAAAATGAATTAACTCTGAAGTGTATTAGAACAAGTTTTTTTTTACACCTATTTACAAGAGAGTGATCTTCTCTGTTTGACCGTTCGATTATAACTAACTTTAAAACTAAGATTTGTTCGGACGCTTAACAAACTTTCTTTACTCCGTCTGGTGTGAGAATAATGAACCAAAATATCGTAAATGCTATTGACTAATTTTAAACGAATCAACGCATACATACAATAAGCTCCTCTTTTACATGCGTAAGGGCTTAACGTGACCTAACTTGACTAAACTTGAATCGACCGTCTTAATGAGTTTTATGGTTATAGCTGAACAAAGGGATGCGAACGGCCAAATATTTACATTTTTCAACGATTTATGGTATCGGTGATTATCTATACATTACACTGAGAAAAAAAATTACACACACACGATTCCATATTTCATTGTATATTCACGATTAATTATTGGTAATTGAATTAAATACTTGAAAGGAATTAAACTAAAGGTGTTACGTACTTGAACCAATAGCGAATTTAATAGTTCAAATAATTTTTAATTTATTGTATCTGTTACATATTTCTTTATATTTATGGTCCTAACGGCAGTAGTATTAAACTATATGTAATCAAATCAATAGAATTATATTATTCCAATGATATACATTAGTTTATTAAATGAATGAACTCATTTCGTTCTATCAAGTGATATATTTCATTGCTTTAAATACATATTTAATTGTAATCTAAGAATAGTAAAAAAAATTTTTTATTTTTATTATTTGAATTATTTGTCTGAACTCGTATTACTTTATCGTACCATTAACTTACATTATTAGGTAGACTTCTATAGAGTCTTCAAACCACATTCATTTTTACAAATTTTTCCTACCTATATACCTTCGCACTTATATTATTCGGCCTTTGACACTTTAGAAAGATTCGCTTAGAAAGATTCGCAGTCGCATATAAACGCTATGTTACGCAATCGCATCGCAAACTATTTATATGAACGAATAACTTTGAAATGTTCTTATATACTAACTGAGACAAAACTTAGCACTTGCGAGATTCCGTCAGCCACCTACCGTACGTTGCGGAACTATTTTATGTGAATCCCCGCATATCAATAAAATTGGAGGATCGTTTCAATTACAGTGTACATTGGTTTACAAACGTTCTTCATCAATATTTTTCAAAAATAAAATATTCTATAACAGGGTGATAATGAAATATTTTATTACCATAATGCATTTACGTAATTGTCTTCATTAACAATTTAATCAAGACAATTCCATGAAGACTTGTTCACGATGAATGTATTTAATCGTGAATATATAATTCGCGCAAGCAATTGTGTCAATTCCAATGATAATTGGCATAATGACATTATTAATCAATATTTTTCAAAAATAAAAAATTTTCTGATTGGAGTGACAATAAAATATTTCATTACAATAATGCATATTTACGGAATTATTCCCATTAACAAATTCCTCAAGACAATTCCATGAATTCATTAGTTTGATTTTTTTATAATTTAATTTGAATAACATATATGTTATAAATTCAAAGACATATTTACTTATGTAAATTTTTTATAGAATTATTTCAATTACTTCATAGAATTATTCTTATAATTCTCTATGATTGAAACATAATTATGCCTGTTATTGATTTTATGAATTCATTTAATTATTGTAATTACCTAATTCATTGAATCTAGTACTTGGATAATTAGGAATACCTTAATGACATATTTCATTGGTGTAAAGATTTATGTTATTCGAATAAGTATATGAAAGTATTGATTCAATTACTTTAAATTTTTAATTCCACAAATTCATTGAATTAATTAATTTTTTTTCTCAGTGTAGGATAATAGTGCATTGACGTGTGAATTAGACTAATTGCTTTGAATGTACTAATAAATAATAATAAACGGGAAACTGAATTCGTGTACGGTAATAAACAAAATCTGAATACTTATTGAACATTGAGTTTACAACTAACGTGCGTGGTCAAAGAAAGAGAGTATTAAACTATCATTATGCTGGGGAAATTTTTAGCTGTGTAAAGGATTTCAAGGATTCTATTGCGTGTACGTGCATTTAGACTATAACATTATTAAATTCGCGTTTACAATTCTCAACAAATATATCAGCAAATATCGGGCTAATCATTACGGGCTAATAACAATTACATGGAACATGTTTGAAAAATATTGTTAAACTGATATTATCAATAAAGGTATAGCCTGATGAGGATGGAGGATATCCATCGAAACGTCGCCAAATAAAAACATACATGGTTTGCTCCTTAAAATCGGGAAAACCGAATCCCTTTATCTGATTATTCTTTCTTCCGTAACTTTTGAAAAATTAAAATATTTAAGCTTTCTTTTAAATCTAATCTACTTGATCTTAGCTTACTTTTGAACTCAAGTTTGAGAGCATACATCTATTTGTTTAAAGTTATAAGTTGAACAATTCTTTTTGTGGAATTTTTGTTATTTGTTTATAAATCCCGTAAAAAGGGTCAGTGGCATCTATAACTACGGGTTTCTTCATATCTTTATAGTAGTAAACATATCCTAGAGTTTGGTAAATATCCGTTTCACGCAGGCCTGTGGCTCTCTTTGTTATAGCAGATTAAATGCTAGTTATTAGAAATTCCCATTTTTTCCTAGTAGATGAAATGGATTTTCTTACATTTTTTGAGATTTTAAAGTACCAGGCCAAGTTTAACATGTGCAATTAACAACACAAATGTTCGTGCAATAAAAGTATTGCAAATTCGAATAAAATCTCTAATTTTTAATGTTAAGTTATGAACACAAATAAATTAACATGTATTTTAAACAGTTTGTTGATATAAACAAACTCTAATTTACATTGTTTAATTTCGATTGTATGCAAATATTTATGCAGTTTAAATGCACACATTTTTATCCACTTGTACTAACCAGACAGTAGAATAAATATTTTTAATTTTTTTTATTTTTGTTAACGATATATGTTAAGAATATTCAATATTATAATTGCATATAGCTCAATTTTTGTAAATAGTTTAAAGGGGTTCCATGTTGATGTTGCTATTTGACACAGCGTTTTTTTTCAATTTGACTTTAAAATACAAAGTCACTTACTTTAAAAACTCTGAATACTTATTATATGTATATTGTAACAATGAGACTCATTTGCTACAAATTAAAAAAAAGGAACGGGCGTCAGGTCTTGAACCCGAGCCCCTTCGGATCCGAAGGCGTTCACGCTACCACTGCGCTACGCCCGCAATTGGTCATAGCTATACTTTCCCGCGTCTTCTGCCTACCGATACGCGCGCCATATGCCAAATGCCGATTCTTGCGCTGGCCGCGTGGGTACTACAGAGCCCTAAATGACGGGTGTTCTGTTCTCATGCAGATCCACTACGTCATAATATGCATACTTTAAATTTTAGATTAGATATAACAAAAATGTGGACTAATATATAGACTTGAATCATTTTCAAAGTGAAACTAAATCATTGTCAAACGATGCATAAATTTAAATTTAAACCCAAATGTATGTCAGATACTACAATCATCTATAGGTATCTATAGGACTACAATCATTTATAGTTTTGTATTACAAATTAAGCAGTTTAAAGAATTGAGGAAAATACTAGATGTATTTATAAGTAAGAATAAGTACTTACAGACTTCATTTTTTACTTTATTCGGATTCGAAACATCTGTATATTTTCTTTTAATGCAGTCTTTACTACCTAGATGTGGTCGTTCAAGATCAAACTCAGGCATATTATCATCTGTTAAAATTTACCTTTTATTTTCTTTGAGCTCATCACTCATAACAATAGTTGCTGATTTTAACAAGCTTTTTTCTTTAGCATTTATTGCAGTCCATTCTATATAAAATAAAAAAATAGTAATTCATAGTAAAAAAATAACATAAATTCATTTCTTGAAAATATTTTTGATTGCTACAGGTCAAACCTAAGGTAAATGAACTCTTGATGTTTTGGTATTTACTTTTACTGGAACTCAGGAACAGCGACATGAACATAGTAAATAATGTTCCCTTTGGGGTGCTTGAGTTTCCTTGCTCCTCACGTTCTAAGCAATAGAATGTGCACGATTTTTATTAAAAGCGCAAAATGTTGTTCACTTACTGCTCGACAATGACTCAATAGATTGTAGAAATCTGAAAATGCATTTTGAATGATTTGAGTTGGTATAATAGCATATTCATCAATTATTCTTTGTCGCAATTCTGCTAAATTTCGAAGTTGGGTTTTAAAAACTCTATTTTTAAGATAACCCCGAAAAAAGTAGTCCAGAGGTGTTAATTCTGGTAACTTAGCTAGCTATTAAATTATACCTCTACGTTCTATCCATCGGTCTGCAAATACTTCACCCAAATAAGTCCGAACGTCTCGTACATAATAAAGCGGAACGCCATGTTGTTGAAAACAGGTATCATCAAAATTATCTCCAACAATCTGTCTTATTGCAGGAACAATTTAATGTCGCAGCATATTTTCATAGGTAGCATTCAAATTACCATCAATAAAAATTGTTCTATAATTGTATTATTAACTATTCTAGCTCACAGGTACAATTTTTAGAGTGCTGAGATTATTCTTCTCATACCCAATGAGAATTTGCATCTGCCCAATATCGACAATTGTGCCTATTTAAAGATCCGTCTAGTTCGAATGGTGCATCGTCAGTATAGACTATTTTAAACGGAAAAGCAGGATTTTGATCTATGTGTTTCGTCATGTTTTCAGAAGACTCGTCACGGCGATCGTAATTATTTTCATTTAACTTCTGAACAAGTTTTACTTTAGAAAGACAAAATTCAGCTGCCCGAAGAATTACTGACGCCGTGCTTTTGACTAACCTTCGAATGGAGGTATACGGATATACGGTATACTCCCTCTTCTTGGAATATCCCTCACAGTACCGGTTGCATCATACCGTCAATTAGTTTTTTCAACGGTTGATATTGAAATTGCAACTACCGCATTACTAAATGTTTCGTTAAAAACATTTCTAACACTCCTGTAAGATTGCGTCAACGTACCTCAGCTTCTCATCATAAGAAAAGATTTCTCTTTTACTTACACTAGCTTACATCTCGTCCAAAGCAACGCTTGTATATTTTATTTTAGATAGATCAGTTAGACTAACACTCGGATTGATTTTTCGATTGACATAGCTAAAACATTAATTCCAATGATTCTTTAAATACACCAAGTACGACCCACTTATTGATCTTAGCGCGGTATGTCCTTAATAACTTTTATTATTCTTAAAAACGTTCTAGACGTTACGTACCTTAGATTTAATACGTATTGAAACGTAAAATTTCCCTTTCTATGATTGTCAGTGTTACAAAAGAATTTTTCCAATGGAAAAAATTTTGACCCTGCAATCATCTTAAAAGTCTGGTACAAGGGTTCATGAAAAGTCACCATGCAACTCCGCATCAAAAATCAGTACAAGACTAACGTTGAGAATGTTTCTGTAAGTAAATCCTGCATGATTTTGATGGATTTACGTAACTGTTATATATTTGATCTTAGTTTGACCTGTAGAAATCACCCTGACAGTGTATATCAATACGTATTCGAACGTAAAATTTTCGAATGCCCGAATCAAAAAGAGGGTTAACATTTGAAAAAGAGTTCACCTTGAAATTACCTTGAAGGTCATTGCCATAGTCAAAACAAAAGTTACGTCCGTATTACTCCTTACCATTTACTTAAGGATGCACCTCGACCTCTATAAAAAATAATGTACCTTGCGAATTATCCGAGTGTCTCGGAACTTTTGAAACACCCTGTATTATTTTAATTATAATTATCAATTGTCGATACATTGTAAAAGATAATTGAAAATTAATTCATTATTGAATAAAGGACCGCACTTAAAGAAAGAAACAAGAATGTATACAAAACGTTGTGTAATATAATTACAATTTGTGTTATCATAATGTGCTTTGCACATGTTCAAGTAATCATGGGTGTCGAGCCCCATGCGAACACCTTCCTACCCGCACAAGCTAAAGGAGTCTCTAATATAAGCCTACCTACCCATGTATCTTAATCCTTCATGTACACTTATCCTATAACTACCTACCCGCGACTAAAAACCCAATCCCAAGCACAGCACACATAAAAACAGTCGAAGCACTAGAGTGGTCCTGGCGTTGAAGGCCATGGGCGAGCGCAGCTGACATCAGGTAGGCTCCTCCGGGTCTGACACTGCAAAGAAGATGAATCAAGAGAGGCTATAAATGAAGAAGCCTTAAGAACCCTCCTTAGCTTCATATGACCGCAGACAAGGCGAAGAGGCACTATCCAGGCGAACAAGGATCAAGACAATACATGTAAACACTACAGCTGTACAAGGAACAGTATAGGACATAATGAGGTTAGGTTGCTATACATAAACAATGTGTACAGCAGACCTCTTAAATTATAAACTACATGATTACGCATACTCACGTAATCCCCACAACGAGACAATTACCTGTAGTCTAGGCGCCATGTATGGTTTCGTCGCCTTTTCATATGCCACGGCTCTATCCAAGTATTTTTAAAGCATTTTTGCCTGCTGAATCCGAATTTTTTGGGTAGAAGTCTGAAAAACTTGTAGATAAATTGTTATTAACTAATTAATTGTTTAAACCGCGTTACAAGCCACTCTAACAATAATTTAAACCATTTAACTATAGAAAAACAAAGATATTTTTATTACAAATGTTCTCGATTTTTGTTTGATTAAATATCTTGATTAGGTCAAAAGTTATTGCAAATATAATGCAAAAATGTCCCGTTTTCGTTATGCACGCTTACTTTTTCGGTTGTAACTTTGGTTTAAATACAAATTTTTGAATTTTATAACTTGCTTTCAATAAAATAGTATAATAATAAATAGTATAATAATAATAATTATTATTCTAACATGCAAAAGAAAAAAGTTATTGAATGCATGTACTAAATGTTATTATAACTTGCAAAAAGCAATAATTTAAGCTAAAAATATGGAAACTAATTTGTTTATAACGGTATAAAATTGATTCTAATAATAATTACAATATTTAGCCCAGATGGAAAGAAAGCTTATGTCAAGGCAAATATGCTCAATTTTGGTTTGTTGAAATAACTTTATTAGTTACAAAGTTATTGCAAATTTAGCGTGGCGCATATTTGACGCTACTTAAATGACAACTCTTTTCACACTTCTTGTCACTTTCTTGTTTTCACACTTTTTGTGTATACGAAACTTACTAATATGATATTTTAATAATTTTTACAATAAACTATAGACACTTACACTTATATATATTAGTTAATAATATTAAGTAGGTATATTGTATTATAGTAAAACATATTTTTCTATATCCAAGTAATCTACGCTGCTTATCAAATCTAATATATTTATAGTAATAAATTGTTTTTACAATTATAAAAAAATATGCAACGTCTAAGTTTTTAAATTTCTGTCGCATATTTCTTTATAATCAGCATGGTATGATTAATTAAAATAACACAAATCTTAGTTTTCTTTTTTTATATTAATAACTACTTCATTGTAATATACATTTTTACACGTGTTTTCTCGTTGACACGAACAAAATGAAATACATTTAACTCCGGTCGAGACACAACTGCACGATTTTGTCGAGCATTTTGTGCATGTACAGTTATATACTAACTCGTCAACTGATGGTAACAAAATTTGAACTTTTTGTGGGAGCAATAAATCACCGTCTTATTTCCAACCAAATAAATTAGGATTAAGTATGCGACGTTACCAAATTCTCGGTTAAAACTCTTAACCGTTTCCCGGTGGAAACGTCGAAAATATTAATTGAAATAAAATAAAACCCTGCACGGCCGACTCTCTCAGAGGAGATTCCGTCGAATTTACAGTGGACCGGTTTCCACTGTAACCTACAGTAATTTTTAATTGGCGTTAATAAATTAATAAGCGGATTCCTTACGGAATCCACTGTCACCACTACCACGAGAGAGATTTTTGGAAATTATTATCCAATAATAACGCGCGAAAAACCCAACGTAACGCGACGTAATTATTAAACAAACCCTACTAACCCAACGATCGAAAATCACTCCCAAATAACCACGACCACGTTTGAGCAACAGTAATTTGCTAGATATATCGGACGCCACAATAATAATTGAATTGCTTACCAATTTGTTGTATCAATCCAAATATTATATGTGAAAAATAATAATATGATATATTTATATATATATATATATATATATATATATATATATATAAATCTCAATTTTGGTTATTATAACAATTCCCAATAACTGATCAAAGAAATGGCTGCTAAAAATAATACTCGCTATTCATAGATCTACTCTCACACACTATCGATACTAGATTCTCTGAAAATAGCACACTCTCTATCACTAAGGATGCTAGACTAACTTCTTTTTCGGAAACTACCCTCCGTAACTGAAAATTTAAACACTCTATCCTTTTCTCACTTGTTGTCCCATTTCCTTATATCTCTCGTGTCACCTGCGGGAGATAAGTCATTATTTGACTTATCTCCATGTAATTACATATCACAGGTGCCCCCCGCTATCGTATAGTCCTTACTAATATCAAATATGACAACTCATTTGCATAAGTTATCATTATCCCAACTATTACAGTAAATATACGTGTATTACGGAATTACTGTCATACTACTATTTTATACAGTAATTCCATACACGACACATCGTCCTTACTATAAAATATTTAGTAAAATCACCAAAATCTCATTGGCGCGAGATTTGAATCACTTATTTACTTCTATATATTATACATGTACACTGCCAGTCACTTACTTTTACCCCCCCTGGAGCAAAATAGGATAAAGTTTAAAGTTTTGTATCTTTGAAAGAGATCATCGTACAAAAACCAGTCGGAGACCATTAGAAAGCTTATTTTAATACCTTTCGATTGGCCTAAGTCACTTATAAAAAATACTATTTTTTGAAACTATTAAATGGCAATAAACTAGTTTCAAAAAAAAAATTTTTGGACACCTTGTTGAATTTAATGCAGTTTTCAAAAGATTGACGAAACCAAAAAGTTATCCAGATAGGTTTTTAGCTTTTTTCAACAGATTTCGACTGGTTTTTTTTTCATTTTTGTAACTTTATTTTAAACAAAGTTACGGTAGTTTTTGCTCGAAAATAGCCTTTTTTTTTAAATCTAAATATATTAAAAACTTTATAGATACAAAAAAATGATAAAGAGAAAAAATGTCACTTTTATATCGTAGAATACGAAAATGTTTTAAATAAGAGCAAACAAAAAAATTTTTTATTACCTGTATTTTTTTTAAGTACAATCATCTTTGAAAAAAATCAACCTGCAGAGGTAAAATATACAATTAATAAAAAATTTTTTTGTTTGCTCTTACTTAAAACATTTTCGTATTCTACGATATAAAAGTGACATTTTTTCTCTTTATCATTTTTTTGTATCTATAAAAGTTTTTAATATATTTAGATTTTAAAAAAAAAGGCTATTTTCGAGCAAAAACTACCGTAACTTTGTTTAAAATAAAGTTACAAAAATGAAAAAAAAACCAGTCGAAAGCTGTTGAAAAAAGCTAAAAATCTATCTGGATAACTTTTTGGTTTCGTCAATCTTTTGAAAACTGCATTGAATTCAAAAAGGTGTCCAAAAATTTTTTTTTTGAAACTAGTTTATTGCCATTTAATAGTTTCAAAAAATAGTATTTTTTATAAGTGACTTAGGCCAATCGAAAGGTATTAAAATAAGCTTTCAAATGGTCTCCGACTGGTTTTTGTACGATGATCTCTTTCAAAGATACAAAACTTTAAACTTTATCCTATTTTGCTCCAGGGGGGGTAAAAGTAAGTGACTGGCACTGTATAATGTATATTGTATATGTATATGAAAAAGTGAGCGTGCATAACGAAAACGGGACATTTTTGCATTATATTTGCAATAACTTTTGTCTTAATCAAGATATTTAATCAAACCAAAATCGAGAACATTTGTAATAAAAATATCTTTGTTTTTCTATAGTTAAATTATTGTTCGAGTGACTTGTAACGCTATTTAAACAATTAATTTGTTAATAACAATTTATCTACAACTTTTTCAGACTTCTACCCAAAAAATTCGGATTCAGCAGGCAAAAATGCTTTAAAAATACTTGGGTAGAGCCGTGGCATATGAAAAGGCGACGAAATCATACCTGGCGCCTAGACTACTGGAGCTGTATGAAGAGCGGCTATCGTTTACCGTGGTTCGACGTCGTCGTGGAGAGAAGATCGAGGCGGCTCTGGGCAGCGATGGGCGGTGGGTGAGCTTCGAGCCTGAAACTCACACCATACTAATTAGTTAAAGAACACCAAGATGGAACGAAGTAATTGTTACCTGGAAGGAAGTATAATCGCATCGCAGACACGTAAACAGCACCATACACCATACAGCAGACTTGCGCCACTATAGCCTGAATATAGCGGTAATCGACTCGCGCGCTCGAAGCCGCAGCTATCCGAACGTATTTTGTGGTAGTAAGAGAGTGATAGAGAGAGAGAGAGAGAGAGAGAGAGAGAGTGAGAGTGATATAGCCATTTGAGGGACAAGCGTCGATCTCCTCCAGAAAAAGTCGATGAATATACACTCTCGCGGCTAACGCCCACCCTTTCACTTGTACTGATTGTCGGTAATAAATACCTGTATTATTTTAAATAATTAATAATCATTAACATGTACCCTGATTTCCAGTGCAGCGTGACAAAGTATAAAAAATGCAATAAATTCATAGTTAATCTAATAAGATTTAAAGCAAATATTTAATACTGTAGAATTATTTGTTATTAGTCATGCCCACTTACTTTGTATTATTATTCATAATCATATTTAATTAATTTAAAACATGCTTTAGAATTCATTTGATTAACTTTAAAGAAATTAATATAATTTAACATTTTAAGTATGTGTTGTAACCTACAGCCTGAATTATTAATATGTTTTTAATTTAATCAAAATATTAAATGACAAATTTCGCTATTTGGTAAATTCTAAGCATCCATATATACTTTCGATTAGTAGGTCACGGCATTGACGATATTTAATAACTTACTTCTATGTAGCCTATTAGATCATTACAATTGAATAAAAAATTTTTGATCTCACTCCATTTAATTATACATTAGCTCTTTTACTCTTTAGTATTAACATTCAGTTTCACGCATCTATATCTATATTTGACGATTTGAAATTATATTAGAAATAGAATAATTAATTTTTACGGTTAATTGTTATTTATTAGAAGTAAATATTTCTAGGTGTAAAGCACGGAAAAGATATATCCTTCAATTTTTTCTCCAATACAATAAAATAGGATATCTAAAATTTCTGTCAAGTTTTTATCCGATTGATAAGTTGAAATGTAATAAAATAATATAACATTATAAAGAAATAATGCATAATTAACTGAAATTAGACTAAAATATTTTTATTTAAATGTAACACTACATGCTCGTTAGTGTGATTTGATCAAAGTATATATAAATTTATCACGCTATATGTTTTTAAATTAAATTTTGAATAATTATAACACCTTTTATGATGACAAGATTTGAAAATTTATAAACTCAAGTAAATAACTTAAATATGTCTCTTATGAAGAAGAAAGACATTTTATAAAAACCTTGTGAAGTAATGTTTATACCTCCAAATACCCCATTCCCAACTGGCTGTCTTTTGAATGCAGCATTTTTCAAACGAAACTTCATTAACGTCAGCTTTATTAATAATAATAATTATGTCTTTATTTCTAATAATGTAATTTATAGTTTTATATTATCTGAATCCATTCATGTTTGAAAAATAATTTGTAATTTATTGCTCTCATTCACAAATTTCACAATTATGATATTCTGATTACCAACAATTTATGTGTGATAATCTGTATGTAATTTGAAATAATAAGATTTTTGAACTCCATGTGAATTATTCCAAATTTTTTAGTTTATACTCGACTTAAAATTAAACAGTAAAAAATAGTACATAAAAAATTGTTTCAATTTATTAAATTACCGTTATAATACAGGCAAAAATCTCTACGGTTGTGCAATATATTCACCATTTTTTGTTGTAAAAAAAAATATATATTTTGATTGTATTGACTATAATACACTTATTAACTAAATCTGTACATTTATTTAAATAAACTATGAAATAGTTTTTGAATTTCACAAACTTGTCACTGGCTTTAAACGGTTTACAAGAGTGTGACAACATACATTTATGACTTCAGAAGAGTTTCAATAAAAAATTCAGAAAATTTTACAAAAAAAAGTCATATTTATGTTTTTAGTGAAAAATGGATCCCCTGGGAGCTACAAATTCATGAAAATGGGCAAAGAATGCAAAAAAGTGCTAAAATGTCAAATTTTACTCTCTGTAACTTAAAATAATGGCCCCGAAAAAATCTGAAAAAATTCAGGAGAACTACTGGATACCTCTAAAACATATTCCCACAGTTATAGCAATATTTATTTTTTTCATCTTCGATGTCAGAGAACCACCCATATATATATATATTCTGGCTATTTCCTCCTTCTGCAATTAATTTCAAGAATATTAATATATTTCTCCTTGATTCGGTTACTCCTGATCAAATTTCCCTAATATTGAAACAAGGCTACCTAATATGATCACACAAAACCCCAAATGACTGGTAGAGTCGGAAGATAATACTACGATCTATGATTGATAGAATCCGAATGACGAGGATCCGTTTTCAAAACTACGCCAGACATCTTCGATTTTCTATCTCCCTCAACCTCATAACATCCCTATCTTTTCTCTCTCTCGTTGAGAGATCTCGACTAGGTATCGAAACTACCAAAATTACTATTGTTTCACAAAATTTCAAGTGGATTAAATGCTTTTTATTCCTGAAAACGTTCGACATAAAAACCCGAATTTTTCACATTTTAATTTTCTTAATCAAAACTAATCGATATGAATACTTTTACAGTTTCATCACACATTTTTTTAGCACATTTAACTAGATAATTTTCAAAATATAAACTATTTAAAAGAAAATCATTTTTTTTAAACAACAAAAAAACTAATACAGATATTTATCAAACCAAAATCGAGCAGATACATTTTTTGTTCTCTATCAAATACATTTGATCCAATTAAAAAAATTAATAATATTATCATAATTTTTGAAAAATGAATTTTTTTTAAACAGATACTATATGGGGGATAAATAATCAAAGTCTTTTCCGGAATTCGGAAAATAAAAGAGAAATTACACACCCAAGCTGAGCGATACCACACACATGCACACACGCACACACACACACACACACACACACACACACACACACACACAGCCCCGTGCCGGGTTTGCTGGTCCCGCATCGTGGCGCCTCCCCAGGTGGTGGATAGGGGAATGCTTTCCAGATATGGATGGTACCGAAAAATCAAATATTCGGGGCGAACCAAAACCAGATAGGGGAAGGCACCCCGAAATAAAACCAAGTATGGATAGTGAGCTGAAAACAACACTATCCCAAGCGGGCATGGCAATCCTGTCAAATCCCGCCACTGATTCCGATCGGGTGAAAGCCCCGGTGGTCAGTGCTGGTCCCAAGGATTTTGGGGGGGGGGACCAAACTCACACCGTCAAAATAGTAAATGCTGCGGAGGTTGGTCACTCGGCCTCTGTAGCATCTAATGCTACGTGTGACCTGCCCTCGACTGGGATGTCGAGTGACGCTGACAGAGCTTTTCTCCGTCTGCGTGAGAAGGTAGATACCCTGGTGGAGTTTGTTCTTAATAAGAACAACATCCACAAAGAGCTGAAGAGTATGGCGAGAGCAACCAGCAGAGCTCTCAATGAATACGCGCGAATGAACAGTGCTGTGTGTTCGACAGCGCCGAAAATTAAAATGGCGGATGCGCGTAGGGAAGAAGGGGTCGAAGCAGCCCAATAACAAAAATGGGCCAGCAGATGCTTCGCCATCCGTTCCTAAGACGAGTGGGAACCAGTCAAAAGTCCCTGACTGGGTCACAGTAGTGAAGAAGGGCAAGAAGAAGAAGAAGATGAAGAACAGCCAGCCGAAGCAGCATGAACAGCAGAAATGTGCCAGCAAACCGGCCAAAGGCACGGCAGAGCCTAAGGCCGGAGTAAGACCCCCACGCCCAGATGCCATCAAGATCAAGACACCTAGCGGGGGCTCTTCCTACGCTGACATTCTCCGGAAGGTCAAGGCTGCACCGGAGCTAAAGGCACTAGGAGAACGGGTCACGCGTATCAGGCGCACCAGGGCTGGAGAGCTCCTCCTCGAACTGGGGCGACCCGGAACGGAAACGGCGGAGCTGAGGACAGTGGTCTCGTCCACACTGAGTGGGTCAGCAGAGGTCCAGCTGCTGACTCACAAAGTGTCCATCACCATCAGGGACACGGACGAGTCCACGACAACAACGGAGGTGGCCGCAGCGATTGCGGCAAAGATCGGGCCAAATGTGGTATCCCCGGATAATATTAAAACCAGGGGATCCTACAGTGGCACCCTAGCTGCGACCATCCAGCTTCCGGCAGTAGCAGCCAAAAAACTGCTGCAAGACGGGAAGCTCCGGATCGGATGGGTCAATTGCAGAGTTCGACTGCGAGAGGTATCCTCGCGCTGCTACCGATGCCACGAATCGGGACACATCGCGACGGAGTGCAAGAGCGCAGTCGACCGGTCAGCGCAATGCTATCGGTGCGGCCAAGAAGGCCACAAAGCAGTGGACTGCGAGGCCAAAGCCAAGACCTCGCATGAGGAAGGAGCACACATCAAAAATGATTAAGGTGCTCCAAATAAACCTCAACCACTGCGCTGTGGCCCAGGACCTGCTGTCCCAGCTGGTCAGAGAGGAAAGAGCGGACGTAGCGATCATCAGCGAGGAGTTCCGGGATCTCAAGAAGTCGAACTGGGTAAGGGATGCCACGGGCAAGCCGGCCATCTGGGTATGTGGAAATATACACATCTCCAGAAAGATGGTCGCCCCCCTTCCCAGCTTCACCTGGGTGGAGGTGGCGGGGGTACGCATGTACAGCTGCTACTTCCCGCCCAGCGATTCCACCGAGGACTTTGCGAGATCTCTGGATGCAGTCGTCACCAGTGCTCGGTCCTCACGGCTACCGGTCGCAATCGGTGGGGACTTTAATGCTTGGGCGACGGACTGGGGCAGCGCCAAGACCAACGCACGTGGTCGCGCACTTCTCGAGGCGTTCGCTCTACTGGGGCTGGAGATCGCTAACACAGGGACAACCCCGACTTTCACCAAAGCCGGCAAGTCGTCCATAGTCGACCTCACCTTCGTCAATCCAAGATTGATGGGGGGAGGGGCACTCGGCTGGAAAGTTAGCGATCGTTACACGGGTAGTGACCACCAAGCACTCGTGTACCAGTTCCAGCTAACCAGCGGGAGGACAAAGAGAGCAGGAAGAGAAGCAAGAGAGAGATGGGCACCAGCCACGTTTGATCGTGAGACGTTCCTCTGCTCCCTTGAGGGGGCAAAAGTTGAGGGAACCGCCGAAGAAAAAGCACGAGGCCTCACGAATGCCCTAACAGCGGCTTGCGATGCCTCTATGGCCGTGAAGTTTAACCCTCGCGGCCGCCCACCGATAATCTGGTGGAGTGAGGACATCGCAGAAAAGAGACGTGTGTGCCTGCGTGCCAGAAGGCTACACCAAAGAGCGAGGGGAACACCGCGGTTCCAAGATCGTTCCGCAGAATACGAACAAAAGCGGAGCGATCTCAAGGTGGCCATCAAGGCTGCCAAGAGAAGGTGTTGGCGGGAGCTCTGTGAGGAGGTGGACCACGACCCCTGGGGCAGACCGTATAAAACGGTTATGAATAAGATCAACCCCGGGGGCGCTGTTGCACCCACCGACCCAGTTTTTCTGGAAGAAGTCGTCCGCCACCTGTTTCCAGAACATCGGAAAAGGGCAGCAGAGACGGGCCTGATGGCCACCATTGGTGCAGCCGAGTCGCCAGACATTAGTGAAGCCGAGCTGAGGATGGCCGCTAAAGGTATTTCCATACGTAAAGCCCCAGGGCCGGACGGAATACCTGGTCTGGCCGTCAAGACAGCGGCGATGAGTGCTACGGGCTTGTTCCTGGACGCATTCAACGCATGCATAAGAGAAGGTTGCTTCCCGGCCCAGTGGAAGACGCAGAGGCTGGTACTCCTACCGAAGGGAAACAAACCCCCGGAGGAGCCATCATCTTACCGTCCGCTCTGTCTACTGGATATAGTCGGGAAGCTCCTGGAGCGAGTGATCTGCGCCAGGCTCGCAGCGGCCATCGGTCGGGCCGGAGATCTCTCCGACAACCAGTTCGGCTTCCGAAAGGGTCGATCGACCATGGACGTTGTAGGCAGAGTTGTTGGTATAGCCACAAACGCCATCAATGCTGGTCGGAGTGCAAGGCGGATGTGTGCCATCATCACCTTGGACATCCGGAATGCCTTCAACTCTGCATGTACAGCTGCTACTTCCCCGCCAGCGATTCCACCGAGGACTTTGCGAGATCTCTGGATGCAGTCGTCACCAGTGCTCGGTACCTCACGGCTACCGGTCGCAATCGGTGGGGACTTAATGCTTGGGCGACGGACTGGGGCAGCGCCAAGACCAACGCACGTGGTCGCGCACTTCTCGAGGCGTTCGCTCTACTGGGGCTGGAGATCGCTAACACAGGGACAACCCCGACTTTCACCAAAGCCGGCAAGTCGTCCATAGTCGACCTCACCTTCGTCAATCCAAGATGATGGGGGGAGGGGCACTCGGCTGGAAAGTTAGCGATCGTTACACGGGTAGTGACCACCACGCACTCGTGTACCAGTTCCAGCTAACCAGCGGGAGGACAAGAGAGCAGGAAGAGAAGCAAGAGAGAGATGGGCACCAGCCACGTTTGATCGTGAGGACGTTCCTCTGCTCCCTTGAGGGGGCAAAAGTTGAGGGAACCGCCGAAGAAAAAGCACGAGGCCTCACGAATGCCCTAACAGCGGCTTGCGATGCCTCTATGGCCGTGAAGTTTAACCCTCGCGGCCGCCCACCGATAATCTGGTGGAGTGAGGACATCGCAGAAAAGAGACGTGTGTGCCCTGCGTGCCAGAAGGCTACACCAAAGAGCGAGGGGAACACCGCGGTTCCAGATCGTTCCGCAGAATACGAACAAAGCGGAGCGATCTCAAGGTGGCCATCAAGGCTGCCAAGAGAAGGTGTTGGCGGGAGCTCTGTGAGGAGGTGGACCACGACCCCTGGGGCAGACCGTATAAAACGGTTATGAATAAGATCAACCCCGGGGGCGCTGTTGCACCCACCGACCCAGTTTTTTCTGGAAGAAGTCGTCCGCCACCTGTTTCCAGAACATCGGAAAAGGGCAGCAGAGACGGGCCTGATGGCCACCATTGGTGCAGCCGAGTCGCCAGACATTAGTGAAGCCGAGCTGAGGATGGCCGCTAAAGGTATTTCCATACGTAAAGCCCCAGGGCCGGACGGAATACCTGGTCTGGCCGTCAAGACAGCGGCGATGAGTGCTACGGGCTTGTTCCTGGACGCATTCAACGCATGCATAAGAGAAGGTTGCTTCCCGGCCCAGTGGAAGACGCAGAGGCTGGTACTCCTACCGAAGGGAAACAAACCCCCGGAGGAGCCATCATCTTACCGTCCGCTCTGTCTACTGGATATAGTCGGGAAGCTCCTGGAGCGAGTGATCTGCGCCAGGCTCGCAGCGGCCATCGGTCGGGCCGGAGATCTCTCCGACAACCAGTTCGGCTTCCGAAAGGGTCGATCGACCATGGACGTTGTAGGCAGAGTTGTTGGTATAGCCACAAACGCCATCAATGCTGGTCGGAGTGCAAGGCGGATGTGTGCCATCATCACCTTGGACATCCGGAATGCCTTCAACTCTGCCAGATGGGACGACATCATGCTGTTCCTGCAGCACTTCCAAGTGGCACTCTATCTCAGGGAGGTCACCTCGAGTTACCTGACTGACCGTACTCTGCTCTACGACACCGACGACGGTGTGCACTCCCACAACATCACGGGAGGCGTGCCGCAGGGTTCGGTCATTGGGCCCCTACTCTGGAACGCTGTCTATGACGGCCTGCTTAGGCAGCAACTTCCGGAGGGAGTCTCGATGGTGGCTTTCGCGGACGACGTGGCGCTAGTGGTGGTCGCAAAGAGTGTCGAAGAGATCGAATATCTCGGAGACGTCTCTATAGAAGTGATCGCCACTTGGTTGAGAGACCACGGACTTAGTCTGGCGGCGGAAAAAAACGGAGGCGGTGCTCATCTCTCGCACAAAAAAGGAGAGGACCGCCACCTTTACGGTAGGTAAAGAACGGATACGGTCGGTGAAAACGTTGAAGTATTTAGGGGTCACACTAGACGCGCGGCTGTCGTTCAAACACCATCTCGCGAATGCAGGCTCAAAGGCGACAAAGGTGGCCCGTGCGCTGGCGGGCATCATGCCCAACATCGGGGGACCCCAGCAACCGCGAAGGTCTCTCCTTGCCTCGGTGGTGAGCTCCGTAATTTTATACGGAGCTTCTATCTTGGCTGATGCCCTGAACAGGCACAAGAAGCTTTGGTGCTCCGTGCCAGAGAGCCTGCAGGATAGCTGCGCTAAGGGTGGCCCGGGCGTACCGAACCGTATCTGACATTGCGCTCTCGGTGGTCGCGGGGACCGCCCCCTTCGACCTCCTGGCAGCCGAGAGAGCTGAAAGACACCGTGAGGGTGGGCGACGCCTAGGAGAGACCGCTACTTGTTCCTGGACGCATTCAACGCATGCATAAGAGAAGGTTGCTTCCCGGCCAGTGGAAGACGCAGAGGCTGGTACTCCTACCGAAGGGAAACAAACCCCCGGAGGAGCCATCATCTTACCGTCCGCTCTGTCTACTGGATATAGTCGGGAAGCTCCTGGAGCGAGTGATCTGCGCCAGGCTCGCAGCGGCCATCGGTCGGGCCGGAGATCTCTCCGACAAACCAGTTCGGCTTCCGAAAGGGTCGATCGACCATGGACGTTGTAGGCAGAGTTGTTGGTATAGCCACAAACGCCATCAATGCTGGTCGGAGTGCAAGGCGGATGTGTGCCATCATCACCTTGGACATCCGGAATGCCTTCAACTCTGCCAGATGGGACGACATCATGCTGTTCCTGCAGCACTTCCAAGTGCACTCTATCTCAGGAGGTCACCTCGAGTTACCTGACTGACCGTACTCTGCTCTACGACACCGACGACGGTGTGCACTCCCACAACATCACGGGAGGCGTGCCGCAGGGTTCGGTCATTGGGCCCCTACTCTGGAACGCTGTCTATGACGGCCTGCTTAGGCAGCAACTTCCGGAGGGAGTCTCGATGGTGGCTTTCGCGGACGACGTGGCGCTAGTGGTGGTCGCAAAGAGTGTCGAAGAGATCGAATATCTCGGAGACGTCTCTATAGAAGTGATCGCCACTTGGTTGAGAGACCACGGACTTAGTCTGGCGGCGGAAAAAAACGGAGGCGGTGCTCATCTCTCGCACAAAAAAGGAGAGGACCGCCACCTTTACGGTAGGTAAAGAACGGATACGGTCGGTGAAAACGTTGAAGTATTTAGGGGTCACACTAGACGCGCGGCTGTCGTTCAAACACCATCTCGCGAATGCAGGCTCAAAGGCGACAAAGGTGGCCCGTGCGCTGGCGGGCATCATGCCCAACATCGGGGGACCCCAGCAACCGCGAAGGTCTCTCCTTGCCTCGGTGGTGAGCTCCGTAATTTTATACGGAGCTTCTATCTGGGCTGATGCCCTGAACAGGCACAAGAGCTTTGGTGCTCCGTGCCAGAGAGCCTGCAGGATAGCTGCGCTAAGGGTGGCCCGGGCGTACCGAACCGTATCTGACATTGCGCTCTCGGTGGTCGCGGGGACCGCCCCCTTCGACCTCCTGGCAGCCGAGAGAGCTGAAAGACACCGTGAGGGTGGGCGACGCCTAGGAGAGAACCGCTGCCACAACCGATGGTCATTGCGGACCGTAGAGGAGTGGCAGCGGAGATGGGACTCAGCCAGGGACGGCCGCTGGACCCACCACATCATCCCGCGGATCCGGGAGTGGGCGAGCAGGAAACACGGCTTTGTCAGTTTCCAGCTTACCCAGGTGTTGACCGGGTACGGATGCTTCCGTAGTTACCTATTTCGTATAGGGGTCTACGGCAGTGCAGAGTGCCCGGCTTGTCCAGGGGTGGACGAAGACGTGGAACACGTCCTCCTACGGTGTCCTCGTTTCAGGGAGGAACGGGATCAATTTCAAATCACTTGGAGCGGTCCCCTCACCCCTGAGGGCATCGGGGCGTGCCTGCTTGACTCCTAGGAGGGATAGAACGCGGTGGTAACCCTTTGTACGTCCGTAGTGGACAGGCTGGGTCTCATCAGAAGAGAAGAGGAGAGAAGAGTTGTGATAGCAACATTAGTTGGCTAACCTAGCCGTTGCCTCCCCCCACGAAGTAATGCCTTGCGGCGGTTTCCGCGGGGGAATAAAGGTAAGAAAAGAGGTGGAGTTTTAGTGGGTATGCCTATCGACACCCCTCGATAGGAGAGTCCCACACACGGGGAGTCTCGCATGGCTTCAGTCATGGTGCATTAAGCATTTCTCCACCTCTTCGGAAAAAAAAAACACACACACACACACACAGCGTCGGTGATAGGCTTTGTCATCTTGTACGGAGCACCTATATGGGCTGATACCTTGAAAAGTAATACAAGTTATGGAGCCACGTGCAGACGAGCCTGTCGGATAGCGGCTCTAAGAGTGGCCCCAGCGTACCGTACAATGTCGAACATCGCTCTCTCCGTTATCTCGGGTATTCCACCTATAGACCTGGCAGCAAGTGAGGGAGCCGATAGATACCATGAAAGCAGGTGCACTGAAGATAACGCAGGAACTCAAGACCACAGCCAATGGTCCAGAAGGACCTATGAAGAATGGCAACGACGATGGGACTCAGCAAACGAGGGTAGATGGACTCACCGCATCATCCCCAATGTTATGGAGTGGGTTGGACGGAAACACGGCTTCGTCACCTTCCATCTAACCCAGGTGCTTACGGGACATGGCTGTTTTCGCAGCTATCTACGCCACATGTGTACCAAAGCGCGGAATGCCCGGTGTGCCCTGGTATTGACGAAGACGTTGAACATGTTCTGTTTAAATGCCCGAGATTTAGCGATGAACGTGAGGAATTTAGAATAGCTTGGTGCGGACCCATGACGCCAGAAGGTTTGGGTAGGTGCCTAGTGCAGTCGCCGCAGGGATGGGAGACGGTGGTAATCCTAGCCACCACAATCATCGAGAAGCTGATCTCCATGAGGAAGAAAGAAGAAAGAAAAATGACGTAATTGGCCAATTTGGCGAGGACTGTTTCCGCGAAGTAATGCTTAACAGCGGTTTCCGCGGGGGATGTAGAGTCAAAGAGGAGGTGGTTTTAGTGGGTGAGGTCCCCACACTCCTGCCATTAATATTCATGGCAGGGTCGGCTGGTTAGAGCTTTCCACCTCCTACCACATAAAAAAAAACACACACACACAAACACACCGTGCCGCGTTTGCTGGTCTCGCATCGTGGCGCCTCCGCAGGTGGTGGATAGGGAAATGCTTTCCAGATATGGATAGTACCGAAAACATCAAATATTCGGGGCGAACTACAAACCAGATAGGGGAAGGCACCCCGAAATTAAACCAATTATGGATATTAGGGTTAAAACAACACTACCCCAAGCGGGCACGGCAGTCCTGTCAAATCCTGCCACTGATTCCGATCGGGTGAAAGCCCCGGTGGTCAGTGCTGGTCATCAAATGCTACGTGTGATGTGCCCCCGACTGGGATGTCGAGTGACGCTGACAGAGCTTTCCTCCTTTATGGCGAGCGCAACAGGCAGGGCTCTTAATGAATACGCGCTGGTGAGCAGTGCTGAGTGCTCGACAGCGCCGAAAATTAAAATGGCACATGCACGTAAGGATGAAATATGCCAAACGTCACCCATCTTCCGCGCTGAAGAGCGTCAAAGGAGGCTGGTGGAGAGGGAAAGGCCCTCACCACATCAGCATTCCCCGGAGAAAAGGAAGAAGGGGTCGAAGCAGCCCACTAACAAAAATGGGCCAGCAGATGTTTCGATATCCGTTCCTAAGACCGGTGGGAACCAGTCAAAGGTCCCTGACTAGGCTACTATAGTACGCAAGGGCAAAAAGAAAGAGGCTCAGCAGAATACGCAGCTGAAGCAAGCCAAGGATGTCGGAGGACCGCCAAAAATGTCCAAGAAACCTAAAGCGGTCGTAAAACTAGCTCGTCCCGACGCCATTAAGATTAAAGTGTCAGGAGGGCGCGCCTATGCCGACATCCTTTGGCAAATACGGGCCGCGCCAAACCTAAAGCCGCTGGGAGTAAGAATCTCCCGTATCCGGCGTATTGATCATGAACGACCTGGCGTAGGAACTCCAGATCTCGAGGCAGCGGTCTCGTCCACATTACGTGGGTTAGCAGAGGTCCAGATGTTGACCCACAAACAGTTTATTACTATAAAGGACATGCACGAGGCCACGACGGCGGAGGAAGTGGCAGAGGCAATCTCTGACGTAATCGGACCAAATATGGTACCTTCTGGAAATATAAAGCTTAGAAGGTTATAGGGAGGCACTCAAATGACCAGTAATCCTTCTTCCCGAATCGGCAGCAAAAAAGCTGCTACAGAATGGGAAGCTTCGGATCGGCTGGGTCAACAGCAGGGTTCGGCTCCGCGAGCCGATCACGCGTTGTTACCGATGCCACGAGGTCGGTCACTTCGCAAAGGCTTGTAAAAGCGCAGTCGACAGATCATCGCAGTGTTTCGGGTGTGGCCAAGAGGGCCACAAAGCAGTGGATTGCGCGGCGGATAAGAACATAGCCACGCCTAGGGTTGAAGCATCTGACAGAAATGGTTAGGGTGCTACAAATCAACCTAAACCACTGTACTGTGGCCCAGGATCTGCTGCCACAGTTGGTCAGAGAAGAGCAGGCCGACATTGTTATCGTCAGCGAGGAGTACAGGGATCTCATTGAATCGAAATGGGTGAGTGATGCCACTGGCAGAGCGGCCATCTTGGTATGTGCAAACATGCATGTATCCGGAAAAATGGCCGCTCCCCTCCCCAATTTCACCTGGGTGGAGGTGCGGGAATGCGAATATACAGTAGTTACCTCCCACCCAGTGAGAACATCGACGGATTTCTGTGATCCCTTGATGCCATCGTTACTAGTGCAAGGTCCTCCCGATTGCCAATAGACATCGGAGTGGATTTTAATGCCTGGGCGACAGAATGGGGCAGTACGAAAACCAACACACGTGGTCGCACACTCCTCGAGGCCTTTGCGATTTTGGAGTTGGAGATTGCCAACACTGGAACACCTCCACTTTTACCAAGGCAGGGAGGTTGACTATAGTAGACCTAACCTTCATCGATCCCAGATTAATGAAGAGAGGGTTTACCTGAAAAGTTAGTGATCACTACACGGGGAGCGACCATCAAGCACTCGTGTACCAGCTCCAATCGACGATCAGCAGGGCAGCAGGTCCGAACAAAAGCTTCCAATACAAGAGATGGGTACCGTCTACCTTCGACCGAGAAATGTTCCTCTGCTCCATAGCAGAAGTCGCTGTCAAAGGAACACCGGAAGAACGAGCCGAGGAACTCACGCGTGCCATAATAGCGGCTTGCAATATCTCTATGGCCGGGAAATCCATCCCTCGTGGCCGTCCACCTATTTACTGGTGGAATAAGAATATCGCAAAAATACGCCGTGAGTGTCTGCGGACTCGGCGACTGCACCAGAGAGCTCGGAACCAGCCGCGGTACCAAGAACTAACCGCGGCCTACGCAAGTGCTGGCTCAAATTTTGCGAGGAAGTAGATCGCGATCCCTGGAGTAAGCCCTACAATATGGTGATATATAAAATCAAACCCAGGAGCGCCTCAATGCCATCGTGTCGACATTTTCTTGACAGAACGGTGCGCCACCTATTCCCACTACATCAGGAACGGGCAGCCGAGACAGGCCTAAAGGGGACCGTCAGCTGAAAATGGCTGCCAGGAAACGATCCATCCGTGACTCCTGGGTCTGATGGAATACCTGGCCCGGCCATTAAGATCGCTGCGCTGAATGTGCCACAATTTTTTGCGGACATATTTAGTGCTTGTTTTCACATCAGATGCTTCCCAGCGTGGTGGAAGGTACAGCGGTTAGTGCTTCTCCCAAAGGGGAGCCAATTACCTGAGAAACCATCCTTTACTGTCTACTCTATTTGTTGGATATAGCTGGGAAGCTATTCGAGCGGCTCATTTGTGCCAGGCTACAAGCAGCCACTGGATATCTGCAATGCCTTCAACTCGGCTCGGTGGCACAACATTATGTTGTCCTTGGAACAATTAAAGGTGCCGCTCTACCTACGCAAAGTCATCTCGAGCTACCTCACAGAACGGATCCTCCTTTATAACCCCGAGGATTGCGCGCACTCCTATAATATCACCGGAGGCGTGCCACAGGCTTCGGTTTGCGGCTCCTTCTCTGGAACATTGTTTACGACGGACTGTTTAGACAGCAGCTTCTAGCGGTGGTGATGATGGTGGCCTTTGCGGACGATGTGACTTTGGTCACTGACGCAAGGAGCATCGATGAGGTAGAATTCCTTGGAGATATCTCTATTGCGGCAGTAGCTTTATGGTTGAGCACCCATGGTACCGAGGCGGTACTTATCTCCAGAACGAAGCAAAGGAGGTACGCTACCTTTACTGTAAATGGTAAACCTATAAGATCGGCGAACACAGTAAAATACCTAGGAGTCATCTTGGATGCGCGGCTAACATTCAAGGAACACCTGCAGAGTGCAGGGTCGAAAGCCGCAGGAGTGGCTAGAGCTTTGTCGGGCATAATGCCCAATATCGGAGGGCCAAAGCAGCCACGTCGAGCCCTCTTAGCGACAGTGGTATACTCGGTGATTTTATATGGAGCCCCGATTTGGTGGGATACCCTAAGAGGTAACCTAATCTACGGTGCATCCTGTCGGCGAGCCTGCAGAATAGCCGCACTAAGGGTGGCTGACGCTTATAGAACCGTGTCAGATATAGCCTCTCGGTGATCGCGGGAATTCCTCCCATCGATCTTTTAGCGATAGAGAGGGCTGATACGTACAGAAAAGGTCGGCGTACCTTAGAAAACAGCATTGAAGTAGCACGTGGTAGTAGCAGTCGGTGGTCAAACAGAACCATCAAACTATGGTAATAGAGATGGGATTCGGCAATCGAAGGTCGCTGCACCCACCACGTTATCCCAGATGTCACCAAGTGGACGAGTAGGAAACACGGACTCCTCGCCTTCCACCTGACCCAGGTGCTTACCGGGCATGGGTTTCTTCGCAGTTACCTGCACCGCATCCGTATATACGGGGGTGCGGAGTGCCCGACCTGCCCTGGAGTCGACGAAGACCAATTTGCGGAAGAAAGGAGTGATTTCCAAGGAAGGACCAAACGTGGCATGACTGCCCCTCTCGAAGTAATGCCTCACGGCGGTTTCCGAGGGGAGGAAGATCAGTCGAGAGGAGGAGCCCTAACAATACCAAAGGCAGGGTGGTTTTTTTAGTGGGTATGGGTTACGCTGACCGAGTCCCACACTCCGTGCGTAAAGATTTTTACCGCCTCCTCACGAAACACACACACACACACATATACATGGGCTATTTAACGTCAAGTGGTATCATGAAAATTTTAAATCGCACCAAATTTTGAGAACAGGCTGGAATTATCTTCCAGAAAATAGAATAAAATTTTTAGGTGTTACAAATAAATTGACTGAGAGTTATTCCACTATAATAAACGGAAATTTTTCAATTTTTTGAAAAAATTGCTATTTTCAAAGCCTTTAATCTGAAAATCTATTGATTTTTTTAAAAAACATAACGTACAACTTTTATTCAAAATAATCTTTAGAACTTATCTACCTAGATTATAATTCATAGATATAAACTCTCGAAAGAATAGGACATCCGGAAATTTTGATTATCAAAAAAGGCGGCCACGCCACAATTGATTTTGATCTAACACCGCTCAAATGATCTCATTTTTCAAGAGCTTTCAAATAGCGGTGGTTAGATTATTGGCCAAGACCACTGGTGAAAGTTATGCCTTAAAATACATGAAAATTAGTGATTTTATGAGGTTTATGAGTGTGTGCGCGTGTGTGTGCTTTTTATTTATATTACTTGTTTTCCGAAAGAAAAACGTAAAATACATTTATTAAGTTATTTATTATAATAATATAAACATATTTTAAATATAATTAAACGTTATAAGTAGATTAAATATTTTCAAAATAAAAAAAAAAGTACAACATATTTTTATTGATGTTTGATCTGAAAATTTAATTTACTATAATTTTCTACATTTTAAATTTATACTTTTATTCTAATAATTTCTTGTATAATTCTAAAAAAATAGAGAATAAAAAGTAAATAATAAAATAAATAAAAGGCAAAAGTAGGCAATGGTTATTTAGTTATTTAAATATATTACATTTTAATTTGAAAAAGTTTTTGCTGTTCAAATTTGGACAAAAAACACGTTTTGTCGCAATAAAACTAATTGTATCGTTTTTATAGAAAAATTTTTAATGGACGAAATATTTATTTTAAAATAACAAATCTTTTATCTATTATACACTTAACGCTCGGAACAATATTTTTGAAGGTAAACATAAAAAAACGGTTAAAATCATGAAAAAAGTACTAAAATTCACGTTTTTTGCAATAAATCAAAATGTATTATACGTACACAGAAACGTTAAAAGAATGAAATGTTTGTCTCAAAATAACAAAAATTTTTCCTATTTTATATTTTACGCTTAAAACCATATTTTCTAAGATAAAAAAGAAAAACGGTCAAAATAACGAAATAAGTACAAAAAATCACGTCATAAACGCATAATTTGAAGTATTTTTTTTATTATTACTTCTTATGATGTATATTATATTTTGTAATATTAGGCCACAAATCTCGAGCTTTAAGAAAATTAATAAAAATTGAATTGACGCAGGTGTTTTACCCAATAGGCGAGCTAGTTATACATAACATTAATTGAATACTGATTTTCAAAATTTAGTTTTAAAGGTTTACTATAAGATGTGTAAAGAACAATATTTATTTTTTGATTTAAAAAAATAATTACATTTCGTTAGCATTACCAATTTAATAAGAGTGATATCATAATTTAAAAATTTTAATACCGAGTTACTCAAATTCAGGGGGTCTCATACTCAATTTTTACCGACCGAGCCAATAGACTGATAGTATGGTTGAAAATTACTTCAATATAGATGAATATAAATAATATCGACAAACTAGAAGATGGGTGCCCTTTCTTTTGTGGACATGTATCACTGTACAAAGATTCTATTTATTATATTGTGGCATTGAAGACAAAACCTTGTATGAAAATCCCTATCTACGGCGTTTACACAATGATATATTTGTACAAGGTTTTCTCTTACACGCATCAATAACTTGAAATTTTGTATAGAGGTAAATAATTATTAAACAAAGGGCAATTAAGCAAAACTGTTTGTTTTGCATAGTTTTGCAAAATTAAAAGTAGTTTTATTACCACTATTAAAAGAATATTTTACGGTAGATGGCAGTGCGCACGAATTATGGCAAGCTAGAGCAGCCACTACCGACATCACACATGCGCGTTTGTTTCTATGAAATTATGAAATTCTAAATACGTATATCAACTCATCAGATATCTCATATTATGACCAGTTGAATCTATGACGTGGCAATTTGAACTGTACATGTAAAAGAAAACGTACTACTGCAGGAATTTGGCATATCTATCGATCGAACCAAGAAAGCGGAGCAAAAATCGACTGGCGAGCCGTGCTCCGCTCCCGTGGGTGCTGTTATTGTTGTACTTGGGTGTAATGCCGTTTTCACTGCTAGAAAAACCGAAGATTCGATGGAATTGTAGACACTTCGTGATGGTATCCATAAGATTCTTAAACACTTATATCGTACCTCTCAGGTATGAAGAATATTTTGAAAAAAAGAAGCTCAGATACCTTAATTTGATCAAAATTATACAAGAAATAAAAATTTTACGAAATTTTGGTCTAAAGAATCATCAAATTTTAATGCTAAATTTTCGTTAAATTTTATTAACACAGACATACATATTCACGCTTGGCGCATGCGTTGGTGATTAAGAAACAGTTGCACCATTATCTCTCTCTCACTCTCTCTCTTTCACAACCGGACGCTATGTCTATGTGCAATATTATTTTTATGGTATGATGAGTGTTGCTATTATAGCAAGACGGCTGCAAAGTATTCTGTATCTCGTCTTATATGCTCACTCTTAGAATAAAAAATATTATTGCCCCTTGCTCTGTACTTCGTTTACGCGCAGACATTCTGCGCGCGCACCCGCTGGTTAACAGTTAATCTAAAAGAGTGGTGCAACAATTGTAGCCACGAGGATGCCGCGCTTTTTTCGGCCTAATTGTTAAACAACCGGTAGGCAACACGCGTTTAAACATGTTTATTTTTAATATCGGATCGACCAACAGTCACCGCTGAACAGTGCATGTGTACGCTGCGGCTGTCTGTCTGTATATACATAGTGTTTTGAATATTACATCTGCTTATCCGTAATTCGAAACAGAATTGCAACATAATCAAATTTTGTGTACAGTATAGAAAGTGTAAAGTTGTGCAAATTAGTGGCAGTGAGAAGTTTAAGTGGATTGGTCTGATCTTCAAACATTCACCAAATACACAGGCAAAATATAGTCGTCATTTGGAGGTTATTAACGTAAAAATCTGTTGCTGCTTCTTGTATTAGGTAGACTACACATGGAACATACAAGTTTACTGCTACTTATGTTGATGTTACTGCTAGTACAAGTGTTTAATGGACGAAATATTTATTTTAAAATAACAAATCTTTTATCTATTATACACTTAACGCTCGGAACAATATTTTTGAAGGTAAACATAAAAAAACGGTTAAAATCATGAAAAAAGTACTAAAATTCACGTTTTTTGCAATAAATCAAAATGTATTATACGTACACAGAAACGTTAAAAGAATGAAATGTTTGTCTCAAAATAACAAAAATTTTTCCTATTTTATATTTTACGCTTAAAACCATATTTTCTAAGATAAAAAAGAAAAACGGTCAAAATAACGAAATAAGTACAAAAAATCACGTCATAAACGCATAATTTGAAGTATTTTTTTTATTATTACTTCTTATGATGTATATTATATTTTGTAATATTAGGCCACAAATCTCGAGCTTTAAGAAAATTAATAAAAATTGAATTGACGCAGGTGTTTTACCCAATAGGCGAGCTAGTTATACATAACATTAATTGAATACTGATTTTCAAAATTTAGTTTTAAAGGTTTACTATAAGATGTGTAAAGAACAATATTTATTTTTTGATTTAAAAAATAATTACATTTCGTTAGCATTACCAATTTAATAAGAGTGATATCATAATTTAAAAATTTTAATACCGAGTTACTCAAATTCAGGGGGTCTCATACTCAATTTTTACCGACCGAGCCAATAGACTGATAGTATGGTTGAAAATTACTTCAATATAGATGAATATAAATAATATCGACAAACTAGAAGATGGGTGCCCTTTCTTTTGTGGACATGTATCACTGTACAAAGATTCTATTTATTATATTGTGGCATTGAAGACAAAACCTTGTATGAAAATCCCTATCTACGGCGTTTACACAATGATATATTTGTACAAGGTTTTCTCTTACACGCATCAATAACTTGAAATTTTGTATAGAGGTAAATAATTATTAAACAAAGGGCAATTAAGCAAAACTGTTTGTTTTGCATAGTTTTGCAAAATTAAAAGTAGTTTTATTACCACTATTAAAAGAATATTTTACGGTAGATGGCAGTGCGCACGAATTATGGCAAGCTAGAGCAGCCACTACCGACATCACACATGCGCGTTTGTTTCTATGAAATTATGAAATTCTAAATACGTATATCAACTCATCAGATATCTCATATTATGACCAGTTGAATCTATGACGTGGCAATTTGAACTGTACATGTAAAAGAAAACGTACTACTGCAGGAATTTGGCATATCTATCGATCGAACCAAGAAAGCGGAGCAAAAATCGACTGGCGAGCCGTGCTCCGCTCCCGTGGGTGCTGTTATTGTTGTACTTGGGTGTAATGCCGTTTTCACTGCTAGAAAAACCGAAGATTCGATGGAATTGTAGACACTTCGTGATGGTATCCATAAGATTCTTAAACACTTATATCGTACCTCTCAGGTATGAAGAATATTTTGAAAAAAAGAAGCTCAGATACCTTAATTTGATCAAAATTATACAAGAAATAAAAATTTTACGAAATTTTGGTCTAAAGAATCATCAAATTTTAATGCTAAATTTTCGTTAAATTTTATTAACACAGACATACATATTCACGCTTGGCGCATGCGTTGTGATTAAGAAACAGTTGCACCATTATCTCTCTCTCACTCTCTCTCTTTCACAACCGGACGCTATGTCTATGTGCAATATTATTTTTATGGTATGATGAGTGTTGCTATTATAGCAAGACGGCTGCAAAGTATTCTGTATCTCGTCTTATATGCTCACTCTTAGAATAAAAAATATTATTGCCCCTTGCTCTGTACTTCGTTTACGCGCAGACATTCTGCGCGCGCACCCGCTGGTTAACAGTTAATCTAAAAGAGTGGTGCAACAATTGTAGCCACGAGGATGCCGCGCTTTTTTCGGCCTAATTGTTAAACAACCGGTAGGCAACACGCGTTTAAACATGTTTATTTTTAATATCGGATCGACCAACAGTCACCGCTGAACAGTGCATGTGTACGCTGCGGCTGTCTGTCTGTATATACATAGTGTTTTGAATATTACATCTGCTTATCCGTAATTCGAAACAGAATTGCAACATAATCAAATTTTGTGTACAGTATAGAAAGTGTAAAGTTGTGCAAATTAGTGGCAGTGAGAAGTTTAAGTGGATTGGTCTGATCTTCAAACATTCACCAAATACACAGGCAAAATATAGTCGTCATTTGGAGGTTATTAACGTAAAAATCTGTTGCTGCTTCTTGTATTAGGTAGACTACACATGGAACATACAAGTTTACTGCTACTTATGTTGATGTTACTGCTAGTACAAGTGTTTACGAAACAATTTGTAAAAAGTGTTAATTATAAAGTACTGCGTGCTTTGTGTTTAGGGGTTATGTTATATAGTATATTGATTCAAGATTTATTGATTCAAGATTTATTGCTAATGGTATACCTGGAGGTTTTGCTATTTCTTCCTGTCTCGGATCCACAGCGTCTGCAAGTCCAAACTTTATTCCTATCCATGTGTATGCTACTACCGCCACTGTTGTTATTGCGATTAAGTTCAATTGTCGATTAACCACAACTTAAAGTATAGTCAGCTTTTTCTGCTGATAATCATCCACGGAACTGTATTTGCTTATCCAAGTTCTACTGTACTACAAATGTAAAATTTCTCATCAAGGGTCTGTATCAACTACTAGAATCTCCTGCTATACTTATAATACTATAGCTACAAATGCTACCAGTTTCTCCTATAGTTTATTTATAATGACCACTTCTGTTACAGGCACTAACAGACACTAATAGATGCCTTTCGTAAATGATGTTACGGACATAGGATTAACGTTTCAAGAACCGAGGAATCTATAGACAGTCATGGCATACATATTTTTTTTTATTATTTTAACGTCGCTCTTTCTATGCTTCCATATCGGTGCTAATCAGCGACGGAGGTCATACGATGTCTTGGTGAAGAAAGCACTTGTTAAAAATACATTCCCCAGTGATGCTTGTATCAATCGGTCGGGGTCGGGAATCGAACCTGGGACCTCCAGATCACGAGTCCGACGCCCTAACCAACCGAGCCATCGCAAGCGTTGGTATACATATAATCGAAATGCGCATACAATACGTGTAAACTAAATAGATAAAAAATCCGTAAACGAAACATAAGTATATAATTGATATGTATATATATAAATACATATATGTGATGGCATAGTAATAATAAATGTGTAATGCGGATTGACGAAATACGGATTATAATAGATATAATAGAAAATACGTATAAGTCAAATACGTTATTTTTTAATTTTTGTATTAAAAAAAACAGTCACGCTATTTTTCTTACTATGCTCTGGACATCAATGGCGCCATCTACAATCACTTGGAATATGACTTTTCACAGATGGCGTTCTTGATGAAAGCTACCATTTTTTATATAACCTGCATTATCGGCGATTAGAACGGTAAAATCGCAAAATGGAGTATGACACCCCCTTAATATAATTACTTATTTATGCAATCTAGGTGCAGTTGGATAAGGTAATGGATACTTTTCAATAACAAAATGTGGTGTACATGCTGTATAATATTACTTCCAAAAATCTTATTTAACATCCTCGAAAACTTGAATAGAAAATTTAACTATGTTTTTAAGATTAGCAGCGCAATCCAAGATGACTCCTAGGTATTTTACTGTGTTCGCCGATCTTATAGGCTTACCATTGACAGTAAAGGTAGCGTACCTCCTTTGCTTCGTTAGGACGATAAGAACCGCCTCTGTCTTTTCACAGTCGATGGGTGCTCAACCATAAAGCTACTGCCGCAATAGAGATAGAGAGCCGGCCCCCTCAGCGAGCGGTTGCTTGGCAGCCTGGTCCGATGATGGGACGTAGGCGGAGCGGGGCGCTTCGTTGGCCGGGAGTAGGCGCTAGGCGTGACCTGCGCGCACGCGCTCGCGCTCGCGCTCTTACCAGGCAACCCGTCGGCAATACAATCCTCGCGCGTAGGTGCTGCCACCGCTTTATCCATGACGAGCCGACAACAAGTGAGACGATTTAACTCGCCGCGCTCGCCCGCACCTTCGTATGTACTAATTTGCACTCGTCACAATAAATCGTGGGAAAATTACGCGTGAAGCGGCAGCAACACACCGGGCAGAGTGTGTTTAGCATGGAAGTCGACATGAAAACCGGGGTCAATTAAACACGAAACAGCCGAATCTCACTGAAAATGTCACTATGTAACGGCGGCAGTCGGTGAGGTGGGGGTCAGAACTCTTGATCGAAAAGATCTCACCAGTGATCGTGCGCAAGAGTAGATCGCCAACACGACGCTGAAGAGGGGACGGCCAGTCCGCCAAGCAAGCTGCGATGTTGCGAGGATGGCGAAGTTGTCAATTAATCACCACAGATGTCGCATATAGAATGGCAGGCGCTGTTGCAGTTGGATCTAGCGTGTTACAACCTAATGGGCCCTCCAATAAGCTAAGTCATCGACGTTGTAGGTGATATTTAGATATTTTATTAAGGAGAAAACGGGCTCCCCGGCTCGAGAGATCGATACCTGCTGTTTATGCTCGGGTCACATGAGCCAGCGGGAGTCTGGTCCTTCTAAAATACACTCCAAGAAAAGGTATGAGTTGAAGATTCGAGATTGTAAGACAAGCGACGTAAGCGTGTCTGCTAGACTTACCGGAGAGAGAGAGAGAGACGACCCTTAATAAAGTAAGCGGTACCGCTTTACGCCATCGTGTTTTACTCGTTAGTTAATAAATAATTAATTGATTGCTCTTTACCAATCCCGTTGTCTGTACACAATTATATTGCACTACCTTCTCCCTCTCTCGGATCCACAGCGTCTGCAAGTCCAAACTTTATTCCTATCCATGTGTATGCTACTACCGCCACTGTTGTTATTGCGATTAAGTTCAATTGTCGATTAACCACAACTTAAAGTATAGTCAGCTTTTTCTGCTGATAATCATCCACGGAACTGTATTTGCTTATCCAAGTTCTACTGTACTACAAATGTAAAATTTCTCATCAAGGGTCTGTATCAACTACTAGAATCTCCTGCTATACTTATAATACTATAGCTACAAATGCTACCAGTTTCTCCTATAGTTTATTTATAATGACCACTTCTGTTACAGGCACTAACAGACACTAATAGATGCCTTTCGTAAATGATGTTACGGACATAGGATTAACGTTTCAAGAACCGAGGAATCTATAGACAGTCATGGCATACATATTTTTTTTTATTATTTTAACGTCGCTCTTTCTATGCTTCCATATCGGTGCTAATCAGCGACGGAGGTCATACGATGTCTTGGTGAAGAAAGCACTTGTTAAAAATACATTCCCCAGTGATGCTTGTATCAATCGGTCGGGGTCGGGAATCGAACCTGGGACCTCCAGATCACGAGTCCGACGCCCTAACCAACCGAGCCATCGCAAGCGTTGGTATACATATAATCGAAATGCGCATACAATACGTGTAAACTAAATAGATAAAAAATCCGTAAACGAAACATAAGTATATAATTGATATGTATATATATAAATACATATATGTGATGGCATAGTAATAATAAATGTGTAATGCGGATTGACGAAATACGGATTATAATAGATATAATAGAAAATACGTATAAGTCAAATACGTTATTTTTTAATTTTTGTATTAAAAAAAACAGTCACGCTATTTTTCTTACTATGCTCTGGACATCAATGGCGCCATCTACAATCACTTGGAATATGACTTTTCACAGATGGCGTTCTTGATGAAAGCTACCATTTTTTATATAACCTGCATTATCGGCGGTTAGAACGGTAAAATCGCAAAATGGAGTATGACACCCCCTTAATATAATTACTTATTTATGCAATCTAGGTGCAGTTGGATAAGGTAATGGATACTTTTCAATAACAAAATGTGGTGTACATGCTGTATAATATTACTTCCAAAAAATCTTATTTAACATCCTCGAAAACTTGAATAGAAAATTTAAACTATGTTTTTAAGATTAGCAGCGCAATCCAAGATGACTCCTAGGTATTTTACTGTGTTCGCCGATCTTATAGGCTTACCATTGACAGTAAAGGTAGCGTACCTCCTTTGCTTCGTTAGGACGATAAGAACCGCCTCTGTCTTTTCACAGTCGATGGGTGCTCAACCATAAAGCTACTGCCGCAATAGAGTATAAGAATACTGCCGCAATTTTTCGCAGATTACAAAAAAATGCATTTTTAAAAAAAAAAATTCACTTCAGATCGTTGAAAAACCGGGTTAATGTTAAGTTTCTTAAGGTATTTTAGGTTCACCCAGAAGAGAATTTAATCCTGAATACAATGCTATCGATCCGTTTCGATAGGACGTTTACTTTTTTTCCTATCTTGTTCGCCAATTAGAAAAAATTGTCAAAATAGAAATCCGAGAAATCGCGTGTCAAAGTTTTCGTTCACAAAAAATCGTAAATTTCTTGAACTTACCCTATTAATATGCTAATCAGCGATTCCTGCTCCATATAACTGCCCTTCAGACTCTTCAAAAAATTGGTTTTCGGTCAATTGCTCCATTCGACGGGCTGTTCTGGCCTCTTTGGTCTCCAATGAGGCGCGCCTGTTTTGACGCGTGATGCGCTCCTCGTCCGCTTTATCGCAAAAATTTTTGCACTGGAGCCCGATTTTCAAGTCTAATAAGTGCATAGTTTTTAATACTGCACTGTAGCCTTCATTAAACATCCCTCCAGCGATGAAAGCAGCAGTCTGAACTATTTTAAACCCCGAATGAAGGTGTTTGGGCGTCATGCGCCCATTGAATGACTCGTTAGCATTCTGCGTGTGTCCACCCAAGCACCTTGTTAATAAATCGTCCTTTGATAATTCCTCGTATATAGGACGAATATGTTTTTCAATATCGTCGTCAATTAGGCGCGGTGGATGTTTAAAATCAGCCAAAGTATTTTTTGCTTCTGCTTTGCGCCATTCACACCAGCTTTCGGTGCCTTCGGGGCAGTTGTCGTGGCGAGGCAATTTATCTGTAGAGCAATAATGATCAAGTGTCGCCATTATTGCACTTCTCATACCTTCTACAGAGTTTAAATTTCTTCGAATCGCGAGACCGTAATACATTGTTAGTTTTTTTATTACAGTCTCTGTGAGCCGCTTTTTTCCACCGAGATTCTGTTCTTTTCTCTTGTTGCGGAGACGAGTACCCATGCGCTTTTGTACGTGTCCCACGCACTCGTTTTTAGTCACTGTACACTTGTCGCCGTATGGATTATTGTTCACGATGCCAAGAAATGTTTTGGATGGATCTTGAGAAAATTTCGGTGATTGAATCAGCTTCCATCTTTCCGGCGGAGCCTGCGTGATTCGAAGAACAATTATCTTTATGGGTTTCATACCATTCTTCATACTCGTCGTCGTTCAACGCATTTTTCTTGAGAGTGCAGGTATGACAATATCCGCTTTTAACATCGAGATCAATCACTTTGCCACTGTAGTAGCCAATAAGTGTAGTTACACCGTACAGAGAAGTGAATCCACGTTTTTTCCACGATCCATCGCCCGAAACTTTCAAATGGTCAGCTTTCATTTTGCACATTTAGTTGTTTTTCTTCTTCGATAGCACTTTTGCACGCACTTTCAAACATCGTTTTCGATGCTGTATACAGATGTTCCACGATTTTGTCATACGTCGATTTTACTAAGCCTATGCCTTGAGATAAATCCAGAAGACCACAAAAAATATTTATGTCTTCTCGTGCGACACCCAAAAGCCTCATGACGAACACAATTCTTCTGTTGATTTCGTATCCGGTGTGAATCATGGTCCGGATTCGATTTCTCGTTTACCGCAGCGACACGAGAAAATAATTTTAAATGCTAAACCTCGATGGTTGCTTTCGGCGAACGTTATTTTTTGCTTACACAAATTGCAAATAACTAACTCCAAAATTGCTAAAAACACAGACACAAACTCGAAAATGCGGTAACAATGAGACGGATAAACTATAACGTCGTCCATAGTCGCCGATGCCAATTTCTGCTCACTGCGGCCGGTATTAGCTTCTCCATCGTCCGATGAAGAAACATTCACAAATTGATTGCCGTAGAATTTGCGCTTCCGTGGCCTTGTACTACGCTCACTCGAAGATTTGCTCATTTTCGGATAGGTTTCCATATTTTTAAGATGCTCACGTACTGAGAGACAAATTTAAACTGAACAGTAAAGCTAAATGTAGCTCTGTTCGAGCCGACGTTCCCAGCTCATATATACCGTTACAATAACATTTTTGCCCCTCCCATAGCTTCATAGAGACCTTCTATAAACAGTTAAACCGTTTTGAAAAACCGTTAGTTCCTTTCCATTATAATATACACAATAGATCGAGGGGCGGCCCGGACGCTCGGATACCTGCTCGACGCTTGCTCACTATTTCTTCTGTATCACCGAAAATATTCCGAATTTTGTTCTGAAATTTTAGAGACATATTCTTGAATAGTTTAAGAAGAGATTTAGGCGAAAAAAAACGATTTTTTGAAGCCTCTAAAGCAGGCTCCCCCCTTAACAGATTGGTAGAACGGACAAGTAACCATCGCTGTAACGTGGGAAAAATACATTTATTTTCAGTAAGTTCAACCATATCGCTAAGCAGGCGTGATAACCGAACAAACATGCGCTCAGCAAACACTGTTACAATATATAAATTAGAAAGTGGTCCATGAGGAGACTAAAGAAATAGTTTAAATTAAAGTTTGAAATGTGAAGAAGGAAAAAGAAAATGATGGACATGGAAAATGAGAAAAAAAACATTTTTTCGATAGAGTATCCGTAAAGTACGACTTTACGTACTGTTTTGCGGACGTAAAATGCGACTTTACGAACACGTGTACAGTCTTTACGGACACGTGTACAAAAAAAAATATTGTATTGAAATTGCTAAGAACTTTACAAATACTCTCTCGAAAAGTAATGTTCGCGCCTCGGCCGTAAACTTTTTCAGCCTCGCATGTAAAGTAGCGATCCTCGGACCTGCTTCGCAGGTCCTCGGACGCTACTTTCCACACTCGGCTGAAAAAGTTCTACTTTACTGCCTTGGCACGAAAACTACTATTAAAGGCAAAAAACTTAAATGATGCCGAATTCAATCCGTATGATGAGGTGTATTGTGGATGACCCGGGGAATCCGGCAACAAAGAGAACCTTTGCTGTCGAGGAACCGCTGACTGAGGTAGAGATGAACGGAGCTTCCTTGCCTGGAAAAATCATTCGTAAAAGCTAAAAGTTCTAAAACCAGGGTATTATCTTTAACGGTGGCATTTGCCTTGCGTACAGGCATATTACGTCGATACGGACTCGGGTCGGGTGGTTCATTGAGCTGTGTGCTTGTTCGATTTGTTGCTGCATTATCACGGTCAATTATTACATTAAAAATAATAGATTAAAAAAATGTATACAAATTACTACGCTACGCGATGCAAGGCGCGGAGGAGCTCTAGATCGTACACGTCCTGAAGCAAAGCGTTCGATCTAGAGCTCCCAAGCGGCGATTCACGGCGGCCTAAAGGCCGCACGCGGCGAGCTAGTTCAGTTAGTTGTTTATTATGTACGTAATCTATAACACCTCTGTAATAATCTGATCTTAGTGAATGTTGATATTTTCAATGTAATACAAACGAGACGATTCAACTTTTGAAAATGCATCTACTATTTATTATTGAGTAACTTTTCCTAAGTTCAAATATGGGTTAATTTCGTTTGTTACACTGTGACGATATTAATAAAATTGAAGTATTGAAATATGATTTGAAATATTATATATAATTGATCATATTTTCGAGACTGATTATTTGCTGGATGACGTGAATATATGTTATAAGAATTTGGAGTCCTGCTCTAGAAAACTTTTCTAACTTGGTACCAAAGATTGCAAAAGGTAAAACATTGTTGTATGATCTTATATTTTGACGTACATTCGTACTAGGTTTCGAAAGTCCAGCAGCTAATTTTTCTAATCTTTCCAGATATGTGGGACTGTCAAGTAAAACTACTTTACCTATCAAGAGTATTCATAAAGTACGACTTTACGTACTTTAAAATAAAAATAAATTTATCGTTCGGTGATATGTATATATGTGTATAATATACAATATTGGTCTCTCCGAATTAAATGCTTCACTTTAGAATAAAGCAGGTCCATTGTACTTTTTGTCCACTATGGTTGGTGGAATTTCCCAGAGCACGGCCTTTAAAGGGGTATCCTGATCTGTATAAGAACATATATCCGAAGTTATAGAGTCGGATTCGTAGTATTTCCGAAGATACATCACTAAACGCAACGGAGCATCGAGCAAGTGCCAGTGCTCGGTCAGACTGAAACGCGCGCGCTCCTCCCCTCGTCTCTAAACTCGAAACTATATACCTGAAAAGGTTCAGCAGCTGTTCGAAATAATATTTTGCTTTCATGGAAGCGTCTTTTGAACCTTAGCATGTGTCATCGGTATATAATCTGTGTGTACCTGCTTCCTATAGAGCTGTTTGTGGCGTAACTTTTAGTTCTGCTCTGACTATTGACGAGTGCGCTTCAATATAATCATGTCTAGTTATCCGAAAAGTGACAAATCGAGTAGTAATCGTGCTGCAAAACTACGGAAACGAAAATTCCATGGTAATCAATTCACAACAGAATCAGACGATGCAGAGTGCAACACAAGTAGTACTGAGAGAAAATTAGCCACCGCTAACACCGAGAACATCATTGTGCATCCAACTCACTGCTATCGAATAATAGAGTTTGTCACAGTATTTTTTGCAATTTCTAATATCGTAATTTGCAGATCTTGCAAACAAAATATACAATTTTCAGAGAGCGGACATCGAGGCTTAGGTTTCAAAATTGTATTATCGTGTATGTGTGGTCATAGAGAAATAAATTCAGGACCGTTTATAAATACTGGATTCGAATTAAATAGATGAATTGTTTTTGTTATGAGGCTTTTCGGTGTTGCACGAGAAGGTATCAATGTGTTTTGTGGACTTATGGATATATGTCAAGGTTTAGCAAAATCAACGTATGATCAAATTGTGCAGCATTTATATACAGCGTCAAAATCAATGTTCAAAAGCGTTTGTGAAAAAGCTGTCAAAGAAGAGAAAGAAAAAAATATAGAACATGATAGATCTGCTGACTGTTTGAAAGTTTCTGGCGATGGATCCTGGAAAAAACGAGGTTTTACTTCATTGTTTGGTGTTACAACGCTCATTGCATATTACTCTGGCAAAGTAGTCGACCTTATTGTAAAAAGTGCATATTGTCATTCACGTGCTTTACAAAAGAATATATTAGACGAGGAAGAATTTGAAGAATGGTATAATGATCATAAAGAATCATGTTCTTCAAATCACGATGGTTCAGCAGGGAAGATGGAGGTAAATTCAATCGTGGAGATGTTTTTGAGATCTGTTGAAAATTTTGGAGTAAAGTATACGAATTACATCGGCGACGGTAATTCGAAAACTTTCAATGGTATTGTAAAAATGAATCCATATGGTAATGATTATCCTGTGACAAAAAACGATCTCATAACGCGATGCTTAGGTGGACACACGCGAAATTCGAACGAATCGTTCAACTCCACTGTCTGGCATATAACTCCGAAACATCTCAATTCTGGTCAAAAAATCGTAGAAATTGCTGCGTATATGGCTGCAGGAATGTTCAATGAAGGATATTCAGCAGTTCTGCATACCATGCAATTACTCAATTTGAAAATTGGCTAGCAATGTAAAATGTTTGCGGATAATGTCGACATACAACGGATTAAACGGGAAAGACGACGTTCGTCTCTTTCCAGTAAGGAAGCTCGTACGGCCCGTAGACTTGAACAACTTCAACAAAATGAGTTCCATGAGGAAGCTGAAAGTCTATTGTACGGCGCAGGAATAGCTGATTAGCGAATTATTGCCGTAAGTAGTCGAAAATTAACATTTTTCCAGTTCATAAACTTTAAAGCGCTTTTTCTCCAGTTTTCGTTTTTCCACTTTTTCTAAACTGGCGGGCGTGTTTGCAAAAAAAATAAATAAGCTATCGTAACGATCCGAAGTTTTTTAGCTTCAGTTTTATCTACTCTTCAATATGAACCGAAAAAGTTTTTGGAAATAAATTTCAAAAAGACTTTTTCAGCACATTGAAGAGATTTTTTTTCTCGTACAAAGCACTTTTTGCTTCAAATTCGGAAAAAATTTCAAATTTTACAATTTCTTCGGATTTTTCTTCGTTTAAATAGAAAATACATGTATGAAAATGAAATTTTTTTTGGCTTTCTGTTTCACATCAAGATTAATAGCTCTATCACTCATTTTGATATTTTTCTTTAAAAAAATTTTTTTATAATATTTAATTATATAATAAAATATTCCTGAAAGTTCTCTGGAGTTGGTTATTTTTTTCTATCTTACAAAAATTCCCTAAAAACGGTTTTCTTAGGCCTTTCAAAGCAGGATACCCCCTTGACAAAAAAAAATTTTAATAAAAAAAAAATAAATTTTGAAGTAATGCATTTAGTGCATAGGGTGACGTTTAGTAGCATAGGGTGACCGATATTGTATATTATACACATATAGACTTTACGTACTGTTTTGCGGCCGTAAAGTGCAACTTTACAAACACGTGTCCACACTTTATGGACAAGTGTACGAAAAAAACTTTATATTAAAAATGTTAAGAACTTTACGAATACTCTCATGTAAAATATTGTTCGTGCCTCGGCCGTAAACTTTTTTGTAAAGTTTAACTATACGGCCTTGGCACGAAAACTACTATTTTCGTATATTCAAATGGAAAAGATTTAGCATGAAAATATTTGCAAATTTCTGATATAGTCCCTAAATAATTTTCACTTATTGAAGCTTCATCAAAATAATCATTCACTATATTTTTTGTTTAGTGTTAATTTTTACCGTAACATCTAATTTCGCTTTTTTAAATAGGGGATTCAGTTACATTTTTTTATTTGATTAATTTTTTTGCACTTTTGAATAATGTCTCTTTTATTAAAATGGTGAATTCCTTTTTTAAGATTATTATTCCACCATTATTAATTTTTTTATTCAAATTTATAGCTGATGCATTATTTGTAATTAATTGGGTTTTATTATATCGATTTTTTTCTTTTAAAACTTCTTATTTATAATGTTGTTTTAAATATTCTGAACTCAGCTTTTAAATACTTTCCTAATTTGATTTAATATCTATTTCACATATTTCATTCGTATTATCATCAGCTGCCTCAAAACCCATTTTGTGAGTATTTTCAGAATTTTTTGTATTATGTTGTTTGTATTCTTCTTCACTTAATTGCTTTAAAATTTTGTTACATTATTATCTTCATGCCAGTGAAGAATCTTTTGGATTATAACTCACAAGATAGGTGTTTCAAGAAATTGTCAAAATTTGCCTCTGTTAAATTAAATTACCAACGATATTAAAATAATATAAATTTCTTTTGTTAATAATTATTAGTACTTGGAGAAGCAAAGTAATTATATTGTGTCTTGGTGTACGTGAGATACAAGACACTACTTTAAACATTAATTATTTAGACTTGTGAGCGAGCTAATTAATTAATTTAAATATGACGTGAGTGTTAGGTGTGTGATTTGTCACAAATTTGCCAACCAACAAAATTGTCTTGTTTTGTCTTTTAAGGATGAAATAACATTTCCCTAAAAGAAAATCTTTCGGATTTTGATTAGTGAAATAATCTTGTCGGCACACTGGTCGGAACACATTTACAATTTATTGTAAATGAATAGACACCAATTGTTTTTACTTATTGGGAATAATAATTATATTATTGTTGTGAGTCCAATCAAATAATTTCCAATTGAAAATGGATACTTCAGAAGTATTTGAAACACTAGGAATTTCTTCTGAAATCCCGGTTGAGAGTACTTCTCCCGACGTAACACGTCGGCGGCTGCTAGTCAAAAAAATAATGGCTAGTAGCTATGAAGCCCGAATGGCCCAGCTTATGTGTGAATCATGCAAAGCTAGAGACATTTGTCGGGAAACAAAGAAATTTCCGAATGAGATAGTGTATGCACAATTAGAACATCTAAATTTAAACGCAACTTGTGTAGAAGTAGAGTTCCGCAAACGCCTTTTGCGTCACTGGATTAGATGTGTAGGCATTAATCTGGAGATCCCATGGTTCCCAGACTACGATGAGAATGTAAGAGAAGACCCCTCATTTCAAAAAAGGGAGTGAAGCCCATCAGATGTCAAATCGCGAAAGGGTTGCTATTGACAGAGCACCCATTTTTGAAGAAGATGCAACTTAGTCACCAAGTGGTCTGTCCAGAAACCTGCCAACGAGTACTGCACAAAGCCCAGGGTTAGCATCAACAGGTGCTATACCCAAACGGTTTGGTGGAGTACCGGCAGTGAATACGACTACTACAGCAATTCCTCATGTCCCTGTTTCTATGACTGTAACTTCATGCACAACCACTATGTCGACTGTTATGATCGTGACGATTGCTCACTTGAGAGATTTTTATGCACGCCTCACATTACCTCCCCATTGGAGATCAGAGAAACAGCGGACATCTTGGCACTGGAGAGAGTGAAATGCAACAGGCAATCCGGGACCAACGTAATCCAACCTCAATTTGTTGCTGATAGGAATGAATATGACCTTTCTAATGACGTCAGCATTCAATCTCACGAAAAACCGATGATTGAATCAAGATGTCAACACATATCTTCCAAGACTTGCGAAGGGCAAGATATAAGAGAGAGGCGTGAGTACACGATTTCGAACAGAAAACCACGACAAAACCGTTCAGTGAGTAAATCCTCTAGCAACGATGAACGTCGTGGGAGCTGTAAGGAGAGATGTACTCATATACATCAGTTCAACCGTAGACTCAACGACCAAGCTCAACCGGAGGCTCCGATACAAAGTCGTACAGAGATGTCGGACTGACGTAGAGAAACGCCTCGAGAGAAGCGTGCGTTGGCTACATGCTATCAATGTACACAGACGGATTCGTCCGATGGGTATCAGACTGATCGCGAAGCTACACAGAGGACAACCGAATCTCGAACGGCGGCAGAAAATCGACAAGAGAATAGGAATTCCCCTACCAGTGGACGTAGGAACTCCCGGACGAATAATGGAAATGACCGTTGAGAGAGAGACTCCTACGAGCCCAAGCCAAGGTATCGTGAAGACGATAACGAAACGCACGACCGGACAGGGTGCGCACGAGAACTGCGTATCCGGAACATGTCCTTTAATGGTGAGACCCAAAAGGACGCGCAAAAATTCCTAAACCGTTTGCACGACTTCAGAAATGACAACGAGTTCTCAGATCGCAGGATGTTCAGTGCCCTGCCCAATGTGTTCCCAAAATCAGCTCTGTTCTGGTATACAACAGTTCAGTCATGTCTTCGAGATTGGCGTGATTTTGAAATCGAAATGATTTACTACTGGAGCTTCGGTCAAGAACACAAAATGAGGGAGAAAAGACTGCGATGTTTTTAAACTGATTCAGAGCGATCATGAACAAATTCAAATGCCCTCCCTCAATAGAGCAACAAGTGAAGATGGTTTACTCGCAGGTAAGGTTAGATTACCGTAGGTACATACCAGTACGAAAATTCAGGAATTATTCTGATTTGAGAAGCTACGATAAAGGGTACGAGCAACACTTAATATGGGACATGAAATTCTCTAGTTCCAACGTTATGGGCGAAAAGCTCGTATCTGAAGCTTTTCCGAAACAGAGTGATGGACCACGAGTTTCGGGTAAACTGACAACTGTTACTGGAAAGAGTAAGGGTGAATGATCTCATTTGGATAAACAGTCGTCTAAGAAAACTATTAAGAAGAAGAGCAAGAAAAGTGCGACAAGCTCGCTAAACTCTTCTTCAAGCGAATACGAAGCAGCCGCTGTGTACGGTACTTCAAACGTCGCTAATAGTCTTCAGAAATAGTACGGAAACCGAATAATGGAGTGAGTGCCGGAATTAGAAATCCGTACTGTACGTGCCTGTTGCTCAACAGTCACCTGGGCAACAAAAGCGAAGCTCGAACAAGAGAGATAGACGTTTCTTAACAAATTCTCAACCGCCCCCGCAAAATGCTTTTGTCTCGCAACCTGCACAAAACCTGGTGAGCCATGTGCAAACAAAGGCGACGGCGGTAAATACCACGAATCAAAACACCAACTTTGTCCGTGTATGTTTCACATGCCAAAAAGTCAAACATAGGTCGTTAGATTGCCTGAGTCGAACCGCTACCCTTGCGGAAACATTGAGCACTCGGCTGAGCAGTGCTCTACTGAATTGGTAGTAAAGGAGTGACAGCTGTGTAGAGCCAGTGGCATTACACTCCAAACTGTGTCAGGTTTCTCCAAAACATGGGGAAAATGAACGCAGGGCACCCGAGCTGCCCTGAGCGCCCTGCACTCCAGTAAGTAAACCGCATGGTTTACAAGGGTATGAGTTTAAGGTTGGAAAACTCTCTAAACACTTTAAGAAGTCTAGCAAATCAATTGCTGACTTCTCTGAAGTCTTTGACGGAGATTAAATTTCCATTTAGACCTAGGTTGGTATTGAAAGTAAGTGAGTGTAAGAATCCTAAACGTTTTGGGGATTCGACAGATGAAAAAGTTCTTTGTACACAACCTGTCAATCACATCCAGCTTTGCAAAGTAAAACAGAACAAGGAGCATTATTAAACCAACAAAAGCGTGAGGCTAACTATTGGGCTAAGGAACTCCAAAGGCAAATATACTCTGATATCAGAGGCATAATTGGTGAGGAGAGTGTAAAGAGATTCTTATCTCAGCCGCTTAGCACCATCGGAGTGAACGACTTTAGTCGTTGCTCATCGTTACCTCGTTGTGACACACCTAGTAAAGAGGACAAGGAGCCCTTGGTGAAGAAGGTAGTTGTCGATGGTGTGCCAAGCATGAACCGCACAATTCGTGACCGAGGAGTACAGTTCAGGGGGGGAGCAGGTGTCGTACCAAATACGTCCTATATGACGCATACAGCATCAGTTCCTAACGATGATAGTCAAACTATCAGATGATTGCTGGCATCCAATCGGAAAACCGACTATTTTTGTTGGTACAAGTCGGTGGAAAGGACTTTAAAGTACTTTTCGATCCTGGCGCCATGGTCTCTCTTGTACGATCAGGTATTGTCGAACAGTACGTTAAGTTTAAATGCAGACCTGTCAAGGTTATCGTGAAAGGTGTGGCTGGACCAGCAGTTAAAGTCCTTGGACAACATTGGAATATGGAAGTCAAACTAGGCAAAGCTTGCTGGCGTATTGACGAGAGTGATTGAAGACACTTCGTCAGAGATACTGCTCATGATATTGATTCGAGGATTTCCGCTGAATCTACTGGTATAGTTGAGATGCAAGACAACCAGCGGGAACAAGTCAAAGAGTTAGTTGAAAGCCGACTCTTGCCCTCGGGGTATGTCCTCGACTTTACAACGTTAATGGAGCACCACGTAGATGTTGAACCTGGTGCAAGACCGTTCCGTCATAAGCCAAGACGTATGTCTCCCAAGGTCCTCGAATGTGCCAAGTGAGGTCAAAAAGATGTTTGACAAGGGCATTATTAAACCGACTGCGAGTGATTGGTCAGCTGCTCCGGTCATCATCCGCAAGGACGAAGGAAGCTATCGCTTCTGTATCGATTTTCGAGACTTTAATACAGTCACAAAACGTGGTTCTTATCCAATTCCTAATTAGGATATCATATTGGATAAACTGCATAATGCTAGGTATATATCGAAAATCGTTCTTAAAAAAGCATACTTCCAAAATGTATAACCTTTGCACGGTTTATAGATGCAATTTTCGGGCCTGAGGTGGAACATCATGTGTTTGGTTAAGGCTCCCCTTACCAAGTTGCTGCGTAAAGACCAGGCTTGGACTTGGGGCGAGAAGTAAGGCGTTTCGTCAACTTACAAGGAGAGTACTTGATCTCCGGGAAACGAATCTTATCCTAACTTTGGTATGTCTTTTATAATATAAAAATATGAAGAAAGCCAAGTTATCTTTTGCCAATGGCCACTTTTACGGGAGGTGTTTGATATCTAATAATAATATTAGTAACTATTTCCAATTTCATCGCTTGTAACTCAAAAACAAATAAAGATAGGCACTCAAACCAAAAACCAGAAAAAAGTTGAGTTCAAGTTGACATGATTTAAAGAAAAAGAAGCTCAAATTGCTTAATTTGGAGCAAAGTTATGAAGAAAATAAGAAATTAAAGATTATTAGGCCAAAAGAAACAATAAATTTTTGATATTAAATTTTGAATAAAATTCCTTCGATTTCTTATTTTCTTCAGAACTTTGCTCCAAATTAAGCAATTTATTGTTAAACCATATCTACTTTAACTCAACTTTCTTCTGGTTTTTGGTTTAAGTGCCTATCTCTATTTGTTTCCGAGTTGTAAGCGATTAAATTGGAAGTAATTGTTGCTGATATTATTATTAAATGTCGAATAACTCCCGTAAAAGTGGCCATTGGCAATAAGATAACTTGGCTTTTTTCACATTTTTATAGTATAAAATACATACCAAAGTTGGGATAAGATCCGTTTCCAGGAGGTCAAGTACTCCCCTTGTTAGAATTGCGTTAGCTGAGGTGCCTATAGTAGCCCGTCCAGACTCTTCTAAGCCATTTACCGTCCAAAATGATGCAAGTGACTTAGCAGTGGGTGTGGTGGTGACCTAACTAGACGATGAGGGTTTCGAGCATCCGATTGTCTAAGTCAGCCGATTATTAAATTGTGCCGAACGTAATTACATGACAACGGAAAAAAGAATGCTTGGACATCATTTGGTTATTAAGAAATTGAGACCGTATATTAAATCAGACCATATATTAATAAAAAATTAAAGCCTATCGATTTACAGCTGTGGCCGATCATAACGCTCTTTTATGGCTCAAAAATCTCAAGGAGCCGTCGGGTAGGCTGGCACGATGGATACTTTAAATGTAGCAATGGGACTTTGAAATAATGCATAAGCAAGGAGCTTTGCACTACGTCCTTTCTCGTGACGTCAACCCAGAACCCGACACAGAAAAGATTGCCTCGTTTGAAGTAATTACAGATCTATTGTACATGTTTTACAAGCAATAAATTTCTGGACTCTGTAACAGAACAAGAAGAAGGCTGGCGTCTCGTGCTACCATTAGAGGAGAGAAACCGAGTTTTAGTAGATTCTCAATTTCACCCATCTATGGGTCACATAAGAATTGAAAAAACTTACAAACGCATTGCAAGAGATTACTATTGGCCAGACATCTACAACGATACCCGCCAATTTGTCTGACGGTGTCTGATATATCAGAACTATACGACGTCTCTACGGTAAGGGGCTTTGTGACGGGAATCGTCACGCAATCTATTCACGACGAATAGTGTATTTAAATTCACTAATTGTAAGCCATCGGAGCTTTTGGTATGCCAAGGCCAACCGAAGATACTTGTTTATTTCATTAGAGAGCGAGAGAGTGTATGTGTCTTTACCCACTCTCATTCCTTTTTCAGAAAATTAAGCGATCGCCGATCGAGACGAATCAGCAAATTTATCCGAAAGTACTACTCGCTGAGCCGAGAGTACGAATCTCTGCCAAATCTACCTACGAGACCCTGTGCACTGTTTATCTGAAGCGGGGTCAAGTAAGCGGATTCGGGAGTACACCGGTGGTACTTGTGTGTGAACGGGTATATCTTGTGTTGAGTGTTGTGAATAAGGACAGGGTCGTGCGCGAGTATAGGTGTGCGTCCCGGTAAATCGAGCTTTTAATATCGCCATTGTCCCCCCAGTATATGAGCGTGTGAGTACCCGGGAGTATGTTCGCGTACGCCGACAATATTTAATAATATTTTCAATGAAAATTACTTCTACTTTGAGCGTTTTTAACTCGAAAACGAGTTGAATTCAAGTTGACATGATTTAAAGAAAAAAAAGCTTAAATTACTTAATTTGGAGCAAAGTTATGAAGAAAATAAGAAATTAAAGAATTTTAGGCCAAAAGAAAAAATAAATTTTTTGTATTTAATTTTAGTTAAAATTTCTTTAAATTCTTATTTTCTTTATAACTTTGTTTCAAATTAAGCATTTTATGCTTCTTTTTTTCAAACCATATCCACTTGAACTTAACTATCTTTTAGTTTTTGGTTTGAGTTCCTACCTATATTCGTTTTCAAGTTGAAAGCGATCAAATTGGAAGTAATTCTCATTGAAAATATTGTTAGATGTCGAATAACTTTCGTAAAAGTCGCCATAAGCAAGTAACAACTTCTTCATATTCTTATACTACAAAAGTCATGCCAAGGTTAGGATAAGATCTGTTTCTCGAAGGTCAAGTCCAGCTCCACCGAACCTCGTCCTTTTTTTTACCACACTCGGTTGTAACTTTTTACGCACTTGTTACGATATATACTATTTAGCATGTCGGAACCTTTTGTAATCTATTATTGATCATCTCAACAATCATTTTTTTAATTTTTCGAAATCAGTCTACTTTTGGATATTTTTAAAAATTGTATCTCAAAAAGTTTTTCCTACTTTCAACTTTTTGACGGCATTCTCTTATTTTTTCATTCCTAATAAAAAGTTTGTGGCTAATAACTTCAAATACTCATTAAGTGAAAATAACAGCTTATATTTGATGCTAAATCGACATGTAAAGGAAAGTGTTAGAGAACCTTGAATATGTATAACATATATATGAATATGAATATGTATATGTTGGTCATCGCATTTATAAACAAAATCATATAAGACAACCAGCAGTACTGGAGAAAGATTGTGTATTACATTAAAGTAAATGATATATATTTTATTGCTTAAATAAGAAATTATTATGAATCAAACAATATTTAATCTTTATTTTTGTAATTATTTATCAGGTATTTAGCATCTGGAGACATGATTAGTTCTATACAATATCAGTATTTTCGAGGCTTGGCTACTGTAAGTAATATTATACTGGAAACCTGTGTTGCTATATGGGATTGTCTTCATAATCATGTTTTACCACCACAATTGAAATCGGAAGATTGGTTGACAATTGCAAAGGATTTCGAAGAATTATGGAATTTGAACCACTGCATTGGAGCAATTGACGGAAAACACATTGTAATACAGGTATACAATTAAGTGGCAAATAATATTGGTAAACATCGTTAAAGTTTTAAAAAGCATTTGCTTACATTTTTCTGCTATTTTGTCAATATTTTCTCAATTCTTATTTTATAACTATTACTATTATGTATACATATATAACATTTTATAAATTCATTATTCAGCACGCTACTTTATAATGTCCATTAACATAAGAATGTTTTACAGTGTCCGAACAATGCAGGCTCATCATTTTTCAATTATAAGGGCTCCCTTAGCACCGTTCTCTTTGCGGTCTGTGATGCTAATTACCTTTTCACATTTGTTGATATTGGCGCATTTGGAAGAGGAAGTGATAGCACGGTATTTAAAAATTCCACATTTGGACAAAAATTTATTTTAAATAAAATGAATTTACCAGACCCAACACCAATAACAGTGGAAGGTCCAGATTTGCCATATTGTTTACTGGGGTACAAAGAATTCCCTTTAACACATTTTTTATTAAGACCTTATCCAGGGAGAAGTTTAACTTCAGAAATAGAAATATACAACTATCGCCTCAGCCGTGCTAGACGGGTTATAGAAATAATACATTTGGCATATTAGGAAGCCAATGGAGAATTTTCCGGAAACCAATAATCAGTTCGGTAAAGACAGCAGAAAAAGGTGTTCAAACAGCTGTTTGTTTACATAATTGGATTACAAGACAAGATATTGGTTATGATAATTATGTGACTCCTCAAATGATTAATAGATGGTACAATGATTCCTGGAAAATAGCATGATTTAACACAGCAGTGGTCGTTCCAGAATATAACAAAATTAGGAACAAATACAAGTAGTCACACTGCTATTTCTATTAGAGACGAATTTTGCGCTTACTTTAACAGAGAAGGTGCTGTTCCTTAGCAGTACGAAAACTGCAACTAAATTATAACATTAATATTTATTATATATTTTATAAATATTATTTTAACAACTGTACAAATTGTTTTTTAAATAAATGCAACTACAACTGTAATTTTTATTATTTTATTTAACTATACTCATAAACTTGAATACATCATTAGTAACATACAAAATTTAGGTTACAAATAAAAAAACAATTAAAAGTAAATAAATTTTTGTCTTTACCTGCACTGTAATAAAATCTGCACTTAAATATATTTTAACTTTAAATTAGAATTTAACAGGCACATAAATATATGTCTATTATTTGTATAAATATTCACTTATTTTAATTGTATACTACTTATTAATAAACAAGAATTGATAATTATGAAATTTAAATTATAAATTTTTACATTTTGTCATATCTTCCAAAGAATACTGAAGCATATCTTGAAAAGCATCGGATATATATTCTTCTGATATTTTCTGTAATCGGCAGCCTATCAACTTCATACACGAGTCTACTTCAGTGTATGTAGGTGGTGGTGGTAAAACAATTTGCTTCGATGACTCACTTATTAAAGCTTCAGCTATTTTTCCAATGCAGTTGAATCATTGTCAGGTGCAATTGCTTGTTTCCTTCTTTTTTTATTAGAAGTATCAGGTTCAACTTCAAGGCACTCATTGGACGAATCTATCTCCCCTGTACTTCTCCAGTAGATTCCATATTCAAATTAGAAGTAGTCCTGAAAAGAATATTATTTTATAAGTCAATAAGATGTATTAAAAGTAAGAAATAAATGCTACGATTAATTATACTGACTTATTTGTGATACTGACAGTAAATATTTTAATAAATTATACATACTGTTTTGGATTTACTTGATTCCTCATAAATTCCATTGTCTGATAATGAGGCTATTTAGAAGTATTGGATGTTTTACGTGCAAAGGTATCTACGAGCGATTTAAATTTCTTTTTGGCTCCATCAGCAGTAAAGCAGCCTGATATTATATTTTAAAATATAATAATTATATGCTAATTGCAGCCGTTTATATGTAGGATGAATAATTAAACAATAAGTTAGAACTAGTATTAAATATTTATATAAACATGAAAAACTTATTACCTTTTATAGCACTTGATACTTCTATCCATAATTCTTGTTTTAATACTTTTCCTCGCTGGGCTAATGGGATTGTTATATCCCATAGAGATGGACGATTCATTACCTCCATAATTAACTGCTCCTCTTGGTCCAATTTAATCTGTACAGCATTTAAAAGCTTTTTACTGCTTCTATTCAAGGTTGATAGGCTAATACTGGATTGATTATTATTTGCAGAATTCTCTTCATCGCTTATGAATTTTTGTACTTTATCATACTGCTCGCTTGTCGAAAAGCAAATTCCTTCTCTATTTTCTGTAAAATATCAATACAAATTAGTATAAGCTGCAAAATTCTTAAATCAAATGCATCTATTTACCACTAACTCCCCATAACAGGTTTGAATCGAAATCAATAAAAAATTGTCTAAAAAACTTCAGGCAGTAGTGTTCTGAAGCATAATTTTCAAGGCATCTAACAGAGCAATAACTACTTTTTTTTCTTTTTATTATTTAAACGTCGCTCTTTTTATGCTCATAAACCGATGCTAATCAGCGACGAAGGTCATACGATGTCTTGGTGAAGAAAGCACTTGTTAAAATACATTCGCCAGTGGTGCTTGTATCAATCGGCCGGGGCAATAACCACATGAAACAGTATTCTGAAATATACAAAAATTATTGTTGAATAGAATAACAGAATTTTTTTAAATAAATAGATCTATTTTTGGTTTATAAATAATTATTGGTGAATCATAACCTACAAGATTTATAACAAAGTAAGCGTTACATACATTTATCGATAATAAAATACATATTTACCTCAGAATCTTCCATTTCTATCGTAGACATTTTACTTATTAAGCAATATAATTAAAATTAATACGAATTTAAAAATAATTGCAGTTTCAATCTTTTTAAAGTGCCGCTTCAGTACATTACGCTGCAAAGCTGCAAATTAGATCAGTTTGATCAGGCCATAGACAAAAATTATATAGAGTAGACTTCATTTCCAGCATTACAGCATTTTGGCGTTAGCATGCAATTGCACCTTAAGAGTGAGCATATATGCCTAGGTACAGAATATTTTGCAGTCGTCTTGTTATAATAGTAACAGTCATCATATCATAAAAATATTATTACACATAGATACAGCGTCTGATCATGAAAGAGAGAGAGAGAGGGAGAGCGAGAGATTGATTGATTGAATACATTTATTGGGCTACGGGGAATAACCCCCATGTAACACTAATTAAAGCAGTAACATACAAAATTAATTTATAAACTAGGGTATTGAGTAGTAGTGTGTCGACGCATAGACAAGCGAGTGAAACAAAAATAAAAATTAAAGGTACAAAATATAACTTAACTTTAAATGAAATGTAAACCGAGTAACAATGTAGAATAAAATAAAATAAATGTAATAAGTGAACGCAAGGTTTAATGCGGCGATAAAATGTATAAAATGTGTAAACGATATAAAAATGAAATTTGCGCTAGATTAAATTAATTTGACCTAATATAGCGTAAAATAGTCTAACCAGTCATATGCATGACAGATAAGAGGGCAATTAATAAAACAAATTTGAGTATCAGACTAGATTATATAATATAATTGCACAATAGCAGACGACGCAATAGCCAGGCGAATCATTTCACAAAGACGGAGGCTGTGTAACTACCAAGCCCCCTCGATCACCCTTCTTTCCCAAGCCAGTCGATCAAGTCCAAACAGATGATGATGGAGTCGCAATTGAAAAGTTTTGCAATGCGAAATGTTGAAAGTTATTGGATGGAATGAATTAAGAATTTTTGAGAGAGAGAGAGAGAGAGAGAGAAAGAAACAGAGAGAGATGATGGTGTAAATATCTTCCTTTAAAGACGCATGCATCTAGCGTGAATACGTATGTTTGGTTTAATAAATTTTAACGAAAATTTAGTGTTAAAATTTGATAATTTTTTATGCCAAAATTTTGTCTAACTTACTTATTTCTAATACTTATTTCTTCCACAAATTTTTAACAAATTAAGAGATTTGTGCTTCTTTTTTCAGAATATTTTATCCCAGAATTGTCCCCTTAAATATTCCCTTAACAGTAATATCATAGTAATTACATATTAGTTTTTAAATTATGTTATGTGTACTTTCAGTTGAAAAATTGCAAAAAACTTCTTTTAGCATATCAGCTCTACATAAAAATATTATTACGCAAAAAATAATTATAAATGATTCATTTTCTTTACAACTTTATTTTTTTTTATTTAGTAGTAATTAAACAAATAAAAAAAATTATGAAACAATTTTTTTTAAGAGGATGTCGGAGCTATAGCCTCCTAGCTATGACTAAAATTAAGGTAATTGTAATATTACTCTTGGCAGCAAATGTTTTTTAACAAATGTGTAATAAGAGTCGTATTCAGTAAGTCTATATCTGCCGTAATGCTACCTGTAACGTATTACACATTTGTTTAAAAAAATAAACATTTACTGCCAAGAGTAATATTAAAATTACCTTAGTTTTAGTCATAGCTAGGGGGGGAAGTATCTTTTAACAGCTCTATGTAGCTGTAAAATTTATAATCTATGTTTGAAGTATGTTTGTCGTCGAAATCGACACCTGACTACAGCGTCATTCGGAAACTCGAGATCGAGCGGCTATCAACGGAGGCTATAGCTCCGACATCCTCTTAAGCGACTTTTTTGGGATTTTGGATTTGGCACCAAGACGATGCCACTTTTGAGCACATTGGTCTGTAGATAGACACGCAGGACCCATGCAGCGGTTTGATGTTACATTACATGTATGTTACACTCACAGTACGGCGCAATTTGTTGTTTCTAAATGATACGAGCTATTTAAGCCGTACGATATAAGCATTTAAGAATCTTCTAGAAGTCATTACGAAGTATCTGCATCTCCATAGAATCTTTTTTTGCAGTGTAAACATCATTACACTGAAGACCAATGATAGCAGAACTCACGGGAGCTGACCACGGCTTGCAGGTCGACTTTTGCTCCGCTCCCTTGGGTCGATTGACAAATAAGCCAGATTCATGCAGCAGTACGTTTCCTTGTACATATAATCTGTGATAAATACGTAGTACGGCTAAATTTGCCATTTCAAAGATTCAATAAAGCAGACGGAGTAGCTGTATATATCAATAAGAGATTACCAGAAAGAGATTACCAGATCTTAAAATTATAAACGGCGGTATTGCACTGAACAGTGGTGGAAGTATCAAGATCTCAGCAGTACATAGGTGCCATTGAATAGAAGAAACTGATTAATTAACAAACTTAAAATATTATTATTAAACAATTAAAAAGTAAAACTTCACTTTATAGTAAGTGGTTTATACAATAATTTCTTAGAGCAAAATCATGTTCCACTATTTCATAAAATAACTAGACCAAGTGTGAATAAGGCTGAATCTGGTATTGGTATTCACAACATTTTCCCAAAATGTGACCTGTCAAATGTAAGGGCTTTCAAAATCTTAAATACTTTCACTGATCATTGTCCACTATTTGCCTTGATTAACGCAAGTTAAACTATCATCAATGAGGAAAAACCTAGTCTATGTCTCAATTATAAAATTTTAGATAAAGAATGTCAAAAAGTTGATATGAATAAATTCTCCAAGGTGTCTGATCCAGAGGAAACTTTGAATGGACTGATACATGCTATTATCATGTAACTGAACTATCAATTGTCAACAGCAAAACTACTAAGGAAAATCGCGAAAAAATTGAATTACAAAACAATGGTGAATACCTGTTGTACTAAAGAAAAATTACACTTAAAGTTGAATAAAAACCTTAATATCATAAATATAACAAGTATAAAAATTACTGTAAGATATTAAACAGAATCATTGTCGTTGCTAAAATTCAACATAATAAAAAATAATTAGAAAAAAATTGTAATAATAATAAAAGGATTTGGTAATTTGTCCACCGAAAAATTAATAATGAGGCTAAAAATAATATTAATCTTTTCACTCCGGGGATTTTTCCTTCAAAATTAACTTTCCATTTTAGCTGAATTTCATGATTTAAATGAATGAATTACTTATGATCGGCGTTAGTGAATATTTCATTAATATTTTTTCCTTTAATAAACGATACATTATGTAATGTTTAATGGAAACAAAAATTACCCATTAACCAAATAAATACACTGCATGGACGACAAAAAATCACTTAACAAGTAATAGTTGATTAAAAAATTTGATTAAAAAAAACGGCCTGCAATATCATGTGATCTGAGGCTAAGCACTGTTTAGCAGAGTAGCTTGAACAAACTAAATCAGAAATCGTCAAATTTCTTGCTGGAACATTATTTCCTTATGATACAAAATTTTTATCGTTCGGTAATGTGTATATATATATATAATAATATCGGTCTCTCCGAACTAAATGCTTTACTTTTAGAATAAAGCAGGCCTATCGTACTCTTTCTACACTATGGTTGGTGGAATTTCCCAGAGCACGGCCTTTTAAAATAATTAAAGGCGTTTCGTCCTCGATCTCCAGCTTGCACTCCTCAGTAAGGAACTGGAGATCTTACCTTAGACGCCTGTCGCAAGATGATATGCGACGCTAGCAAGATGTTCTGCGGCTATATATATAGAAAATAGACGATGATCTCTCCAACGAGTGTGCAATCCCACGATGCGGCCGGGAATCACTTTGATTCCGCTGCAATGCCGTTAACAACGTCAAACACCTCGTTTGACTTAGATACCGTGTGTTGGGTCCTATGCTCAAAATTGCCAACTAGGATAAACACCGGAGAGGGCGGTATTCGTGGGAGAGTATTAAGTTAATCGGCGAGAAAGATCGTCTCGCCGAGTCAATTGATTAAATAAATAATTTAACTATAACAAATCAACGACAGTCTGCGCGAAAACAATTAGTTAAAACCTATTAACCGAAGAGTTATGAGCAACCGATCCGGGAATGATCGGCTGCTTAACCTGATAGCTATACGTCACACCGTGTGACGTATGTACCTCTGACGTAGGGTGCTCTGACGTAGAAGCTTTCTCGTAAAGTGGCTCCCGCGAACCACCGACCTGTCTACTCGGGCGGGATTTGTCACTTTCGCGTTGCTTACCTGATCAGTAACTCGCTTACCGTTATAATATATATATATATATATATATACAGGGTGTTAAAAAACGAAGATATTCAGTGACCGCTACGCGATAGAGCAGAAAATTCTGAGTAAAATATGTCTGACTAGTTTTGCTACAACAAATAGATAAGCCGCAAAAAATTATTGAAAATAGCGTAATTGAGTTAATAAGCGCGCGGCGACCAAAGTACGCGGCGTCGAGTGGGGACACCCGCCGCGCACGCCCCGCGCCTACATACTCACAGCGTGGCATTTCCCCGCCGCTCGCTTAAAAATAAATAATAAGCCTGTTAAGGCGTTTCGTTAATTATGTTAACAGGCACAATTAATTACATTTATTGGATCTTTAATCCATCTAAAATGCATGGGAAAAAATCGAAGAGAATGATAATTTTCGTACCCGAGTTATTAACATTGATAATAAATAGAAAATAATAATAATCATAAAATTTTATTTTTTTCAACTTAATATTTTTTCTGTTTTATCTTCAAATATCTTCAAGTTAGTTAAAATAATAACATTAACTAAACAAATCAGAAATAATAAAAAATTCTTCGAATCTGCGACGTTATCAAATTTTTGGTTAAGTTAATTAACCGTTTCCCGGTGGAAACGCCGAAAATATTAACAAATAAAATAAACCCTGCACGGCCGACTCTCTCAGAAATACACTGCTCTCTCTATCACTAAGGATACTCTACTCTTCAACTCACGATGCTAGACTATTCTCTTTCCGGAAACTACCCTCCGTAACCGAAAATTTAAATACTCCCTCCTTTTCTCACTTGTTGTCCCAGTTCCTTATCTCTCTCGTGTCACCTGCGGGAGATAAGTCATTATTCGACTTATCTCCATGTAATTACATGTCACAGGTGCCCCCCCGCTACCGTATAGTCCTTACTAATATCAAAATTGACAACTCATTTGCACAAGTTATCATTGTCCCAACTATTACAGTAAATATACGTGTATTACGGAATTACTGTCATAATACTATTTTATACAGTAATTCCATACACGACACATCGTCCTTACTATAGAACATTTAGTAATATATTACTAAAATCTCATTGGCGCAAGATTTGAATCTCTTATTTACTTATATATGTTATACACGTATAATATATATACCCGAACGATCCCCACTACACGTGTTCCGAAACTCCCTACTTATCGATACATATATCCCTACGTCGATAAAAGCGCGGACCGCCTAATTACTATGCGCGCGCTTGAATCTCGATCGATTCAAGATGGACGCAACTGAGCTCGAACCGGCACGTAAACAACGTGCTTCGCGACCGGTTCACCGCGTGCGCGCGATCCCCACCGGCGGGGACGACGATAACCGTTCCGCGGGTGTAGTGCGCGTGTAAAATGTGTGTGCGCGTACGTATACTCACGGGTATACACCGTGCGCGAAGACGACAACGAATTCTCCCCACCAACGCTCCACGAGGTACCAAGCACAGCGAGATTGGTAATGTTTACATCATTGTTTATTGCATATTTGCAATAAACAATGATGCAAAACTCCTGAAATAGGTAAGTATTGGTATAATCTTTCACCAAATCCCTCTGTTACCTGGTTTTAATTATATTTCCTCGATAATTAATTCCTGATTTTCCTTATCCATTTTTCCCATTCAACACCCAATATTTATATATTTTTCTTGTACAAATGCTGTTGTCTTGGAGTAGCCGACCACCCCGGGAACCCCGCCTCCTGCAGCAGAGAACCTCGGAGCAGCCGACTAACAACTCATCGACGGCATCCCCACTACTGTTCCCGGATAACCTACGAACCAGGTAAGTTTACCTTCAATCTTAATATATTGATAATAACAACAACTAATATTTATTATTCCTTTTTAGGTGCCCCCAATGATGACACCATCACAAATCCTAAAATAATCATAAAAATATCAATGATTGTACCGATTTTATTTTCTGAGTCTTGCGTAAGGGTAGTAAAATAAAAAAAGATTGTACCGAGTTTTACTTTTTCTACTTTTCGTAAGGTTAGTGGAGTTAATAAAGATTAATTAGGACATTGAAAAATAATCGTAAATTTAGTGAATTTAATAATTTGAAACAGGTCTTTAAAATTCGATTTTCTATTCTCTTCATCGAATTAATAAATTATTACGAATTTCTTATCATATCAATAAGTTTTTCATACCTGCCTTTTTGCAGGTTAGTCGAAGTTATAATAATAATAATTGATTTTTAAGTGAGCGGCGGGGAAATGCCACGCTGCGAGTATGTAGGCGCGGGGCATGCGTGGCGGGTGTCCCCACTCGACGACGCGTACTTTGGTCGCCGTGGGCTAATTGGCGTAACTACGCTATTTTCAATAATTTTTTGCGGCTTATCTATTTGTTGTTGCGGAAAACTTGTCAGAGATATTTTACTCAGAATTTTCTGCTCTATCGCATAGCGGTCACTGAATATCTTCGTTTTTTAACACCCTCTACATATATATATGGGTGGTTCTCTGTGACATCGTGTTGTAATATGTAAATATATATGATCGGGGTACTACTCCGAAATGGTACACGTCGCACCATCTATTGGTATACAACGATTTTGTGCAGTCATACAAGCTCACGCGAGAGCAAGCGTACCGCGCATGTCTCGCGTCTATACTCTAAGCTCCTATTATGTAATATACCATACTTCGTGTTGTGACGAGTGACGATAGCGCGAGCCACTCGTCATCGTTCTCCGTCGCGAGGCCCGTACGGCCATCGGAGTAGACCGCACGGGACACGGAAGGAAGGAAGAACGAAAGGGAATCAGGGAGAAACATTCTCGTGTGAGCCGCCGAGCCGGAAGGTCCTCGGGGATATTAGAGTGACGTCGCCAACGACTGCGTGGTACCACATTCGAGACGTGAGGAGGTTGACTACTACGGATACAAGGTTAGAGCTACTTCCTCTCGACGAGGATAACGTGTTCGAATAATTCTCGCGTACTCTCTTCGCGCCGCGATCCTGCGTCCGGGTTATGACCCCCCTTCCCCCCCCCCCGCGATTGCGCTCAGGCCGCCCGAACAATTGTATCATTTCGCGCATTCGCGATCTAACTATTGTGTTATAATACGAACTAGTGAATAAATTAGAATTTCATTTTATATTTCGATTCGTATCATTTTGATATTGCGTATTCACCCAGGAATCCCGATTCTTAGTTTGATAAGCAGACGAGCCCGCGGTACTCGTCTGCCAATCCTATATTCGTACTTCCGGAAGTGGGCTCACTCTGGAGCCCATATCAACGTACACGGTCGCTGTTGAGGTATCGGCGAGCCGTTGACGGAGTGCACGAGAGGCCCGATCGCGCGCGAAGGTAAGTTCGTCACGCGTGATCTCGAGGTTACCCCTACTCACACTATCTCCGTGCATTATTCGATAAAACTCGACATGCACCGTTACAGTGTATAGAGTCTGACTATACTGTGCTGAACTATATACTCTTTTCTCTCTACGCCAAGACACTGATGTAGTCGGAGGAGCCGACAGGCTTTTGCCATTTTACTTTATTTTACAATATCTATATCTTCTATATTATATTAAGCTGCTTCCATCAAAAACCTTTCTCCCTTTCTGTGACGTCAATCTATTTGTATGACGTAATTGTGGAAGTGACGATATGTTTTGATAATAGATGTATCACATGTTTTTGACGCACTGTTGGGGGTTAATGTTTTTAGTTGCTTTTTTAAAAGGGCTAAAATTTGAAGGGGGGAGGGGTAGTGGTATAAGGTGTACCCTGACCACCTAGACATCGTCTTCAGGAAGTGACAATTTTTTTTGCATATTCAAGCAGGGTGGTACACTACTTACCAGTAGACGATGTCCAGATGACCCAGAGGTCACCCTGACCACCTACACATCGTCTTCAGGAAGTGACAATTTTTTTTGCATTAAGGAATTGCATATTCAAACAGGGTGGCACACTACTTACCAGTAGACGATGTCCAGATGACCCGGAGGTCACCCTGACCACCTGGACATCGTCTTCAGGAAGTGACAATTTTTTTTGCATATTCAAGCAGGGTGGCACACTACTTACCAGTAGACGATGTCCTGATGACCCGGAGGTCACCCTGACCACCTGGACATCGTCTTCAGGAAGTGACAATTTTTTTTGCATATTCAAGCAGGGTGGCACACTACTTACAGTAGACGATGTCCTGATGACCCGGAGGTCACCCTGACCACCTGGACATCGTCTTCAGGAAGTGACAATTTTTTTTGCATATTCAAGCAGGGTGGCACACTACTTACCAGTAGACGATGTCCTGATGACCCGGAGGTCACCCTGACCACCTGGACATCGTCTTCAGGAAGTGACAATTTTTTTTTCCATATTCAAGCAGGCTGGCACACTACTTATCACCAGAGGTCACCCCTGACCACCTGGACATCGTCCTTCAGGAAGTGACAATTTTTTTTCCATATTCAACCAGGCTGGCACACTACTTATCAGTAGACGATGTCCAGATGACCCGGAGGTCACCCTGACCACCTGGACATCGTCTTCAGGAAGTGACAATTTCTTTTGCATATTCAAGCAGGGTGTACACTACTTACCAGTAGACGATGTCCAGATGACCCCAGAGGTAAAAAAAATAAATCAACACATAACAATTCAAAAATTGAAGACAATTCAAAAATTGAAGCAGCACCTTTAAAGCGTAGCGCTAATATTGCTAAGTTTTTAACAAAGCGTTAAAAATAAATTAATTAATAAAAAAAATCATATCTAAAGTGCACACTTAATTCAAATATTTACAAATATACATATAAGCAGCACCTTTAAAGAGTAGCGTTCAAAATTTTAAAATAAATCATCAATACAACAATTCAAAAATTGAAGCAGCACCTTTAAAGCGTAGCACTAATATTGCTAAGCTTTTAACAAAGCGTTATAAATAAATCAGTTAATAAAAAAAATCATATCTAAAGTGTACACTTAACTTAAATATTTATAAATATACATATAAGCAGCACCTTTAAAGTGTACACTGTAATGGGGTGGGTACTGGGGATATGTAAGGCCCACGGTTAGGCCCAATCTGTCCCAACTTACCAACCTTAAGTGTTCAGTCCCATGATGCGGCCGGGAATCCCTTTGATTCCCGTGCAATGCCGTTAACAACGTCAAACACTCCGTTTGACTTATATACCGTGTGTTGGGCCCTATGCCCAAAATTGCCAACTAGGATAAACACCGGAGAGGGCGGTATTCGTAGGACAGGATGGTAACCGGTAAAATACTATCAACAATCGATATTACTGTTAATCGGCGAGGAAGATTGTCTCGCCGAGTCAATTTATTAACTAAACAATTAACTATTAATAAATTAACTACAAAATTAACGTTAACAATTTACGGGGAGTCGTACCGATGACTACCCCCGAGGTCAGCGCGAAAAGAATCAGTTAAAATCTATTTCACAGTAGATTACGAGCAACCGATCCGGATATGATCGGCTGCTTAACCTGATGGCATACGTCACACCGTGTGACGTATGAATCTCTGACGTAGAGAGCTTTTACGTAGAAGCTTACTACGTCACGCGCGCCTTCTCTCGTGAAGTGGCTCCCGCGAACCACCGACCTTTCTATCCGTGCGGGTATTGCCACGAGAGGGGAAAAGGGAGGATCGCTTCCTCACCTGGACCGTACCAGGTAAATCGGGACGCGAAATATTAAGTAGACACGCGGGCCTAAATGTGGTGCACCACTTACCGCTCGTCTACATATCGCGCCTCGGCGGGAAACGACTGGGTAAAGGAGAGATAGCTCGTCCTCGTGTTTATCTCTCTCTCTCACTCCAACGGTCGGAAAGCGGGCCGAACGCGTGGGCTTCCTTCTTTCTCACTGCCACGTGAGACTGTGCTGCTCTGCACGCCGACGTGGGAGGGTTGGTGGGGAGGAACTCTCGCACCCACACACTAAATGCACAGGCTTTAAATCTCTTATCTTTCCGTTAAAAATCACTACGGGCAGTTAGTCAACACTATGTTGATAGCCGATCGCGGCGCGAACTGCTGTCTCAGAGTACCCCTCTCGCTCAAGATTCTCCGCGCGCGTTTCACATGCGCGCCGCATCACTCTCGATGCTCTTTTCAGTTACTACACCTGATTCGGGAACTCGCTACCCGTTACCCCCTCCAGATTCCGCTACTCTAAGTAGTTGGACTCTGTACCGCGAGGAACAGGAAGAGCAAATAATCGCACCTTTAAAGCGTAGCACTAATATTGCTAAGTTTTTAACAAAGCGTTAAAAATAAATTAATTAATAAAAAAAATCATATCTAAAGTGCACACTTAATTCAAATATTTACAAATATACATATAAGCAGCACCTTTAAAGAGTAGCGTTCAAAATTTTAAAATAAATCATCAATACAACAATTCAAAAATTGAAGCAGCACCTTTAAAGCGTAGCGCTAATATTGCTAAGTTTTTAACAAAGCGTTAAAAATAAATTAATTAATAAAAAAAATCATATCTAAAGTGCACACTTAATTCAAATATTTACAAATATACATATAAGCAGCACCTTTAAAGAGTAGCGTTCAAAATTTTAAAATAAATCATCAATACAACAATTCAAAAATTGAAGCAGCACCTTTAAAGCGTAGCACTAATATTGCTAAGCTTTTAACAAAGCGTTATAAATAAATCAGTTAATAAAAAAAATCATATCTAAAGTGTACACTTAACTTAAATATTTATAAATATACATATAAGCAGCACCTTTAAAGTGTACACTGTAATGGGGTGGGTACTGGGGATATGTAAGGCCCACGGTTAGGCCCAATCTGTCCCAACTTACCAACCTTAAGTGTTCAGTCCCATGATGCGGCCGGGAATCCCTTTGATTCCCGTGCAATGCCGTTAACAACGTCAAACACTCCGTTTGACTTATATACCGTGTGTTGGGCCCTATGCCCAAATTGCCAACTAGGATAAACACCGGAGAGGGCGGTATTCGTAGGACAGGATGGTAACCGGTAAAATACTATCAACATCGATATTACTGTTAATCGGCGAGGAAGATTGTCTCGCCGAGTCAATTTATTAACTAAACAATTAACTATTAATAAATTAACTACAAAACTTAACGTTAACAATTTACGGGGAGTCGTACCGATGACTACCCCCGAGGTCAGCGCGAAAAGAATCAGTTAAAATCTATTTCACAGTAGATTACGAGCAACCGATCCGGATATGATCGGCTGCTTAACCTGATGGCATACGTCACACCGTGTGACGTATGAATCTCTGACGTAGAGAGCTTTTACGTAGAAGCTTACTACGTCACGCGCGCCTTCTCTCGTGAAGTGGCTCCCGCGAACCACCGACCTTTCTATCCGTGCGGGTATTGCCACGAGAGGGGAAAAGGGAGGATCGCTTCCTCACCTGGACCGTACCAGGTAAATCGGGACGCGAAATATTAAGTAGACACGCGGGCCTAAATGTGGTGCACCACTTACCGCTCGTCTACATATCGCGCCTCGGCGGGAAACGACTGGGTAAAGGAGAGATAGCTCGTCCTCGTGTTTATCTCTCTCTCTCACTCCAACGGTCGGGAAAGCGGCCGACTCTTGGCTTCCTTCTTTCTCACTGCCCGTGAGACGTGCTGCTCTGCACGCCGACGTGGAGGTTGGTGGGGAGGAACTCTCGCACCCACACACTAAATGCACCAGTCTTTTATCTCTTATCTTTCCGTTAAAAATCACTCGGCAGTTGTCAACACGATGTTGATGCCGATCGCGCGCGAACTCTGTCTCGATACCCCTCTCGCGCAAGATTCTCGCGCGCGTTCCATGCGCGCGCATCACTCTCGATGCTCTTTTCAGTTACTCACCTGATCGGTAACTCGCTTACCGTTATACCCCCCTTCCAGATTCCGCATACTCTGTATGTGGACTCTGTACCGCGAGGAACAGGAAAGAGGATAAATAATCAGGAGGTACACCTTATTTATTTATTATAAAACTTTAATAAAGACAAAAAGTATCTATAAATTTGGAGGATTGGGCCGTTGTCTCCTGATGGCTCTCAGCCCTGCCTCCTGCGCCCCGCCTTGATTTCGGCGTGCGCCTTGAAGCGAGGGCATTTCTTTGGGTCAACGACCCCTTTGCAGCGGCAGAGCGGACACTTCGGTTCCTTGTAACCGCTCGTTCCGCTCGTGGAGGGCTGAGACTGCAGCCGCGCCTCCAGCTCAGCGGCTCTTCTTTTAGCGTCATCAGCTTTCTGCTGGAGACGCCGGTGCTCTTCAGCAGCCTGCCTATAGGCTGCCTCAGCCCTCAGCCGCTGCTGGCGCTCTTCTTGCGCTTCCTCTCTTCCGCCGCCGCACTATGGGAAAAAAGTAAGAATTTTGTCCTAAAATCGTAGAACTCTTGTTGTGATAGGTGCAGAATAATGAAATTTGAGGGTAAGATAGTTGATGAAATATGCTATCTGGGAAAATTAAAGGTATGAGTTCAAGGTCATTTTATGACCTTCAAAAATGAGATCAAACATGTTAGTTTTATGAAAAAATTTAGTTTCTTCTTATTAAAATGAGTAAAAATGTTAAATTATAATATATTATATAGATATTTTGAAATATTTTTGTCTGCTGATTAGAACTGCTGAACTAAAAAAATCGAATCACTTTTTGCTCTTAAAAAAACGCAGTAGGTTAATTCTTGAAAGTTCCTTAGAAAACTTAGAACTGAACGATTCGATTTTTTTAGTTCAGCAGTACTAATCAGCAGACAAAAATATTTCAAAATATCTATATAATATATTATAATTTATATTTCATCCAGTGAGTTAGATTAAAATTATATTCAAAATATTATTTGCAAATATACAAATATACAAATGTTGTTTATATTTACTTTATGTTTACTTATGTCTACCAAAGAATTTACATAAAATGTATTTTTATGAGATAAATTTACTACAATTATTTAACAATCTCGTATAAAAACTAATCCAAAACACACGCATACTCCCACACATAGTCCCACCCACACACACACACACACATATATATATATAGTATATACATACTATATATATAGTATGTGTGTGTGTGTGTATATATATATATATACACACACTCATGAACCCGTTCAGTTCTAAGTTTTCTAAGGAACTTTCAAGAATTAACCTACTGCGTTTTTTAAGAGCAAAAAGTGATTCGATTTTTTTAGTTCAGCAGTTCTAATCAGCAGACAAAAATATTTCAAAATATCTATATAATATATTATAATTTAACATTTTTACTCATTTTAATAAGAAGAAACTAAATTTTTTCATAAAACTAACATGTTTGATCTCATTTTTGAAGGTCATAAAATGACCTTGAACTCATAACTTTAATTTTCCCAGATAGCATATTTCATCAACTATCTTACCCTCAAATTTCATTATTCTGCACCTATCACAACAAGAGTTCTACGATTTTAGGACAAAATTCTTACCTTTTTCCCATAGTGCGCCGCCTTTTCTTTGGCCTCGCGCTGCTGAGCACGGAACGTTGCCAGGACCTCTCGCTCCCTTTTGAGGTCCTGAACTCGCTCACCCCAGACACCCTTGGTGATGGGAGCCGTCGGATGAGCCTCGGCAAAAGCATCGAACTTTGCCAAGGCCTCTTGTTCGGCTGCCCGTAGCTGAACCCTCAGGGCTTTCATATGCCTGAGGGCAGCCTCCGTCTCCTGCCACTCCTCTTCCTGTGTCTTGGGTCGCCCCTCCTCTGTCACCGCAGAGGTTGCGGGTTGGGACCCGTTGGAGTGGGAACGACGGAGCTGGGGTCTGGTGTTGGCTGGTTCCGGTTCAGTCTTCCCCTGCGGACGATCCGATACCGGATTGCCCTCCTTCTCCATCCGCTCTTCTGTCGCGGGTGCTGTCTTCGGCGGAGAGGGCATGGGTATCGTCCCTTTCGCTTGTCTCAAGCGGTCCGCAGGGGTCGCTACGTAGGCCGTGTCCTGGCCCTGACCGTCCTCCAGGACCTCTTCAAGGACGACGGCGGCGATATCCTCCTGGCCACGGCAATGCTCCTCCTGGAGCTGTTGCTGCCGATGATCTACGGCAGCAACTACAGCAGACAGGAACTCTCGCACCCACACACTAAATGCACCAGTCTTTTATCTCTTATCTTTCCGTTAAAAATCACTCGGCAGTTGTCAACACGATATTGATGCCGATCGCGTGCGAACTCTGTCTCGATACCCCTCTCGCGCACGATTCTCGCGCGCGTTCCATGCGCGCGCATCACTCTCGATACTCTTTTCAGTTACTCACCTGATCGGTAACTCGCTTACCGTTATAACACTTAATTCAAATATAATACCTAATAATATATTATAATATATAAATAACAATAAATATAATTTCATTTTTAATGCAGCCATATTATGAAACTAAACAGTTTTTAAAATATGTCAGTCCCAAGCCCGTAATCGCAGAGGGAAAATGAAATTAAACAAAAAAATTATAAAACAAAAAAATAATGACACTTCCCGAGGACAATGTCCAGGTGGTCAGGATGACCTCCAGGTCAACTACCCATCCTCCTTTAATTCCCTCACCTTACCCTATTTTAACCCTTTTTAAAAAACTCAAGTTCATGATAATGAGTCAATAAATGAAAATGCTACTCCACATTTAAAAAAAAAATTAGATGTTATTGCAGAACTTAAGAGTAAACAAAAAAAAATAAAAATAATATGTATGATGGTAAAATAGCAAATAATTATTTTAATGAATCTTTAATAATTGAAAATTATTTAGGTACAATGTCTGAAATTTGTAAATATTGCCATGCAAAACATTTTTCATGTGAATACAATAAAAATAAATTATTTTCAAGTTGTTGTCAAATGGGTAAAGTAATGCTACCTGACAATCCTACATGGGTGAAAATCATCTATCGTGAACATTTGACGTTATGATATGCAAGAAAACAAAATGAAAAAAATTATATATTTTTGGTTTCTCTGGACCAATTACAGTTTCTAGAGTACCTCTTTACAGTGGGCATACAGGATCAGTTGATTTACTCAACGTATTGAAGATTTTTAATTTTTACATTCCATGGGAATTACATATATTTTGATATATAAAACATAAACATCTTGAATACATCCCTAATACAAAATCTCACGTGAGATCTCAAGTGAGATTTCATGCCAAAATCTCATGTGATATTTCAATTGGAGAGGTGTTTAAATTTGCTAAATAATAAAAAATCAATTTCTCACGTGAGATTTTGTAATAGGGATAGAAAGTTTTAATAAACATATTTTATGGAGTATACATTGAATATAACTATACCTAATTGATAATAACAATAAAAAAAATTAATTAACAAATTCTTCCATTTATAAATATATGCAATGTTTCCATATAATCCATTTAACATAATTTTTATATTTGTAATATAAATTATATATTTTTATTATTTCTTTTAGTAGTGACTTCTTTTATCTTAAATAACAATTTTACTCTTTTCTGAGTTTTATTTTCGTACGAGATCGACCCTAATTGATATGTTCACATTGTCTATTCAAATTACATTCGTAACAACTTACTTCATTAAAATTAATTTTTTGGGGCTCACATCTACTTCATTTCCATTGATGGACTCGCATAGTTCCTTTGAATGGAGAAAACAATTGTTAAGAAATAATGTTTATTTTTAGTCAAAACAGTAAAGCATGTAATGATCAGCATCGATTATTTGTTATAAAAGAAATTTGGACAGGGATGTTACATGCCAGGGGAGATTACATAGATTGTTTTTTAAATTTTATTACGTTAACATTCAAAATTTCCACATCGGAATAATACTGTTTTTATGTAGTTACTTTATCTGAAATTTACTCTATGAATTGGTTTTAAAAAATTTATTAGTTTTCCAATTATACTCTACCAGAGAATTACATTAAAAAAGGTAACCGCTGAATTACCACAAACTTCGGCGGAGAGGGCATGGGTATCGTCCCTTTCGCTTGTCTCAAGCGGTCCGCAGGGGTCGCTACGTAGGCCGTGTCCTGGCCCTGACCGTCCTCCAGGACCTCTTCAGGACGACGGCGGCGATATCCTCCTGGCCACGGCAATGCTCCTCCTGGAGCTGTTGCTGCCGATGATCTACGGCAGCAACTACAGCAGACAGGAACTCTCGCACCCACACACTAAATGCACCAGTCTTTTATCTCTTATCTTTCCGTTAAAAATCACTCGGCAGTTGTCAACACGATATTGATGCCGATCGCGTGCGAACTCTGTCTCGATACCCCTCTCGCGCACGATTCTCGCGCGCGTTCCATGCGCGCGCATCACTCTCGATACTCTTTTCAGTTACTCACCTGATCGGTAACTCGCTTACCGTTATAACACTTAATTCAAATATAATACCTAATAATATATTATAATATATAAATAACAATAAATATAATTTCATTTTTAATGCAGCCATATTATGAAACTAAACAGTTTTTAAAATATGTCAGTCCCAAGCCGTAATCGCAGAGGGAAAATGAAATTAAACAAAAAAATTATAAAACAAAAAATAATGACACTTCCCGAGGACAATGTCCAGGTGGTCAGGATGACCTCCAGGTCAACTACCCATCCTCCTTTAATTCCCTCACCTTACCCTATTTTAACCCTTTTTAAAAACTCAAGTTCATGATAATGAGTCAATAAATGAAAATGCTACTCCACATTTAAAAAAAAAATTAGATGTTATTGCAGAACTTAAGAGTAAACAAAAAAAAATAAAATAATATGTATGATGGTAAAATAGCAAATAATTATTTTAATGAATCTTTAATAATTGAAAATTATTTAGGTACAATGTCTGAAATTTGTAAATATTGCCATGCAAAACATTTTTCATGTGAATACAATAAAAATAAATTATTTTCAAGTTGTTGTCAAATGGGTAAAGTAATGCTACCTGACAATCCTACATGGGTGAAAATCATCTATCGTGAACATTTGACGTTATGATATGCAAGAAAACAAAATGAAAAAAATTATATATTTTTGGTTTCTCTGGACCAATTACAGTTTCTAGAGTACCTCTTTACAGTGGGCATACAGGATCAGTTGATTTACTCAACGTATTGAAGATTTTTAATTTTTACATTCCATGGGAATTACATATATTTTGATATATAAACATAAACATCTTGAATACATCCCTAATACAAAATCTCACGTGAGATCTCAAGTGAGATTTCATGCCAAAATCTCATGTGATATTTCAATTGGAGAGGTGTTTAAATTTGCTAAATAATAAAAAATCAATTTCTCACGTGAGATTTTGTAATAGGGATAGAAAGTTTTAATAAACATATTTTATGGAGTATACATTGAATATAACTATACCTAATTGATAATAACAATAAAAAAATTAATTAACAAATTCTTCCATTTATAAAATATATGCAATGTTTCCATATAATCCATTTAACATAATTTTTATATTTGTAATATAAATTATATATTTTTATTATTTCTTTTAGTAGTGACTTCTTTTATCTTAAATAACAATTTTACTCTTTTTCTGAGTTTTATTTTCGTACGAGATCGACCCTAATTGATAATGTTCACATTGTCTATTCAAATTACATTCGTAACAACTTACTTCATTAAAATTAATTTTTTGGGGCTCACATCTACTTCATTTCCATTGATGGACTCGCATAGTTCCTTTGAATGGAGAAAACAATTGTTAAGAAATAATGTTTATTTTTAGTCAAAACAGTAAAGCATGTAATGATCAGCATCGATTATTTGTTATAAAAGAAATTTGGACAGGAGATGTTACATGCCAGGGGAGATTACATAGATTGTTTTTTAAATTTTATTACGTTAACATTCAAAATTTCCACATTGGAATAATACTGTTTTTATGTAGTTACTTTATCTGAAATTTACTCTATGAATTGGTTTTAAAAAATTTATTAGTTTTCCAATTATACTCTACCAGAGGAATTACATTAAAAAAGGTAACCGCTGAATTACCACAAAAACATGCCCGTATTTTTTGCTTAACATCATGAAATATTAAAAATAAAATTTTTACTTCCAAAGTAAACCAAAAGTTAACAATTTCACCTGGTCAGAAAAATGTTTCATGTTTACAATTAATTTTAAAGACATTAATCATAACACAGCTATTATTAATAACAAGTTTGTTACAAAGTTCAGCAAGTTCAGTGCACTTCAAAAATCAGTAAATGTTCAGATTTTCAACTTGATTTTAATTGTGGTTATCAAAATGAACAATTAAATTTTGAACTCGTTTTTGAAATAAAGAAATACGCCTATAATCGCACCAGTTAATATGCGATTATGGCCTTGTTACAGCCAGGGGACGTTACATTTCAAACTTTAAGCAACTTAAACTTGGCAATAAAATCAACTTTTATGAAGTTTCACGGCTGACTTACATTAAATTACATATATTGTACTTAGAATATATTATTCGTGATTTTATATATGATATAATGGGATATATTTCACTATTACACAAATGTGCACGTTAGATGATTTTCACCCACATATCCAAAAGAATTAAAAAATTTGGTTATAGGTAATTCAAAATATAGTACGAATTTTCGTCAAAACATAAGACAATACAACAATTCTTTAGCTTAAATTATTATCCTCATTAATGCGTTCATTAATTAATAAAATACTAAATTCAGACAATGTATGTTGTCAATATTGTAGCAATATGACATTATTCCAACAATATCGCTGCAATATGAAGTGCTATCTGGGTAGGAATGTATCTATTCCTTTATACCTAATAAGTATTTTCTTAACCTTGCATTTTTTTTAGAAAAGAAAGTTTTGGAAACAAGATTGTACTCTATTCTCATTCAAGGGAAAAAAATAGTGTATTTGGTATTTATTACTCAAAGTACTATTAACACAAATCGAATTTTTATATATTCGGTTTGGAAACTTTACATTTTAAACTTTAGACTACCGAGAGTTTAGAAATGAAATCGTCCTTTAAAAGTTTCTGAATTGCCAACCTGCTTGAATATGCAAAAAAATTGTCACTTCCTGGAGACGATGTCCAGGTGGTCAGGGTGACCTCCGGGTCATCTAGACATCGTCTACTGGTAAGTAGTGTGCCACCCTGCTTGAATATGCAAAAAAAAAATTGTCACTTCCTGAAGACGATGTCCAGGTGGTCAGGATGACCTCCGGGTCATCTGGACATCGTCTACTGGTAAGTAGTGTGCCACCCTGCTTGAATATGCAAAAAAATTGTCTCTTCCTGAAGACGATGTCCAGGTGGTCAGGGTGACCTCCGGGTCATCTGGACATCGTCTACTAGTAAGTAGTGTGCCACCCTGCTTGAATATGCAAAAAGATTGTCACTTCCTGAAGACGATGTCCTGGTGGTCAGGGTGACCTCCGGGTCATCTGGACATCGTCTACTGGTAAGTAGTGTACCACCCTGCTTGAATATGCAAATAAAATTGTTACTTCCTGAAGACGATGTCCAGGTGGTCAGGGTGACTTCCGGGTCATCTGGACATCGTCTACTGATAAGTAGTGTGCCACCCTGCTTGAATATGTAAAAAAATTGTCACTTCCTGAAGACGATGTCCAGGTGGTCAAGGTGACTTCCGGGTCATCTGGACATCGTCTACTGGTAAGTATGTGCCACCCTGCTTGAATAGCAAAAAAATTGTCACTTCCCTGAAGACGATGTCCAGGTGGTCAGGGTGACCTCCGGGTTATCTGGACATCGTCTACTGGTAAGTAGTGTACCACCCTGCTTGAATATGTAAATAAAATTGTCACTTCCTGAAGACAATGTCCAGGTGGTCAGGGTACACCCCATACCACCACCCCTTCCCCCTTCAAATTTTACCCCTTTTAAAAAAACAACTAAAAACATTAACCCCCAATAGTGCGTCAAAAAACATGTGATACATCTATTTATCAAAAAATATCGTCACATCGACAATTACGTCACACAAATAGATTGACGTCACAGAAAGGGAGAAAGGTTTTTGATGGAATTTAATTTTTATTTAACTTTAACTTTAACTTTCATTTTTTCTATTATATATTTTTAATATTTAATTTATTTTTAAAAAAATAATAAAAAATAAATAAATAAATAAATAAATAAATTAAAAAATAATAAATTAACTTAAATTTTTTTTTTTTATATATAGAACTTGTATCCTCCAAATGTTGAGCAATCGATAGGTGAAAATCAATCATTAATAACACAGCCACACAGAAAAAAAATGTCAAAACCCACGGACCAGACCATATATACCTTATGTTTTTGAGGTCGCTGATTCCGAACCCGTGGTCCGTTTGACCCCATCACCTCAGGGTCAAGGTCAGGTCAAGGTCAAATTTACAAAATTAACGGCAACCAAGGTTTAACAGTATACATATATGTTTTTGAGGTCGCTGATTCCGAATCCGTGGTCCATTTGACCGCATCACCTCAGGGTCAAGGTCAGATCAAGGTCAAATTTACAAAATTAACGGCAACCAAGGTTTAACAGTATACATATATGTTTTTGAGGTCGCTGATTCCGAATCCGTGGTCCGTTTGACCCCATCACCACAGGGTCAAGGTCAGGTCAAGGTCAAATTTACAAAATTAACGGCAACCAAGGTTTAACAGTATACATATATGTTTTTGGGGTCGCCGAATCCGAATCCGTGGTCCGTTTGACTCCATCACCTCATAGTGAAGGTTATTTGAAGGTAAAATCGACAAAATTCTTTCAGATTTTTTCGGGGCCATTATATTAAGTTACAGAGAGTCAAATTTGACATTTTAGTACTTTTTTACATTATATGCGCATTTTCATGAATTTGTAGCTCCCAGGGGATGCATTTTCACTAAAAACATAAATATAACTTTTTGTAAAAGTTTCTGAACTTTTCATTAAAAATACTATTAAAGACATAAATGTATGCTATCACACTCTTGTACGCCATTCAAATCTTAAATAGTGAAAATCAGCAATTCTGCTCCGGACTCTGGAAACCTAATGCTATCTAAAAGATGTCTTTTTGTAGTCAGAAACTGCCTATAAATTTCCAGAGTGGAATAGTCTTAGTCTTAGTCTTAGTCTTTTCGAGGAGGTGATCTGGCGGCCCTTTCTCAGGGACTTGCCTCTCAAGCACTCAGGCTTATTCACCCATTATGCTACGTAGAGACCTTCCACATACCCTCATTCTGATGCCCATTAAAGTTGGACATTCACAAATGAGATGTGCCGTTGTTTCGTTATGCATTTCACACCATCTACATTTGCTGGAGGCACGGAGCTCCATCTTTTTTTTAGTGAAAAATAGTGTGACTCTCTGTAACTTAAAATAACGGTCCCGAAAAAACCTGAAAAAATTCAGGAGAACTACTGGACACCTATAAAACATATTCCCACAGTTATAGCAATATTCATGTTTTTCATCTTCGATGTCACAGAGAACCACCCATATATATATAATGTAGGTATTAGTAATTAATCTTTTTTTTTTTTTTTATGTTATTTAACGTCGCTCTATTTATGCTGCCAGGGCTAATCAGCGACGGAGGTGAACGGTGTGTCTGTAAACAAAGCACATGTAGTTGAAACAGTGGTGCTTGTGTCCATCGGAAGATATCATCGGTCACTGTAAATAGTCTAATAATTACAGTTTCCTGTCCTCCCGATGGAACCACCGCGATCCTCTTTACATCTTCGCGTCCCTAACGTTCCCTATAGTTCAGATGCCCGTGCCTCTCATGCACTGACAAGTGCACGAAACGCACGCGCACCTGAACTGGCGTCACATTATAGTGACACGCCGAGCCACTGAGTCGCGGTGTTCGAAAAATGCACATGAAAAAATTTTCAGAGGTACACGTCTGGGATCGAACCCACGACCCTCAGTGTGAGAGTCAAGAGCTCAACCCATGTGCCACCGCGGCTCTTAATAATTAATCTAAAATTATTTAACTATACTTATCTGAGTTAATCCTGGTGGGTTGACTCGAAGAGCTGGGGTGTTGCCTCATGATCAGCGTGTCTGGGTTGTATCGGTGCCAGCTACTATTTGGCACGCTGTATATGAAAAAAAACTATGTTAATATTTTATTAAACTAATGGATTTGTTTGTTAGTAGGGACGTAGAGGTAGTAGGTAGGAAGGAAACAGGATATTAAAGGAAAATATTATAAGAAAACAGAAGTATTGAAAATATAGAAAATGGATTATCCAATTCATGAAAGTAAAAAGGGAGTTCTCAACATAATAAAGAAAGGGATCAAATAAATCATAAAATTAATAGAGGGAATCACGATTAAATAACGTAATAACGTAAAAGGATGAGAAATATTATTAGTAACGAGAAGATTATATATAAAATAAAAACATCTATTTACAGGGAGCAAATGATTAAACAATTGAAGAATGGATAATTGAAATGTACTTACGCATGCACTAAGGTAATCGGTTGACAGCGAAGAGGTTGTTATTACATCGTAGACTGAGTAACCTAGGGGGGGGGGGGCATTTGTTGGTGCGTGCACGCACCTCCGCTCGCGCACCACTCCGCGTCAGTACGCAAGTACTGTCCCCGACGGTGGGGATCACGCCCACTTAGTGAAACGTCCGCGATGCATGTTATTTACATGCCGGACCACGCTCAGTTGTCGCTATCTTGAATCGATCTAGATTCAAGCGCGCGTACGCGGAGCTCGCGGTCCGCGCTCGTATCGATACGGTGATCGCACATATCTAGTATAGGGGATTCGGAATGCTGGTAGAAGAGGGGCCATGTGAGTATTATAATCTAACACACGTGTAATAGTTGGGACAATCATAAGAATTCCAGTCTCAACATCCTGTTCCTTCTTTTACCTAGATTATTTTTTATATACAGTCTTGTGAGCGGTGCGTTTATTAACATAATAGTCGCTTGATTAATTTGTTCAAAGTAGTCTAGTTGCAACTCCTTCAGATCGGAATGTAGGGAGTAATTAGGTATTCCTCTAAACGTTATGCCTAAGATGTTACAATGCTCTATCGCTATCAATTTGTCGATCACATTTTTGCTATCATAGTTCATGTTAACATTGTTATATCGTTTATACGCAACTGTCCAAGATTGATCAGTCTGGTAAATTCTTCTTGTTCGTTAGTAAAGTTTAAGGTTAATTTCGTAATTTTGCATTCTGGCATGCAGATCTTTTCGAGTATCTCGATAAAATTTTTCTCGTTGTCGATACTTTTACAATCTGTTAACTGTACAGTGTGTAATCTTGGGTTTAATTCTATTAGTTTACACAGTGATGTTGTTGACAAAATGTTACATCCTATCAGCTTCAATCTTTCTAGTTGCTTTAATTGGATCAATCCGCTCGCTCGCAAGTTACAATTCTTTTTTACGGTTAACACTTTACAGTTTCCCGAACCCTCGAGGACGGCATCACACGGTTCTGAAACTTTTTCTAAGCTAACTACGCTAATGTCGAACCATTCGACTATCTGTTTCAACATTCTCGCTGATATTTCTATCTCTGAGATAAACAGTGAATTTAATTCTTTACGACGCGCAAATCTCTCGATTCCGACACCGAAGAGGTGCTGATTTTTTAACACGGACATTAAAAGAATCGATGTGACCTTAATATTTCCGTTGTCGAAGTTGATGTTAGTGAATCTGAACTTCTTTGAGCCAAGAATAATATTAACAGACTTTGTACAAGCTGAAAAACTCTTGCGCACTTAATAGTGAGGTAATCGAGCTTGTTAGAGTCGAGTTTCCGAAAACTTTTAGAAAATAATCGGTCGCGTTGAAATCGCGTGCTCTGTTTGGTTTTACTTCCCTCGACTTCGCTGATGTGTAAGCTTGGTCGGGCGTGACCCTAATTATGTCTAAATGGCCCTTATCGTCCTTTAGAACTAGCTTATGCAGAATTGAATCTGCTTCTATGCGGAACGATGTGTTCAATTGCTGACATTCGATAACGACGGTAGTCTTTCCTCTCTTTGTGTTTACCCTACTAATCTTAAACCTATCGTAACCTAAACCCTAAAGACTATTGATTATCCTTGCTTTTTTATAGTAGCTGAACATATTATACGCGAATAATTTCAACACCGGTCTATTCTCTGCAAAAATCACTGGGTGAGCGGCCTCGATTTCTACCTCGCATGGCACAGCTCCTCTCAAGACCTTGCGTTGTAGCGATCTTCTGCGTGAATTGTACGCGGTAATCCTTTCGGTGCGGTATGATTCCGCGTAGATCTCGATCATACAACAATCGTGCATCACGTCCTCGTCGTTTGTCTCGTTTTTGAATTTTTCTACCGCTTCCAGTAGCTTGCGGATGGGTTATTACATATTATTTCAGGGATTAACATAAAGCTACTACTAATAGTCTACTAATGCCTTGCTCACACAGCTTGGTTCGGCTTTTGCATCCTTCAATTTCTAGCCGTTTAAATGCCTAACCTTATGGTAAATGGGTGGGCGACGGGTCGTGATATGGTGAATTATACCGCATTTCGAAAGTGATGCGGGTTTATCGATGCCGAAAACGTCCGGGAGTTTAGCTAGCATGTCGCCAGTTACCACGCTATAACCAGGTCGCGACCTTAGCTGCATGGCACAGGCTACGAGCTGAATCGACTACCCGCGCCCTCGAGCTCGGCTTCTCAAACTGTACACGGATGAAGCATATCTGTGAACTTGGGCTATAAACGCCTCTTTTCGTCTAACTAACTCAGCGTGTGCTTCGGTTTGCAACTGAGCACACTATAACAGGATCTCGATCCTAGCTGAGTGCTCGACGCTACGGCACATACCAGACTATCTGCACACAAGCCTTTTTTGTTCGGAAGATTATGTGTGTGGGCCGTAGACTTTAAATTTTCTTAAAATGTATTATATTTAATGTTAAAGAGTTTCCTTTTTCGCTGATTTGTTTTTTTGCCTTGAAAAGGGACGGTATTAAAGACGTCGGCAACGTCGGCAAAATAAAAAATTGTGTTCGTAGAGATCAATAAAGTCTTTATTTATTTAACAAACATGTTAATTAATAAATATACTAACAAATTAAGGATTGGTAAGGAGGGCAAGGCGCACCAATCTACCAATCCCCGTACTTAATTTTACGGATAGAATCAAAGTACAAAAATCCTGAGCCAATTTTATATTTGCTTATTAGCTAAATTAAAATACATTTAACAACAACAAATTTTTATGTGCGGTCGGAAAAAACGTGCCCGTCACTATATATATATATATATATATATATATATATATATATATGGGGTATTCCACATGAAGTGGTCCGATCAAAATTTTAAAATGCGCCAAATTATGGGTACACATTGCAAATGTTTTTAAGAATATAGAAAAAAATTTTTAGGTACTGGTATTTATTAGTTCAAAAGTTATTCTAACCTCAAAAAGTGAACTTTTTCCAGTTTTTTTCAACACCAGCTGGGTTCATCGCTATTTAACTCAAAATCTATCAACTTTTACTATAGAACATTATATGTAACATTCGTTGCTAATTATGTCTAGAATTTATCCTTCTGGGTTAAAATTTCTAATTTCAAGGTAAATGATAGATAAACTACATGTCAATATTCAACTTGAAAAAAATCTAACTTCACCACAATTGATTTTTTTATCCAAAAGTCCAAAAGAAAGCTTGGAGCAATACCTTTCAAATGATCTGTAGCATTTTTATGGCCTTCAATTCTGTAAAAAGTTATGATAATTTAAAGAAAGACGAAATTTTTTTAAAAATTTAAATGGGAAATACCATGTTAATTTTTGTGAATTTTTTGTCTTTCTTTAAATTATCATAACTTTTTACAGAATTGAAGGCCATAAAAATGCTACAGATCATTTGAAAGGTATTGCTCCAAGCTTTCTTTTGGACCTTTGGATAAAAAAATCAATTGTGGCGAAGTTAGATTTTTTTTAAGTTGAATATTGACATGTAGTTTATTTAACATTTACCTTGAAATTAGAAATTCTAACCCAGAAGGATAAATTCTAGACATAATTAGCAACGAATGTTACATATAATGTTCTATAGTAAAAGTTGATAGATTTTGAGTTAAATAGCGATGAACCCAGCTGGTGTTGAAAAAAACTGGAAAAAATTCACTTTTTGAGGTTAGAATAACTTTTGAGCAAATAGATTCCGGTACCTAAAAATTTTTTTCTGTATTCTTAAAAACATTTGCAATGTGTACCCAAAATTTGGCGCATTTTAAAATTTTGATCGGACCACTTCACGTGGAATACCCCATATATATACATACATATGAGTGGTTCTCTGTGACATCGAAGATGACAAAAATGAATATTGCTATAAATGTGGGAATGTTTTATAGGTGTCCAGTAGTTCTGAATCTTTTCAAATTTTTTTGAGGCCATTCTTTTAAGTTACAGAAAGTCAAAGTAGACATTTTAGCACTTTTTTGGATTATATGCCGATTTTCATAAATTTGTAGCTCCTGGGTCTAAACCATAAAGACCACTACTCATCAAAATATCTGGGAAAAGTGCCCGAAATGTTAATAGAAATGTATATTTATTGACTTATAACGATGAACCTATTATATATATAGCATGATTATTGCAAAAAATGTATGCACTTACCTTGGAGTGGTAGAACAGCATCTCCACTTTTTCAGTATCAATCTAATCTCCTGTAAGCAGTTACAAATACAAATATTACTATACAATTATAAAAAATTAATTTTTAAATATTTAAAATGCTGGATTTTCAATTTTACAACCACTATAAGAAATATAATACTAATTTGAAGGATTCCCTTCAATGAAGCAGTTACATATCAAACTGAAGTTGGTTTTCCCTATTGTCAAAGGAGAGCGATCGTCTTGACGTTGTCTTTTAACAAACAAACCAACTTCAGTTTGACATGAAACTCTTCACGAGTTCTGCGCGGTGACGTATGTCCGACATCATGTTTTCCTTAATTAAGCAGTTTACTGTTAAATTCGTCGCGGTTATTTCTAACCTTAATTGGCAAATGTGGTGCATGAATCGAGCAACATGGAAATCATCACCTTCGAGGATTTGAAAGCCAGACTTGATGGGGGCAGCGTCGGAATATCGGGACCTGGAAATTCAACTCCGATTGCACTTTTAATCAGATAAGTCCTTCTTTCTTTAGTATGTCATAAACTTAGTGATTGTGCATATTTTTTGCTATCGATTGAATATAAAAAATAGATACTTTGTGTTTTCGTAATATTTTTGTTGCAGGTTAGACGATTGTAAAGGGACGGTCAACAGCTTTTCCGTACGTAGACGCATCACTACGAGTCACCAATCGCCACTACTGCCAGATGATGAATTTTGCAGTCCTATTTGTTAAGGTTGCATATATTTTTTATGATCACATTATGTAGAGTTATATTTAAAAAGTTATCACGGGTAATGGTTAATTTATGGATATGTATAATATAATTTGGATTTATACTTAAATAAATAACTTTTTATTAATTTGTAAAATTAAAAGCTACGCAAAGTATCTTAATACTTTGAAAATAGTTCTCCAAACTTTCGCCCAACTTATCTAAAACTTTGCAAAACTTGCATAAAATTTACCGGAAGGTAACGAAAAGCTGCGCAAAGTTTCTCAATACTTTGAATAAAGTTCTCCAAACTTTCGCCCAACTTATCCCAAATTTTGCGAAACTTGTAGAAAACTTACCGGAAGGTAATGAAAAGCTACACAAAGTTTCTCAATACTTTCAATAAAATTATCCAATCTTTTGCCAAACTTATCCCAAACTTTGCCAGAGGTAAAATAATAAGTTTGGCATTGTCTCGTTGCCCAAACTTGCGAAAAGTTATGCCAAACTATAGTTTTGCAAAAGTTTGGCAAAAGTTATGCCAAATTTCATTTTTTTTACGCGGGTTACTATAAATGTATCAACATTATAATTATATTAACTAAAGATGCGTATTTAATACTAAAAATATTCAATAAATCAGATCTGAGATTATTATTATTATTAATATGATTAATGGACAGTGACAAGTTTGTAAAATTCAAATAATGTATTGCTGAATAATAATAATAAAAATGTTGATACATTTATAGTAATCCTCCAGATTAGTATTAAATTAATTTTTAAACATTTTGTGACGTAGCGTTTCCTTCATAAATATAGGGAATCCCGTACACTACGTACAACAGATGATAATAACTTCGATATATATATATTCAATTAAATAAATGGGGTAACTGATATTCGTTTTTCGTCCTATTAAAATGGTCCCGCGCTTTGTTGCGTCGGCGCGCTCTCTCGGTAGTCCTCGTGGTGCATGCGAGTGAGCTCCCCCCTCTCCGCCGCCGCCTATGTACACGCATACGGCAGTACTGCTTCGCGCGCAAGTCTGTTCTCTCACCGTCACTCTCACTTTCGTGTTTACAAGTACTCGGCGTTTATGTGGCAATCCGGACCTAGTGCGACTTCACGGCGACGACGTCTACGAGGGAAGGAGCTTCCATCATCCGGAGGTGTTGTTCGTGCGGGTCGGCGACTCCATCACCTTCCATCACCAACAGCGCGTAACCTCTCTTGTCTTCAACTAGCTCGACGTTTACGGTAAGTGCTATTTGTTAATTCTTCTATCTCTCTCTCCGATCTCAGATCTGCTTTATTGATGTATTTTTTGTATTAAATAGGTATGTTCAGTTATTATAATAATAATGTTGATATATTTATAGAAATCCTTCAGATTAGTATCATAATTCTTGTAGTGGTTGAAAAATTGAAAATCCAGCATTACTCTTGTAAGCCATTCAAACCTTAAATAGTGAAAATCAGCAAATCAGAAACTGCCTATAAATTTCCAGAGTGGGTCTAAATCATTAAGATCACTTATGGTCAAAATATCTGGGAAAAGTGCCCGAAATATTAATAGAAATATATATTTGTTGCCTTATAACGATGAATCTATTAGCATGATCATTGCAAAAAAATGTATGCACTTATCTTGAAGTGGTAGAAAAGTATCTTCACTTGTTTCAGTATCCATCTAATCCCCTGTAAGCAGCTAAAAATGCAGTTATTATTTTACAATTATAAAAAATTAATTTTTAAACTTTTATAATGCTAGATTTTTAATTTAGAACTGCTTTAAGAATTATGATACTAATCGGTTTTCACAAACTTGTCACTGTCACTGTCACTGTCACTTGTCACTGTTGTGAAATTCAAACAATGTATTGCTGAATAATAATAATAATAATAATAATAATGTTAATATATTTATAGTAATCCTTCAGATTAGTATCATAATTCTTAAAGTAGTTCTAAATTGAAAATCAAGCATTATAAACGTTTAAAAATTAATTTTTTATAATTGTATAATAATAACTGCATTTTTAGCTGCTTACAGGGGATTAGATGCATACTGAAACAAGTGAAGATACTTTTCTACCACTTCAAGGTGTGTGCATAAATTTTTGTGCAATGATCATGCTAATAGATTCATCGTTATAAGGCAACAAATATACATTTTTATTATTATTTCGGGCACTTTTCCCAGATATTTTGACCATAAGTGATCTTAATGATTTAGGCCCACTCTGGAAATTTATAGGCATTTTGTGACTATAAAAAGACATCTTTTAGAGAGTATTAGGTTTTCAGAGTCCGGAGCGCAATTGCTGATTTTCACTTGTAACGCTGCACTGGGGATCAGGGTGCAGGTTAATGAGGATCAGCAGTTAATATAAATAAAATAGATATTTATTATAAAAAATAATAATTATGGAGTGGGCGCCAGCCGCGTTAATACGCGACAACTAATCCGATAACTCGCGGGTTATCGCTGATTACTTGGAGCAGTGCTCCACTGTTGATATCCTGGTTCGCTGTAGGGGAGAGGAAGGGGAAGGATGGGACCAGGATCTCGCACACACGTAATTCGGTACTCGGCGGTACCGTCGGCAGAGAGAGGTATTCATACACACCAACCTTTGCAAAGAATCCGGGACGCTTGGTCGAGAAGCTGTCGCGCTCTCTCTCTCTCTCTCTCTCTCTCTCTCTCTCTCTCTATCTCTCTCTCTCTCTCTCTCTCTCTATCTCTCTCTCTCTCTCTCTCTATCACACACGCTCGCTATTTCTCAAATATCCGGTACACCGGGAAGATTCGGCCTCTCGCGACTCGAATGTATCCGTTCAGGACGGCGGACCGTAGAGCTCTCGCTCTCGGCGTGCTCGAGAGCTCCGTGTTCGTACCGCGCGCCTGCGCAGTACGTACTCGTGCGCGGTACCTCGATCTAGCGTCTCGCAAGCGAGTCGAGTGCCGCTGTGTTCAGGCTGTATCGGTATAAATCGGCTGTATGGTGTTGATGGCCTGGTGCTGCGGCCGTCTCGGAGATGCGGTACAACCTCTTCCCAGGTAACTAATAATTCGTTCCTTATTATTTGTACTCATCTAATTGGCACTGTCTCCTCGACGACGTTGACCTCGGTTATGGATAGCTGCTCCGTCTACGGCTCCAGGTAATTACTTGGTCGTGAGGTTTACGCAAGTGTGCGTATCTGTTTGAGTGCTTAACCAAGAGGTCGACTGTGCACGTTGTTTGTGTACAGCGTCCTAACCTCAATTTGTCCTATGTGTTCCTTTTACAGCTGTAATGATTATATACAGCTGTACATGTATTTCCTTGTCTTTGTCTTCTGTCTATGGCTGTTTATCCTCTTCCTTGCTCCTTACCCTTTTAATGCGTATTTGCTCTTATTAAGTATCTTGTTTACAGCTGTATCTTGCTTGGCGTTGGAGGTTCTTCTACTTCCTGCCTGGATACTACCTCATCGCCTTGACTGCTATACTGTGAGGCTTTGGAGAGTCCTGGGGGCTTCCTGGTGATCGCCTCCCTTTAAGTATCCTGCTTGCAGAGTCAGACTCGGAGGAGCCCACCTGTGTGTTTTATGTGTGCTGTGCTTGGGAAAGGGTTTTAGTCTGTGAGGGTAGGTAGGGCTTATTTACTGTGCGGGTAGGTAGGTGTAGGCAATTATATATGGGTAGGTAGGTGTTCGTTGTGGGTTCGATCGCTCGTTCTTGACATGTGCAAAGCACATTGTCACACACTATATAAGGTTTGAATGGCTTACAAGAGTGTGACAGCATACATTTATGTCCTTAAAAGTATTTTTAGTGAAAAGTTCAGAAAATTTTACAAAAAATCATATTTATGTTTTTAGTGCAAAATGCATTCTCTGGGAGCTACAAATTCATGCAAATGGGCATATATTGCAAAAAAATGCTACAATGTCAACTTTGACTCTCTGTAACTTAAAATAATGGTCCCGAAAATATCTGCAAAAATACAGGAGAACTTCTGGACATCTCAAAAGCATATTCCCACAGTTATAGCAATATTCATTTTTGTCATCTTCGATGTCACAGAGAATTACCCATATAAATATAGTGACGGGCACGTTTTTTCCGACCGTTAAATGTATTTTAATTTAACTAATAAGCAAATATAAAATTGGCTCAGGATTTTTGTACTTTGATTCTATCCGTAAAATTAAGTACGGGGATTGGTAGATTGATGCGCCTTGCCCTCCTTACCAATCCTTAATTTGTTAGTATGTTTATTAATTAACATGTTTGTAAAATAAATAAAGACTTTATTGATCTCTACGAACACAATTTTTTATTTTGCCGACATTCCGGACGTCTTTAATACCGTCCCTTTTCAAGGCTAAAAAACAATTCAGCGAAAAAGGAAACTCTTTAACATTAAAAATAATACATTTTAAGCAAAGGAGAACGCCAACGGAAAGCATTTGAAGTATATCTATGTACATTCAAAATTTGTATATATAGATATACTTGCAATGTTAAAAATGAAACTTTGTCGGTTAATTTTGGCTTTTCCTTTCATTTCCGGAAAATCATTTTTTTTGCAAATGAAATATCGCTAGTAAAAGTAAAAGATAAGGCATGATTTATACGTCTTGGAACGTCTTTATACTTATTGGCGGACTCCTTTAAAGTCTACGGCCCATACACATAATCTTACCAACAAAAAAGACGTAGAGACAACTATTTCATCTTAGAGTTTGCAATCACAATGTGTTTACACCCCATACGCATTCGAAAAACTTTCCGCAAAATATCTAGAAGGACCTCCCCGAATGGAGTCCTCTACAACAATAAAAGTAATATTGAGGTCTCGACGTCGGTTAACCCCCGACACTAACAATATATATATATATATATATATATATATATATATAAAATACGTGTACATATAAAGCAAGCGAACAATATATAAATCGCAGAAAGTCATAATATTACGATGCCAAACAAGTCGAGACTTCTCCCGTGTATCAGGAATCCATGCGCCGCGAAGTAGTGGCGAATCCGACCCGCTATGCCGAGACCTGCTGAGATTCCCCCGGCAGCTCAGAAACAACTAAATCGATGCGCGCCATCTCCGCGCACCAGATACTCTGCGCGCGCAAGGTGCGTCGACTACTTACTACTTACTTTCGCTCCGTATTTATTTCTTCGCATTTTTCTCACATCTGTTCCCGAGCTTTACAGTGCAAACTTTACGTGGGCGGACTGAGTGCAGCTTGCACTTTTCGATAAAGTTCGCTTTTACTGTTAGTCTTTCCACCTCAATATTCGCTGCAAACAACCTGTCAACATCGAGGTTATCTTTCGCTCGGAGGGGCAATCAAGCGGCAAAATTATTCGCACAACTATGTGTGCGCCTCTCCAAGATCCTTACGGAACTACGGCTTCTCATCTCGCCGCTGCACCTATATATTGTGACGTCACACGCTACGCCTGCTCTGTATCGCCTCGCCTCACCTCACTGACATTGACATAATGGCTTCCGCGAGGTGTTGTTTCGTATGTAAAGTGCGTATTACTCGTAAAGACTACTCTGAGTTATGCTCGGCGTGCAATAACATCACGCATTCGCACTGCGTATCGATTTTGCCGGATGCTAATATTCGGCGCTGCTGCGATTTCGCACACACATTTGTGATTTCGTGCGTTAGTAGCGACTTACACCGAACGGGGGCAGCACCTACTGGGTCGCAATTTGCGAACGCGACGGTGAGCGCGACAATGAGCGGGGCACCTGCGGAGACTCTCGAAACTCCCCCCACTATGTCAGGCACGAAGAGCTTGGTCTCGCCTCCGTCGCCATCATTAACGCAGGTTGCCAAGCAACCTCGCGTTACCACACCTCCTATTCCCAATGCGAAACGATTGGGCGGCACTCGGGATACCGCTGTGATGGCGTACGCTCTTCCAGCGTGGTTTATGAACTTTGAACGCGCTATGGTTAAGCTGGTTGAGAGGGTCGAGGTTAAAGTTGACGGTGTTCACGCTAAATTAAACTCGCTTAGTGCTGAATTAGTCACTCCTCGTGGACTGGTTGATACCCTTCAATTGGGTGCTGATGCACGTATTAGTGATGTGGGAGCTCGCGTCGAGCGTTTAGAAGTAAATATGAACAAACTTCTCGATCGCGATACATCCTCGATGCCGGCAGCTTCGGACGATATCGGGGTTCAAGATAATAACCCCTGTGATATTTATTCACAGGTCTGCCTACCGCTTCCACCTTAAATGATTTAAAGTAATTGAAACAATCTTGACTCATAATAATCTCCCGTTGGTCGTATCACTCATCGTCGAGATTCGCCCATGGCTGCCGCGTGCAACCAACTCAATTAATACTTCTTCATCTGAATCAAGCCAAACGACGATCATTCCTTCCTCTCTCAGCGTATCTAAAGGCTTAGTTTGCAAGGTTTTTTCACCAGCCGTCAGAGATCTAATTGTTGAAAAAGCCTATCTCTTAAAGGGTGCTACGACCTCTAGTATTTTCGGCATAGGAGGAGAATCTTCTCTATATATCAGGCCTTTATGGCCGAAGACAGTCAACGCTCTATGGATGAAATCTCTGCGCAAAGCGAAGGAATTAGGTTGTTTGCGCCCGATTGTTAAAAATTGTACTGTATACATGCATAAAGAAAAAAAGGTGTACTCTGTTCCGCATTTGTTCCGAAGCTGAACTCCTCTCCCTACCACCGAATTCTCCACCGGATAACCCTACTCTTCCTTCCTTATGAAGGGCTGTTGGTCAGACGTCTCTTTTTCACTCACAATCACGCTCATTTTCCTTTTCTATCATTCATATTAACATTAACAGACTCAAAACACACTTCTCATCAATTGAATCATTAATTTATCCACAAGCCTACGATATGATTGCACTCTCAGAGACCTTTCTTACTGAAGCAGATTCCTCTGATATGGTAAAATTGCCTGGGTACACTCTCTACAGACTTGACCGAGTGGGTAAGGAAGGAGGGGTAGTTGCTGATTATGTTAGAGATGAGTACAAAGTTAATATGTTGGCCCATTCTGATAAACTATTCTCGAATTCTCCCGAGTTTATTATACTCCATATCATCGGTAACCTCTCTGATTCTGAGTGTTGCTTACAGATGGCCAACAGCATCTTACCCCATCACCTTCTTTGATTTATTACCTGATACCCTTCCTTCCCACACTCTTGCTGTTATTACTGGGGACTTCAATATTGATATAAAGTCTTCAAGTGCTGCGGCAGATATGATGAGAGTTAATATAACAGCCCTCAATTTATCTCTCGTTGTTTCCGAACCAACTCATCATGCGATCGCATCTCTGGGTTTTTCACACACATGGCTTGATCTCTTCCTTATTAGTGATCCTTCACCTAACTTTAATTACTATAAATCAACAACTCCTTTTGCTGCGGGCCATGACTTCATAGCACTTCAATTACTTATTAACAGAGATCCGCCCAAATTAAAAAGGTATTGGTCACGTGATTTTGAAGGGATCAACCTCCAAGAACTGGCCAACACATTCAATACTATTTACAATTCCAACATAACCCTCTTACCTCATTTTTTACCTGAAATGTCTTGCTCTCCCACCAATAATTCACCTCACTCTCATTCTCCTAATCCACTTATCTCCACTCACCACTTTACTTCTCTTAACATGTCATCATCTAATTTATTTTCCATTTCTCACACTCACTCATCTAGCATGTCTTCACCTAATTTATTACTCACTTCTCATAACTCTCACTCACTTAGCATGTCTTCACCTAACTTATTACGCACTTCTCATAACCATCATTCATTAGGCTCGATATCACAAATTTCATTACCCACTCCTTTTGACCATAATTTTTCTTCTCATAATCATAATTACTCACACGGCGATTCAGCCTCTCATCTCCGGGCTTCTGTATCTCATCTCATGGTATCAGCTCTCTCCGCTTTTGATTCCATTGCACCGGCTAAACTGACAACTGTTAGCAACAAATCCAAGCGCTGGGTGACAGCGGAAGTTAGAAAGCTTATGAAATCCAGGAATTTAGCGTTTAAAAATTTCAAAGTATCTAACCGCTTAGAAGACTACGAGAAATTCTAAGCATTAAGAAACAGAGTTTCAAACCTCCTCGATAGCAATAAATATAAGTTTCTCTGAAACAAATTAAAAAATGCTGCAAATCCGAAAGCTAAATGGAGGGAACTAAAAAACCTTGGTCTGTGCGCCAAAACCAATATATCTCCATTGGATACATTCTCCACCCAGCAACTTAACAATCATTATGTCTCAATATCCAATCGGGTTTCTCCGCTTACACCTTCCTTTTTAAACACAATTTGTTCCTCTGTTTCCAACCCTCCTAGTTCGCCTAACTTTGAATTTAATGCAGTTAGTTCCTTGGGAGTTCGGCGTACTCTTTTTAATGCAAAATCAAGGGCAGTGGGGACGGACGGGTTATCTGTGGCGATGCTCAAACTATTGAACCACAATTAACTCCGCAGCTTACTTATTTATTTAACGACATGTTGTCACTCGGTTTTTTTCCTGATAGCTGGAAGAAATCTTTGCTCTTTGCATTGGTGAAGTCGAACAGGATCAAATCTTGCTCGGACAACAGGCCCATTGCTAAACTCTGTGAGGTCTCTAAATTACTTGAACGGTTGGTACACTCACAGTTATCTTATTATTTAGAATCGAATCATAAACTGATCGACAGGCAGGCAGGGTTTCGCAGAGGCCACAGCACGCAGACTGCTCTTTTGGGTGTTCTCGACGACATCAGAAGGGCCATTGACTCGCGCATGATCACTATTTTGGTCCTGTTCGATTTCTCCAAGGCGTTTGATTCGGTACCACACGGCCCTTTGTTGCTTAAACTACGTAATGTAGGTTGCTCGAACACGGTATTGAGGTGTTTTTTTCACTACTTGATTGGTCGTTTGCAAGCGGTGGTGGACGAGTTGGGCGTCTGCTCCGACTGGCTTGGGTTCAATCCAAACGTACCGCAGGGCAGTGTATTGGGTCCTTTGCTTTTCTCAGGTTTTATTAACGATCTCCCGGATGTTCTCGAATTCAGTAATCATATGATCTATGCCGATGATGCTCAGGTTTACTACTCCTTTTCTTCGGGGGAATTCGAATTGGGTGTCCAAAGAATTACACATGATGCTAATGCATTTGCATCCTGGGCTTCCCTAAATGATTTAGACTCAAACGTTAATAAAACCAAAGTAATGATCCTGGGCAGTAAGGCATATGTTTCGCGTATAGATCTAACCACTGCCCCACGAGTTAAGCTTTTGAATAATTGTCTCCACTACGAAAATCAAGTGAAATCACTAAGCGTCTGGCTGCTGCCCACTCTTGACTGGTCCAAGCACGTATTCGCTATATCTCAGAGGGTGTACGGGATTTTACGTTCACTACGTTTTCATAGACGTGCTTTCTCCAGGAATACCCGTAAATTTCCCGTCGAAGCCTTAATATTACCTCACTTTGACTACGCCTGTGTGGTCTATAACGACTTGGACCAGACCAGAAACTTAAAGCTCCTCAATGCCTGTGTAAGATTTGTTTGGGGAAATATCATGGGGGTATGATCATGTGACGCCCTATAGGTCGAAGTTGGGCTGGCTATCTGTGGAGTCGAGACGACTATTCTTCATCACCTCTTTATCATTTAACATTTTGTCGCATAATTCTTTTCATTACCTATCAGATCATTTCATCAGACTTAATAGCTCAACCGATCAACGCATTTCATCTCGCCATCCTCCTAAACCGTTGACCTACCTTCCACCTCGCACTGAATCGCTTCACAAATCATTTGTCATCACGGCCACTAAGCAGTTAAATTCGCTTTCCATCACGTCATTTGACCCATCCCACTTTATCACATTCAAATCATCTGCTTTCGCTCATTTTCTTCGTCTCGACTCCATAGCTTGGGAGGAAAGAGCAACTCGCGAAAATTTAATCCGTCCTCACTTAAGCGACTTAAGCGATATTAGTAATTTAAGTAACATTAGTAATGTAAGCGAATTATCAGTATTAAATGTAGAGAACGCCGAAGCTTAAAGCTTATACCATACGCTGTGATATTTTATTACTTTATTATTTAATGTTTTATTCTATTATATTTTACTATTTTACTATTTTATTTTATTTTATTTTACTATTTTGTATTTTATATTTTTATTTATCCTTCGTTATACATCGCACATTTACTCATATGTTTTATCTATCTAATGTTCTTATTTGCGTTTTTATTTATATATTTATTTCTATTGTTATTTTTATTGTTAAATTATATTTGTTATTTTATTTTATATTATGTCATTTTCAACGATGTATACTTTTGTGTTTACGGGGTTTCTACCCCAAAAACCTAATAAAGTTTCTATCTATCTATCTATCTCCCAATATCGAGAGACCGATTACATCAAGTAAACAAGCGAGTGAAAAAGTTACCTCGGGTATCAATACAATGGTCCATCTACGTACACAACATTTTTACACCATGAATCGCAACCCTATATAAATTTTTTAAATAATTTACATTTTTGATACGGTTTAATGTGACATCGTGCACGTAAATTTTTAGCATTTCCGAGAACATACATTTTTTAAAATTATTTTCAATGTCCATGATACATGTTGTGTTAAATTAATGTTATGTCCTGTGGTAATTGTGTGGACCGCTAAAGCGGATCTGTCATTTTTATTTTTACGTCATATTTAATTTCTCGGATTCGAGTTTTAAGTTTTCGCTTGCTCATGCCTATGTATTGTGCAGGACAGTCTTCACACGGTATTTCTTATACATAATTTCCAGATTTAATTTTTTTCATTGTGTTCTTGCCTAATTTATAATTTTATTGAATTTATTGATTGTGTGATTCATCAGTAGAATTCGTGCTTCTTAATAAATACATTCAATTTCGGGGTTAATTGTTTAATGAATGGTTAAACAAGTCTTAGTCTCCGAATTTGCTTCCTGTTTATTAAATTTCTATTACTATTAGTATTAACGTTATTATTTATGTGGAAATTCTTTTGTAACGTATTTTTGAATTAATTCATGTGCATCATTCTTAATTTAATAAGATTAGTTTTCGCTTGCTCATGCCTATGTATGTGCAGGACAGTCTTCACACGGTATTTCTTATACATAATTTCACAGATTTAATTTTTTTCAGTTGTGTTCTTGCCTAATTTTATAATTTTATTGAATTTATTGATTGTGTGATTCATCAGTAGAAATTCGTGCTTCTTAATAAATACATTCAATTTCGGGGTTAATTGTTTAATGAATGGTAAAACAAGTCTTAGTCTCCGAATTTGATTCCTGTTTATTAAATTTCTATTACTATTAGTATTAACGTTATTATTTATGTGTGAAATTCTTTTGTTAACGTATTTTTGAATTAATTCATGTGCATCATTCTTATTTAATAAGAAATTTGTTATTATTTTAATATTTTCATCGTGAAAAATAGAGAGAAAAATATACGTATATATATATGGGTGGTTCTCTGTGCCATCAAAGATGAAAAAAATGAATATTACAATAACTGTGGGAATATGTTTTAGAGGTGTCCAGTAGTGCTCCCGAATTTTTTCAGATATATATATATATATATATATATATATATAAATTTCAAATTTATGTTTTTTCAAGTATAGATAATATATGTATTTTTTCTGTACGCAAAAGAAGTTGTGAATATTACTTGAAAGAATGTGTATTAGTTTACTCTTTGCTGATAAAACTCATGAAATTTATAGATTTGTACTAAATAAGAATAACGGATCTAAATTTCAATGTAGTGCTTTAAATGCAGATGCAAAATTGTTTGTAGATAGAATAAATGTTAATTGAGTATAATAACATAGACTTTTCGAAATATCCATATGATATACAATGAGTTTAAAATTAAATACATTAATTATTGCATTTCTTAAGATAATTCCATTAGAAACAGTATGGCAAAAGAAAATTTATTAATTTAGGACAATTTGATATTCAAAAAAATACATTAAATTTAAATGTTACTGATTTTAAATATTTCACCGACGCCGCCGCCGTCGTGCCTAAGATTTCAGATTTGTGTGTGTGTGCGTGCGTGTGTGTGTGTGTTTGTGTGTATACATTGTAACAGGGTGGGTACTGGGGATAAATAAGGCCCACGGTTAGGCCCAATCTGTCCCAACTTCCCAACCTTAAGTGTGCAGTCCCACGATGCGGCCGGGAATCACTTAGATTCCCGTGCAATGCCGTTAACAACGTCAAACACTTCGTTTGACTTAGATACCGTGTGTTGGGCCCTATGCCCGAAATTGCCAACTAGAATAAACACCGGAGAGGGCGGTATTCGTAGGATAGGACGGTAACCGGTAAAACACTATCAACAATCGATATTATTCGTTAATCGGCGAGAAAGTTTTTCTCGCCGAGTCAATTTATTAAATTACCAAATAAATAATAATAAATAAACGATAAAATAACGTTAACAATTTAGGGGGAGTCGTACCGTACTCCCGAGGTCAGCGCGAAAACAGTTAGTTAAAATCTGTTTAACTGGAGAGTTACGAGCAACCGATTCGGATATGATCGGCTGCTTAACTTGATGGCATACGTCAAACCATGTGACGTATGTATCTCTGACGTGGAGAGCTTTGACGTAGAAGCTTCCTACGTCATGCCCGCCTTCTCTCGTGAAGTGGCTCCCGCGAACCACCGACCTGTCTATCCGTGCGGGTATTGTCACGAGAGGGGGAAAAGGAGGAACGCTTCCTCACCTGGACCGTACCAGGTAAATCGGGACGCGAAATAATAAGTAGACACGCGGGTCTAAACGTGGTGCACCACTTACCGCGTATCTGAATATCTCGCTTCGGCGGGAAAAGGCTGTGCCACCGAGAGAGAGCTCGTACTCGTGTATCTCTCTCTCTCTCTCTCTCCAACGGTCGAGAAGGCTGGATACACCGCGCCTCCTTTTCTCACTGCCTGTGAGACGTGTTCCTATACACGCCGCCGTATCGTCCCCTTTGCTTGCTTCAATCGGTCCGCAGGGGTCGCTACGTAGGCCGTGTCCTGGCCCTGGCCATCCTCCAGGACCTCTTCCAGGACGACGGCGGCGATGCTCCTCCTGGAGCTGTTGCTGCCGATGATCTACGGCAGCAACTACTGCAGACAGGACGTCCGCCGTCTGCATCTCGCCGTGGCTGGCCAGGGTGTCTATCATCCTGGCTAGGAGGAACTCCAGGGCTTCCTGCTCAACCTCGATGATCATCTGCAACAAAAATCACGATCTAATGTTATGACCCATCGTTTCAAACGATACTATTCCTTATTTGGATTTTGATCCACGAGGCCGCCCTCGTCCTCGTCTAAGGGGAACAGTTTCTGGCTGCGCATCTATATGCTGTCTTACTGGGGATCGGCGTCGCACGGTCGCATTCGCTTTCCGAGGACGACCACGTGGTCGTTAGGAAGCGGGGGCCCTATCTAAGGACGTACGCGACGTCTCGCGCGGTTTACACCGAGTCCCATCGCCAGGTGACTCGCTCGCATTATACTCCCTCGCAGGGGAGGCTTCGCTCGCTACAGGTGGGGCGCACTTCACCTGTTGATCCCTCGACGGTTGAGATCTCGTAGGTTGCTCTTCATCGTTTGGTTCAGCATCATCTTGGGGGACGTATCTCTTCAGATGCTCTATATGAGATACCTCTTGGTCCCCTTGATCATCTTGTATGACGTAGGTATTCATACCTTTCCTACTGATGATGAGATATGGCCCTGTGTATTTCGGAGCAAGCGCAGCCGAGATACCTTGTGCGCTGGACGAGAGAATCCGGATGCGTTTCCACACCAGATCTCCTACCTCGAATTCCGCTGGCCTTCGTCGTGAGTTGAAGATTTCGGCTTGCCGGGCCTTACTGGCAGCCGACTGACGATTTGCGTTCTCGTGCAGTCTTGGCAACTGTTTAATTTTGTCGTTCCAATCCTGCAGTCTACGGAACTCAAACTGTTGCTGGGCAAGCCGGTCTTGCTCTCGACGAGCTGTACTAGGCGCCTCGGGTTGGCGACCATAGTTCAGCATAGCCGGGCTCCATCAAGTAGAACTTTGCACCACTGTGTTTAGTGCAAAGACTAACTCTGGCAGCTTGTCGTCCCAGTCGCTGTGCTTATCCTGGATATACGACGCCACCATTGTCTTAAGGGTCCGATTGGCCCTCTCGACAGGATTGGCCTGTGCGTGATAAAGGGGTGTCGTCGAATGATACACTCCCTTAGATTCGAGGTATTCGTCTACGAGTTTATTTTTAAACTCGGTCCCGTTGTCCGAATGAAATACTTCCGGGGTGCCGAACCGGTTAATCACTCGTTCATGAAGCTCGCGGACTATCGTCTTTGCGTTAGCTTTTCGTATCGGGATTGCTTCGATCCAGCGCGTGAATAAATCCTGGAATACTAGGATGTATTCGTATCCTCGGCTAGAGCGTGGAAGCGGGCCAGTGATATCTCCTGATACCACCTGCCATGGTCTGTCCGATTGACGGTGACCCATTAACCTTGAGGGAGCACGTTGCTCGACCTTACATTGCTGGGACACTTGACATCGCCTGACGTAATCCGCAACTTCTGCGTAGAACCGTGGCCAATAATAGTTTTGGGACACGCGGGCGAATGTCTTTTCCCTTCCGAGATGGCCAGCTGAGGGATCGTCGTGATACTCTCTCAGAATAGAGTGACGATTCTCTACGGGTACGACCAGCTTCCATGCTTGCTCATCATCCATCACTTTCTCTAACTCCTTGTTGGGGCGATAGATGTATAGATTTTCTCCAACTATTTTCCAGTCGGGGAAATTACGGGGACTGTCGGAAACGTTCTTGATCCAGTCTAGGTACCAAGGATCTTCAGTAGTTTGAGCCCACGACATTGCTGCTACTGTAGGCTCGTCGTCTTCATACATGCGAGATAGGGTATCGGGAACGTGATGCAGAGCTCCTTTTCTGTGCTCGACGACAAAGTCAAGAGCTTGAAGCTCTAGAGCCCATCTCGCTAATCGGCTGGTTGGATTTCTCATATTACACAACCAGCGAAGACTACTGTGATCCGTTATCACTTTGAAGTGGTACCCTTCGATGTAAGGTCTGAACTTATTAATAGCCCAGACCACGGCCAAGCATTCCCTCTCCGTAACGCTATAATTCTTTTCGGGTGCTGTGAGAATGCGACTGGCAAACTCAATGACTCTTTGCTCTCCGTCTATCACTTGGACGAGCACGGCTCCTATGCCGGTATCGCTCGCGTCCGTGTGCAGGCTAAACAGTCCATCTGTACTGGGACATTGAAGAACTGGAGCAGTCATGATCAGGGCCTTCAGCTGCTGAAAGGCTTGTTCCTGTTCATCTAACCACTCGTACCCTTGGTTCTTCTTTGTGAGACGGGTAAGTGGTTCGGCAATCGTGGCGTAATCCGGCATAAAACGCCGATATCACGACGCCATGCCGAGGAATCGTCGGAGCTGTTTGAGGTTCTTGGGAGCCGGATAAACCCTTATAGGCTCTGTCTTGGCTGGGTGGGGACGACTTCCATCCCTGTTGACCAGCACGCCAAGATATCTTACCTCATCTTGACAAAAGACACACTTGTCTTTATTTACTGTCAAATTAGCTTCGGCCAGTCTCTTAAGCACCATCTCGAGATACTTCTTGTGTCCTTCAAATGTCTCGGTGACTATGATAATGTCATCGAGGTAAGAAAAGGCATTGGGCTCGAGATCAGAACCAACCACTTGGTCAATCATGCGTTGGAAGGTCGCGCCGGCGTATGCCAATCCGTATGGCATCCGCTTAAACTGATACAGTCCCATCCCCGGGACTGTGAAAGCCGTATAAGGACGCAATTCCTTCTGGAGAGGTATTTGATGATACGCTGAGTTCATGTGCAGAGTACTAATGTACCGACTTCTCTTCAGCTTGGGCAAGATATCCTGCATGAACGGGAGGGGATAAGCGTCTGGTTTCTCTAGCGCATTGACTTTCCTAAAATCAATGCAAAACCGACGTGATCCGTTCTCCTTGCGTACCATCACCACAGGGCTTGACCAACCACTGTCCGAGGGCTCTATGATCTCTAAATCTAGCATCTCTCGGACCTGGCGGTGCATCTCCTCCTGGATCTTCTCCGACACCGGGTAATACTTCTGCTTTATCGGGCGAGCTGATCCCACGTCAATCGAGTGCTCGATGAGTTGGGTTCGCCTGATTTTGGGAGAAGTATTAGACAGCACTTTGCTTACTAGCGCTCGCAGCTCTTCCCTCGGTTGCGTCCGCTATCCCAGTGGACGAGAGGGTGGCCATACCCCCTATTCCAGCAACTTCGAGGTGGATCTGCTGCTTGCTGTCCTTGAGGAACAGGCGGTCGCTATCCGGATCCAATATGGCTCTGAATGCTCGTACGAAATTTACTCCTACGTAGCATTCGGCGTCAAGATTTGGTATGTTCGCTACCCTTATTTCACGTGTCTCCTTCCTGACAGTGAAAGGTAAGATCACATGACCGTTTAGCGGATGGTAACTACCATCCGCCATCTTGACGCGTCCGGCGTTCGCCACAATGAGCTCCTTGCCCAATGCTGCGGCGATTTGCAGACCGCTGGGTCCCATCACGGTCGTGGAGGCTCCGGGATCGTATAAGGCTCTTATACGAAAGCTCTCAATCTCCACGAGAAGCTACCAACGACTCTCATCCTCTGGGATATAGGATGAGGTTGGTCTGCTGGCTTCTTGGGACCGTTCCTCCTTTTGAGGCCCATTTCCGCTCCTCTTTGGACCATACTTTCGGTCGGAGCGGGGACAGTACCTGAGGGAATATCCAATTTTCCCGCAGCCCTTGCAGGTAAGAGGCTTAGTCGGATCGAAAGTCGAGCCCATTCGCTTTTTCGGCTGTTCCCTCACTTTTTCTCTCTGTGGACTAGCACTCTTCTTCTCCTGCCGGTGTCTGGCCATTAGGTCCGCCAAACCGCCTACTCTTCGGAGATCGGTTGGCCGGCGAGCCTTTCTTTGGAGAGCCAGACCTTGGGCTTCTCCTACGGGACTGTCGGGTCGTCGACGTCAATTGGAAGACGATGGGCCGCAGCGCATCCTCCAGCATCTTTGCGATGCGGTCGACGACGTCTGGCTCGCTTGGTTTGGCTGGGCTTACCTCAGCGGCCGCCACCTTAGCCTTCGAAGAACCTTTTTTCCGCTTCGGCTTATACGCCATTTCGGGAAGCAGAGACCCTTCCTCCGTAGGTAGTGGACGATATACTTTCTCACCTTCTATCGTCTGCTCCGCTTCCGTGGCGAGGTCCAGCATTTGTTCAATTGAGCTCACTTCCACTCTCTTGAACAGCCGTTGAAGCTGTTGCAGCATGTTCCGAAACAAATGATCGAGCTGCTGCGCTTCAGTCGGCGTAGGGACTATCTTTCGCATTATTGCGATAGAACACGTCATATAGTCCCTAACCGGTTCATCGGAACCTTGAGTCCGTGCATTGGACCCGGCGATGATCCTTTGCTGGAAACGTTGGCTCATTCCGTACCAACGTTTAGCCGAAGTCACGAAATCCTGCCAGGAGTGCCACTTGTGTTTCTCGTTCTGGTACCACGTGGCGGCAGTGTCTGTCAGAAGTTCCGAGAGTGACGGTAATAACTCGTCCTCTGACAGGTTGGCCAGGATCTTGCAATCCTCGATCCTGGTTAGGAAGGCATCGATGCTCTGGCTCTTGTCGCCAGAGAACTTGACCTGACACTTCCTAACAATGCCGCCGACGTCTCGAGGTGTTCCATTCAACCTCGATGACGTCGAGAAGCTTGGTGTTGAGAATGTCCGATCCTTGTTCGGCGAGCTGCGCGCTTGAGGAATCCTCTGGGATTCGCGCGCATTCCCCCCCTTCCAGGCTCCATCAGGCTTAGACTGAGGGGCGCTTGTGCGTTGTTGCTCGTCATTTACTTGCGCCTCACCTATCTTTCTCACATCAGGACCATAACACGTATATGTGTCCTGAAATTGCACATGGTGAGATTGGTTGGCACCGTCCAATCTCGAGCTGTGAGCGGTTTAAGTGCGCTCGGACATCAGCTTATCTACCTTTACAGTAAGGTCATTCACTTTTTTGATAAGCTGCACCAAGGTCTGGGAGAACGATCGAGGGATTTTAAAAATGTTTCCCTCTTCTGAGACCAATGACAGCCATTCTTCCTCTCGTTCGGGTTGAGGCTCTGTGTTGGTTGCGGCTGACGTCGTTTCATCTAGCTCGACGTCATCGAAATCCTGCACCGTCCTGTGCAGGTTGTCTTTAACCGCAGCGTTCTCCCGCAGTACCAGATACACTTCTTGATCTGGGCTAGGTTCATCAGACTCCTCGTCTTGATGTTCACCTAGAATCTGCAGCCACCTATTTCTCCGTTGGAGACGGCTGCGAACTGCTGTGGCTTCCTCTTCCTCCTGGTTAAACTCCTGGGCCGAATAATTTCCTAATAGCCACTGGTGGAGTCGCTCGGCTTTCCTATGAACCAAGCCTGCCGATTTTAGGTTCAAGGCGTCCAGGTGTAATTCAATTTGCTCCCTGGTGAGCGTCTCAATCCATGCATCGATTTGACTATCGACGTCTTTCTGCTGAGCGGCCATCTTCAGTTGTAGCGTCGTTTATACGTTTAACAGTAAGTAGCCTCGCTGGCTAGACGCACTATGTGTGTGCAAGGTTATATGGTGTCGAATATTTAACTTTGGCGTTACTTGCCAAATGTCCAATCCGCGTAACTGGGTTTTGCTTCTACCTAAGCTAACCGCTAAAGCACAAAACCGGATGCCAAAAGTAAGTCCTGTCTTACTTTGATCAGGAAGCACTACCGAGTTTAAACTATTTTTAACAAATTTGCTAATAAATTTACGATAAACTACTGCCTGGCTCTTACCTCGCGCTAACTTAACGGTACTATACAATAAATAATAAATAAATCAATAAATAAATAAATTAAATAATTAAAGTTACCGCGCGCTTGACCTCTTACAAAAATATAACCTATAATACAATTTGTAAAGGTCTGAGCCGGGTTATAAGCTTCCTGTTTTGTGCCAGCAAAAACCAGTTAAACCTTGCATACACTTACAAACAATTTATTTAGACCTATAAATTGCCACCAGGTTATGTAGCGCTGTGTCACGTTCTTTCGTTCCTCTAGGTGGCGCTAGTTACTTGGTTTGGTCCAAACTACCCAATTTCCAAGTAACGCTGGTCTGTCTATCGATTCCGTTCGAAAACCCACCAAATTTCCTATTTGTGCGACCTTTTTCTAGTGGCGCCACCTATGTTCGACCAGGAACCAATTTCCTGTGTCTACTACTAAGTAGTTGTACGAGAAAAATTAAAAAAAATTTTATTTGTTATAAAAAATTTTTTATTTGTTTATAACAATTCTATTTGTTAATAAACAAATCCCGCCTCGAGGGGGAACGAAAGAGTACCGAAATATACTTCACAATTTCGAAACGCGACTGCTGACCTTCTTATTGTTCGCGACTTATCCAATTGTTAATTAACAATATTATTAACAATTGAACAACTATATCGTACTTGTTGATTTTTCCGATGTCCTATATCCAATATCCACACGTATTGGGCGCCAGTTGTAACAGTGTGGGTACTGGGGATATGTAAAGCCCACGATTAGGTCCAATCTGTCCCAACTTACCAACCTTAAGTGTGCAGTCCCACGATGCGGCCGGGAATCACTTCGATTCCCGTGCAATGCCGTTAACAACGTCAAACACTTCGTTTGACTTAGATAGCGTGTCTTGGGCCCTATGCCCAAAATTGCCAACTAGAATAAACACCGGAGAGGGCGGTATTCGTAGGATAGGACGGTAACCGGTAAAACACTATCAACAATCGATATTATTCGTTAATCGGCGAGAAAGTTTTTCTCGCCGAGTCAATTTATTAAATTACCAAATAAATAATAATAAATAAACGATAAAATAACGTTAACAATTTAGGGGGAGTCGTACCGTACTCCCGAGGTCTGCGCGAAAACAGTTAGTTAAAATCTGTTTAACTGGAGAGTTACGAGCAACCGATTCGGATATGATCGGCTACTTAACCTGATGGCATACGTCAAACATGTGACGTATGTATCTCTGACGTGGAGAGCTTTGACGTAGAAGCTTCCTACTTCACGCGCGCCTTCTCTCGTGAAGTGGCTCCCGCGAACCACCGACCTGTCTATCCGTGCGGGTATTGTCACGAGAGGGGGAAAAGGAGGAACGCTTCCTCACCTGGACCGTACCAGGTAAATCGGGACGCGAAATAATAAGTAGACACGCGGGTCTAAACGTGGTGCACCACTTACCGCGTATCTGAATATCTCGCTTCGGCGGGAAAAGGCTGTGCCACCGAGAGAGAGCTCGTACTCGTGTATCTCTCTCTCTCTCTCTCTCTCCAACGGTCGAGAAGGCTGGATACACCGCGCCTCCTTTTCTCACTGCCTGTGAGACGTGTTCCTATACACGCCGCCGTGGAGGTTAGTGGGAAGAAGGTTCTCACACCCACACACAAAGCACTCCAGTTCTTTCTTTCTTTGATCCCGTAAAAAACAATAAAAGCCGGTCACCAACACGTTGTTGTTGCCGTGCGCGCGCGAACTCTCTCTCATTGCTCCCCTTGCGCACGATTCTCGCGCGTGTTCCTTGCGCGCGCATCAATCTCGATACTCTTTTCGGTTACTCACCTGATCGGTAACTCGCTTACCGTTATAACATGTCATTAGAGAGACAGAGAATTTATACATGGGCTATTTCTCGTCAAGTGGTATGATGAAAATTTTAAATCGCACCAAATTTTGAAAACAGGCTGGAAATATCTTAGATAATAGAAAAAATTTCTTAGGTGTTAAAAATAATTTTCCTGAGAGTTATTCCACCATAAAAAATATAATTTTTACAATTTTTTAAAATATTTGCTATTTTTAAAGCCATTTTTCTCAAAATCTATTGATTTTTTTTTAAAAACATTACAAACAACTTTTGTTCAAAATAATGTTTAGAACTCATCTACCTAGGTAACAATTCGTAGATTGAAAATCTCGAAGAGATAGTACACCGGCAAATATTGATTATTAAAAAAAGGCGACCACGCCACAATTGATTTTGAACTAACACCGCTCAAAAGATCACATTTTTCGACAACTTTCGAATGGCGTGGTTAGATTATTGGCCAAAACCGCTGGTAAAAGTTATGCTTTAGAATACATGAAAATTAGTGATCTTCTGAGGTTTATGAGCCATAATTTTTACCAGCGGTCTTGGCCAATAATCTAACCACAGTCATTCGAAAGCTCTTGAAAAATATGATCTTTTGGGCTGTGTTAGATTAAAATTAATTGTGGCGTGGTCGCCTTTTTTTGATAATCAATATTTCCGGGTGTCATATCTCTTTGAGGTTTTAAAATTAAGAATTGTAACACGGGTAGATAAGTTCTAAATATTATTTTGAACAAAAGTTGTATGTAATGTTTTTTTTTAAATCAACAGTCTTTGAGATAGATGGATTTAAAAATAGCAATTTTTTTAAATAATTAAAATATTTCCATTTTTCATGGTAGAACAACTCTTAGTCATATTTTTTTAACACCAAAAATTTTTTTCTATTTTCTGAAAGATATTTTCAGACTGTTCTCAAAATTTGGTGCGATTTAAAATTTTCATCATACCACTTGACGTGAAATAGCCCATATATATATATATATATATATATATATATATATATATATATAGGCGGACTGTATTAATACTAGCAATTTAAATACTTCACAGGATGAGTGTTTGAAAAAAGACCAAGACAAGCTAAGTCAAAATAAAAAACTTAATTGATTGTAGTATAAAATTTAAAAAACGGAAAAAAAAGAAAGAAAGGATAAGAAAACTTATTGTATTTCGACTTGAGTATGCCTGGTGGGCTCATCAGTAGAGTCCAGGCATCTCGTCTCTAGATACAGATGAATGATATATTATAAAAATTTTTAAAAATAGCTCTATTCCGACGAGGAAGACATGGGGTGTATATGCCCTACCGATAGCAAACTTTAGTAAGTGCCACATATTAACAGGTAGCCCCCTAATGCACTTACATAGAACAGAATATTGCCATATAAAGCATTTTGTGATCCAATGCCATATAATTTTAAAATTTGAATATTTTCATTGGAAAATTCGTGAATCTATTGCTTGTTTACACTATAAGTTATACAATTTCAAATTACTATTTTGCCGACTCCTGAAGTTAATAATATAGAGTATCTTGAACACAACAATATCAGGATTAGAAACGCTCACGAAATAATGGTATTCCAAATTCACTTATCGATCGGAACAAGAAGATAAAAATAAAATCGATTTTCATACAACCAACAACATTTTTAGAAATAAATAAGATTATCTCTAAACTTAAAAGCACATCTGGAGGTCTAGGTGGAATCATGCTAAAACTCTTAGACATATTTCGATGTACATAGCGTCTCCCTTGGAAAACATATTTAATATTGTGACTACCCAATATATATATAAGATATAGAAGAAGCAAATAAGTGACAGCGTAACGGTTAATGTATAGGCTTGTCATACTAAACAACCAAGTTCAAATCTTGAAAAAAGGGAAAATTTTTTTATTTGAATAAAATTAAATTGTTTACTTATAAAATTATTAAAATTAATAAAAATTATAAATAATTTAATTTTATTTTTATTTTTTGTACAAAACGAAAATTTAAACAAATTATTAATGGATTTAAAGCATTTTGGTAAAAGTTGCGAAATTTGTAAATAATAAATAATAATTATTTAAACATTATTATTTATTATTGTAATAAAAGAATTTTTGTTTATAAGTACAACCGATAGATGGATTTTAGTATAAAATAACGACTAGCAATTAAGAATAGTATGTAAGGTAATATAAGGATGGAAGATTGGAAGGAGAGTTAGACTCTTATTAAACTCAATACTACTCTCGCAGTGATACCAGCATTGCGCGTGGTCCACTTCCTTGATAGTATAGAGTTTCATTTTTGTAAATGTTGAAAGACATTCTTATATTAAGCCTCGTGGTGATACCAGCATTGAGCGTGGTGCACCTCTTTGGTGTAATACACTATACATTAGAATAAATTCTATTTTCTAAATCTTTATTTCTTCTCTTTCTTTGTTAGGATAAGAGTCGAAACCCTACACTTACCTACACACAAATATATTACGAACTGCTACTAAGATGGCAAGGCGCGCATCTTAGTATTTTGTTTCGTATCACACACAACACAACCAACATTAATAATAAAAAAAACTGACATATTAAGGTGCCCTAAAGAGAGCAAGGTGCGTCTCTTTAGGTTCTCCAACACTTCTAAATTTCAGGTCCGTGATGTAAGAAATGTGTGTCACAATATATGTATTGAAAAAGCTGTATGACGAAGAGCAGTAAAGTAGCTAATGTTATACCAATACCCAATTATGGTAGCAACACTTGATAAATAATTTTAGAATTATATCAATTATATCCAACATAGCTAATATTTTTTTTTTAATTGTACATGTACGTATAGCCAGTTACTTTCGTGAATCAAGTCATATCAGAAAATCAATTCGGATTTACTAAAAATAAACGAACTAACGATGTATTAAACTTCATTACTGAAATAGTATGTAATAGGATAGAATGCAATCATGTTAAATTACTTGATAAATTACTATATATGAGAATTTAACTATACCCACGTTATATTTAAAAGAAAAGAAAAAACTTATTTACAACTTATTGCAGACCTTCCGTCTTTTTCTTTATTATTTTGTGATGGGGAGTACTGTGGCGACCACAGAGTCCTGCCACACCAACAGAGTAGAATCGCTTGAGTAGCGTGAGAAAAGTCCATCTTGAGAAGCCGCCTAATTAATCGAATCTTACCACCGCACAAGTAGTCAGTGATTGGAGAGAGCTCGTTGAGACGAGACGCTAGACGCATGAGTCTGCACAATCGGGGAAAACAATAAACACATTACTGATTATATACGTGTTCTAGGTATTTCTCTACCTCCTATCCTCATCCAGGCAGCGCAGAATGTGGCTGTAGAATTGTACATTAATCTACAACCACCATAATACATATAAGTAATATAGGGAACGTTGTCGTTGGCTATATAACCTGCTCTGCGAGCCGTTTTCACTCACTGCCGAAATTCTTGTTATGACCTTGTAAAAATTCCTCTCCTCCTCCCCCACAAAAAAAAAGAAAACAAATTTATTAGCTTGAACTTGTACAAATTATTGAATAACACGAGACATCTTTTATAGTGTTCAAATTTGATTGTATACATCTAATTATAAATAATTCCATCATTTTAGTAGCGGTGAAATTCCGAAGCAAGGAGAATTGAATTGTTGAAAGCAACTTAATATAAGAATATATATATAGGATTCTTTCTTCATTAAAATAATAGTTATAAATTTAAAGTAAAGCGAAGTATCTCTTAATATAAACAATTTTTTATGGTTTATCATAAAAGAATAATAATTACATAAATGGTAATTATTTAATTAATTTATTTTTAAAAAGAAATAAATACTTTTTGATTAAAAACTTGATTGAGTATATGATTAAAATTCATGTATGTTAATAACAGTTGATTTTGTATTAAAACTTATATTTAAGTTGCGTCTTTTGAAAAAAACATAGGAATAAATATTAATTACTATTGTAAATTAATTTCAAATCAATATTTCTATTAAAAAACAGAAAATATTATTGAATTTAGTTCTTTATGCTGTAAATTAACCTTTATGTTTCAAATCCATTAATAAAGAACTAATCAAATCAACTTAATCTCAAAACGGAAACAATCTTTGTACTAAGCACTATAACACACTGCTATTAATTTTTTTAATTTACTTAACTTTATGAAAATCAAGTGACAAAGAATATAAATGAATTCTGCTTAACCTCCCCTTGATTACATTGTTATTTTTAACTATATTAATAATTCACATAAGCATTAAAGTATTAAGAAGAATTATTGTAAACAAAGTACAAACAATAACAGTGATATTACATAAATAAAGGTTTTTCTTATTTATAACCATTTATTATTTATAAAACTAAAGTTAGCAATTAAATTACCACTTCAAGATAGCTTTTACAGAGTTTTTTAATTAACATGGTTCTTTACTTATATGTAGACATTTTTAATATTTTTAAAAGTAATTATTATTTTTAGTTCTATCAACATTATATATCAAATAGAAGCACAAATAGAAAAATCAAGGCTTTAAAAAGTAATAATTTTTTATAAATAAATTTGTGTTACGATTTTGCTGATATAGCTTATACCTTATAAAAAGTACGTGACAAAGTAATGGAATCTTAATAAATTTTATGAAATGTTGCTAATAGGATCTGAGTAACTGAAATCACTAATAAAGTGTAAATTACTATTGTTTACTAAAGAAATTTTAACAAAATTTGTTACTCAAATTTTTTTCAGTAAACAATTGTCATTTACAATTTATCATTAATTTCAGTTAGTCAGATCCTATGAGCAGCTACCTACAAAATTTATTAAGGAAGAAAATGAGTCCAAATATATTTGATTTGTTAAAAATCAAAAAAGATTTCGGGACTTTGTTGTGAACTTTTAATGTGGTATAAGTGACATCAGCGCAACTGTTACAAGAATTTATTCATACAAAATTATTGCTCCTTTTTAATTATTTTTCCATTTGTACTTCCATTTGATATATAATGTTGAGAGAACTAAAAATAATAATTACTTTTAAAAATGTCTATATATACAAAAAGAACCACCTTAATAAATATTTATATACCAAAGAAATAAAATAGATGCTTATTCCCACAGGTGCCAGTTGCTATCAAAGCTTTAGGGCAGTAATTCTCCAAATAAGAATAAATATCTTTTACTTTTGAGGTGTATGTAAAACTTTTCACGCTGGTCAGTTTAATTTGACAATAATTTAAATTTGATGTACATCTGTATAATAAGAATAAAATAAGTGTAGATATATAAAATGAAGTAAGTAAGCATTAAACGAGTAAATGTATATAATATAAAATGAGTGTGTGGGGAATAAAGTGAATATATAGAGAATAAAGTAATTCAAAGAATAGAATAGTTTTACTTCTTTTGTAAAGGTCAATATAACAGACTTTTTAGATGATCAAAGTAAAAAATATATTATGTTACATTTTAATTAATTTGTACAATATTTCTTTTATCCAATATCTGGTAAGAATATATTACAAAAATATGTAGCTCCAATATGACTGCTGAAAGTAGTATTATTTCTTATTAATTATCATTTATAATTTTAAATTCCATTTAATTTTGGAACATTATTTTTATGTTTTAAAAAGACAACAAACTTTTTTATGACTAAAAATAGTTATATAAAATGTATATTCAAAGTATATTGTTATGCACGCTATTGATTCATTCAAATTATAATTCATACTTTTATAATTTTTTCGTGACATGAAATCTAAAAAAATTATGGATATTTATTAAGGAAGGATTTTAATATTACACAAAATCAATATATCTATATTTAAATGCATTATAATGCATCATGTCAAAGATACTATATTGATTAAAACTTTTGTGGTATCAATTTTTGTCAATCAAACAGATATTAAATGGACATTGAAGCTAACGTTTTTACTAATACATAGAAATGACATTCTCTAATTTCTATCAATACATAAAAAAAATTTTAAAAGTATATAGTATTTGAGTTGGTTTCTGTATAATATTACAAGTACTCTTCCAAATTTGGGTATAAATCCATGGAGTAATAACGTAAAAGGATCATAAAACTGTGATTATCATGAATATCATTATAAACTAAAGAAGTTTTATTAGACTATGAATTATGGTTAAACACTATTCTTGCTTAATACTCAATGGATTTACAGCAAAATTTAGGAGAATATTATACAGTTAAACTTTTTTAATAATTGGTAAAAATTCAAAATTGTTAAACATATATTGTAGGAAAATGCTAACTTTGTTGTCCTCTTCAATTAAAAAAAATTAATTATTAATAGACAATTGTTAAAAAAATTCCATAATAACAAGAGTTAACTCCTATCAAAAAATATATAGTTATTATTGCTTTATTACTTCATTTTACATTGTATACATAAATCTTTAGTAATAAAATAAAATTAAGTATAATAAATTTCATTCTCTTTTGTTTTGCTATAATTTTAATTTTGACATTAGAAGAAATTATAATAATTATTTAATTATTAATTTTATCATAAATATAATTTTCATCTAAAAATACATTATTACTTTATCATGTATAAAAAAAGACCAAATTACCTTTGACAAAATATTAAAATAATTGATATCACTCATAATAAAAACTAACTTATTTCAATCAAGATCAAAATAAGCAATAAAATACCTTTAAAATTCTAAGTTTATTTTATTTTTTTTTTATTAAAGTATCACAATAAAAATAGCAATGCTAGGATACATTACTAAAATAATCAGTGTTTAACACATGCACTTACTTGCTTTTAAATTTAATGATTATTGTCACAAAGAAAGTATAATTAAATAATAAAATTAAAGAATTATATATTATTATTAATGGAACAAAGGTTTTCAACATTACTATGAAACGAACAATCAAATCAAAGGACAAAAATATATTACAAAATATAATTATATGTATACTTTTAGTATTGTTAGAAAAAGATGACATTTTTAAGTTTCTAACCTAATATTTTCCACATAAATTACAACATCTTTAAATATAAAAACATTGATTTTCGATGACTGCAGATGCACTTTAATTCCAAATTTTTTGAGTCTTGCGATTAAAAAATATTGCCACTTAAACATTCTGTTAAACACTATTTTTGTTAATATAATATTTACTATTTCATCCTAAATATAATTTTAATAATTATAATTCAATAAAGAAAGATAGACATAGAATAGACTTAAGGCTAATTTAACAGCATTGATAAGAAAAAGTATAGGTACATTCATCGCAACTGTTAAGCCGTGTCCACATAGTACCCCACCTCACCACACCCCCCTTGCTCTGGCCAGCAAAGATTATTTATATGCAATAAAAAAATGCTAATCGACGTATTTTTAATTACACTTTTTGAAATAACTGAAATTTTAATTAAACTCATAGTTTTTTAATAATAAATTAATAAAAGAAGTTATCGGGCGTAACTTCAATAACGTCTATTTCTTGAGAAATATTGAGTTTTTCGTTGCGTAATTAATACTAAAAAATTGAACCTTTTCTATTTTTGAGCCACCGCTAATATCTTAAAAAATAATATATTTATTTATAAATTTAAAAAAAACATTTTTGATAAACCAGCTGGACATCAACGCCATACGTCGCATGCGCAGATACTTTCGGAACGCCGAACTGAAAGTAATGTGGAACTTGCTTTGTGTTTTTAAAAATTGACAGTAATTCTCATAAGTATCTGAGAGACTTCCGAAAGTATCTGCGCACGCGCTGTACGGCGGTGTCGTACAGACAATTTATCACAAATTTGTTTTTTAATTTTTTAAATAAATATATTATTTTTTAAGAAATTAGCGGTGGCTTAATTAGAAATAGAAAGGTTCAATTTTTTAGTATTAATTACGCAACGAAAAACTCAATATTTCTCGAGAAATAAACGTTATTGAATTTACGCCTGATGACTTCATTTATTAATTTATTATTAAAAAACTATGAGAGTTTAATTAAAATTTCAGTTATTTCAAAACATGTAATTAAAAATACGTCGATTAGCATTTTTTTTATTGCATATAAATTATCTTTGCAGGCTAGGGTACGTGTTGTACAAATAATGGAATCATCAATTCTTCAATCTAAAAGGGGTTATAGTCGGCAGTTCACATAACTACGTGAGTCGGCACAAGTCACAAGTATCCTTCCGTGTAGAGTCCATGAGTGTCAGCATAAATGACATCAAACTGCAACGTTCCATGTGTCTTTCGACTTCCGAAAGTACAGCGCATGCGCCGTACGGCAGTGACGCACAGACAATTTATCAAAAATGCTTTTTTAATTTTTTAATTAAATATACGATTTTTTAGGAATTTTAGTGGTGGCTTAATTAAAAATATAAAAGGTTCAACTTTTTTAGCATTTTTTTTATTGCATATAATTAATCTTTGCGGGCTGGCGTAATTGTCGTGCGAACTTCCTGAAGATCTTTCTGGTGTCTATGGATTATGGAATTGATCGAAAAAATCACCGAGCGGAGGGTGCACGTGTTTTTTCATGCGTATCGTATATTTAAAGTTTTTAGTGTCATATTGGGTTTTTTTTATTATATATAATATTTCTTTCTTCTTTTCTTTACTATTAACTATTTTATTATCGCATTTTTACTCTCTTTTTTCTTCTTTCACCGGCAACATTCAAATTGTATTCAGAAACTATCCTCTTTTCGACTGAGCTAGGCTACTGGCCTCCAGTCTTTGTTCTCTCTTTTCAATAGTTTCTTGCAAAAGCATGACAGACAGCTAAATCAAACTATCATGAATGAATCTTTAAATTCTCTTTTTAACGAGTCTTTTCCTAATTCTTATTCTTTAACCACTTCTAATGTATCCAATAATAATTCTAATTCTAATTCTAATACTAATAATATTAACTCTACTTCCAGCTGTTCCAATCTTATGGATGTCACCTCAGAATCTTATAAAAGGAGTCGATACCTCTCTCCTGATGATGATGATTTATTGAAAATTCTCCCCTCAAATAAACAAAAGAAAAACAACTCTTCTAGTTTAGCTGTATCGAATAACTCTTCTTCGTCTAATACAATTTTATAACCATCTTTACAATTTGACTTATCTTCTTTAAAGGCCATCGATACCAACATGTCTAATAAATTACAGAATCAGGTTTCATCTAATAATACTTCTCGTCAACAACAACAACAACAACCACTTATATAGTTCTTCCTGCGAAGCTCCCTATTATCTTTTCATCGAACCTCTGAATCCTGATGCGTTGAAGGGAAAATTGTTTCCTACAACTGTTGGTAGAATCATCGCTTCAAATTACTGTAGTGCTGAATGACAGAGCAACAGCCAACTCCATCATATGCTGGCCTGTCCTAGCACAGAACAACCTTAAAGCCTCCATTCCCTCTCACAGACCTAATCGCCAAGCCATCATTTGGGATGTTCCTCTGGATCTATCTAATAAAGATATTATAGTTAAACTCTCGTCGCAATATAAAATCAGTATAGTTGAACGTCTAAACCAAAAAATCATCAACGAAGATAGCTCTGTCTCTCTACTTCCTTCTAAAATAGTCAGGTTAACGTTCGAAGGCCCCAAACTTCCTTCTTATATTTTTCTTTATTTTTTTAAATATGATATCTCTGTCTTCATTCTTCAAACTAAAATGTGTTTTCAATGCTTCAGATTTGGCCTCCTTAAGGATCAATGTAAAAGCGTTCAACTCTGTAAAAGATGCGGCAACTCAGCTCATAAGGATCCTGAATCTTGCCCAAATAGAAACTCTCAACCTATTTGTGTGAATTGCAGACAAAGCCACCTTCCCACTGCCCAATCATGCCCAGAATGGTTACTCCAAAAGCAAGTCTGTTCCTTTGCAGCTATCAACAATTCTTTACACGACGATGGTTTAAACTTTGGTTTAAAAACAACTTTTTGAAGATTATAAATTGCTTTCGATAAAATAGTTATAATCCTAACGTGCAAAAGAAAAAAAGTTATTAAATGCATGTATTAAATGTTATTATAATTTGCAAAAAGCAATTACTTTACTAGTTACAAAGTTATTGCAAATTTAGCGTGGCGCATATTTGACGCTTACTGAAATGACAACTCCAAGCTTGATATATGCACTCACGCACTCACATTATTACGTTTTCACACTTTTTGTGTATACCAAAGTTACTAATATGATATTTTAACGATTTTTACAATAAACTGTAGATACTTACACTTACATATATTAGTTATTAATAATATTAAGTAGGTATATTGTTTATATTAATTAAAAATTTATATGTCGCGGAATATTAAAATTATATTGAAAAATATTTTTCTATATCCAAGCAATCTACGTTGCTCATCAACTCTAATACATTTATTGTAATAAATTGTTTTTACAATTAATTAATTAATTAATTGTTGCTAAAATAACGTCGCCACAACGTTGTCACAACGTTGGCATTTTCAATTTAATACTTAATTAAATATTCCGGTGATAATAATTAAATTTCGTAAACGGTGAATTAATTAAATTTTTAACTATATTTTTGTTTCCAGTGCAACTAAATAGTTAGTTAAATATTCAGTTAAAAATATAGCTAATAATAACCAAATTATATAATTAAAAATTTGCTTAATAATAGTTACATTTTCATTTAAATACTTAATTAACTGAATTTACAACTGCATTTTTGTTTTGAGGGCAACAAAACATTTACTTAAATATTCAGTTAAAAATATAGCTAATAATAATCAAATTTTTAATTAAGGGGGTATCCTCATATAGATCGCGAAAAATGAAGGCAAACTTTAGGAATTTTTTTAAAAGAAACTATTCAATATCTTTAATTGAAATTTTATTTACGTAGTTTCTTATAGTTTGTAGAAACATAAAAAATTTTGATATATACATAATGTTAATTAGGTGAGCCACGTAATCAAATTCAAGGTGAAGATATATTTTTTTGGTCTCAATTGGCGCCATGTTTCGTTGTTGCTGTGTCATTCTGAAACATAAGAAACAAAGTTTTTTGACATTATTATACCAATTCCTCGTCCACTTACCTAAATTTGAAATGTCAAAAAAAAAAGTTTGAAAAAATGGCGGACTTTCGAAAAAAAATTCATAAAAGTTTTTTTTTTATTATTGCAGAAGAGTTGTTAAATAATTTTTTAAAACAAAATCCTTTAGGTTTGTCGACTAGCTAATTAAATTTCCTTTAAAATGGTATATATTTTTTTTCAATAGCTTCAAAACTCGCTGAGTAATTAGTGGCGCCAATTTGGAAAATCGAAAAATTGAGTTTTCGAGAAAAACGCGTTTAATATTCGCGGTATACAATATATTATTTTTTAATAGAATTTTTTCATACTTACAGCTACTAATCGACTTTTGTACTATTCAGCAATGCCTACTCCATAAAGAAGCCCTTCTTGTTCTTCGAAATGCTGATTTTCAGATGCAGTTTTCCTTTTTTTGACCAATCGAGTTTCCTTGGATGCGCTCTCCGTTCTTATGTTTTGCCGTGTTACTCGTTCAGCGTCGGTGTTCTGATGCTCGATACCTCCCGGCCTTTTCACCTTTCGGGTAAGACGACATTTTGCATGCAAAACAGCAGTGAACTAATCGACAGCTACGAGAATACTGAGCCAACAGTTGTAAAACTCTTCGAAATGAACCTATACTTAAGAAACCTATACTTTCGGTCGGCTTAGACTGTAGTAACTCTTATTTACACAACTATACGCACTAATACAACTAAAATTGGAATAGCATCTGCCACAGTACAATTGCGAAGTATCTCGAAGACCCAAACTCAGCGGAGCACCTATTGCATTCGAGCGCGTACCTGTCTACCTGCGCCGCATTCCGGCAGCGCATCGCACAACTTTAAAGAAAATAGCCATAGCATCGAAACCGCTGCGAATTTCACTTTAAAATTTTAACAGCATACTATTGACATGTTATACTATCGACTTATGTAATAAAAAAAATCGATTTTTCGATCGATCTATACGAGGATACCCCCTTAAATATTATTCTGAAAAATTTGAATCCTTGTAATTGAAAATTTAATTGATAATAGCTACCTTTTTAACTAAATTTTTAAGTAAATTTTTTAGTTAAATTTTCAGTTATTTTTTTTCGATGGGGTGTGCTTCGCGCATTTGCCTTTTTCAAACGATTTGAAAAGACGCTCTTTTCTTCCCCCATTCTCCAATGTTATACTTACTCTTTAGAATCTCAGGAACATTCTCCTAACATTATATTCGATAAAGGTCGCAAAATACAACATTCTTCTAACTCTAAACTTCACTTTTGTAAACCTTTTAACAACGAACTTAACAATTACATTTCATTTTACACCAATGGCTCCAAGTCAAACGTTAGCTCTCATGTAGGCCTAGCTATACTTTGCCCCCGCCTCAACCTCAGCCTGCAGTTCCGAATATCTCTACACGCTCTATTTTCACTGCTGACCCCGTTGAAGAAGTTGCTGTTGATTCAGTATTGATTCTCTGATAAAATCATTATGGAATTAATAAATAATAGCTACTACTACTGACATGGATCAAAATCAATACTGACTGAGTAGTAAGTTCTCACCAAAACGCAAAACTGATTTCTTACTGAACTAGTACAAAATCAGTAATGAATCAATGTTGTATCATTATGGAATCAGTACTGTATCAATTTTGAAATTATTCAATTGAAGAAGGGCAATGTGCCCTTAAAAATTCAGTATTCAATCAATTCAGAATCAGTGTCAAATTAATACCCTGTTAAAAAAATTCACGCTGATTCAGTACTGATTTCTCTAAAAAATAAATAAAATAAATTTTTTTAGATAATTCTCTAAAAAAAAATTAGGTAAAAAACAAATAAAATTGTCAATAAAACATAAAATAAATAAAAAAATGTATTACACATTTTTCCGTTTATGTTGGTTATTGACCCATCCACTTATTAACCGCGGTAATGCTGCTTAATTTTAATGATGTATCATTTTTCAGTCTATACTCAATGCTACATTCACAAACAGTTACAAAGATAATAAAAACATATTTGTAGACATTTCAAAAAACCCGGTTAGAATTTATTTTAATGGTATTAATTTTAATGGAATAAACATATTTTTAAATATATGGACAATTTCATACAAGTTAAAATTTTAATGTACATATCGGTACCATATTAGAAGAACAATATATATTGTAACGGTTTTGCTATTTTTTTAATAATAATAACAAATAATACTAATTGACTACCGTTAAACAATAGTCTCACTACGCGATCAGCCGCTCAGTAATAATACGAGTCTATAAGACACGTATAGGCGGAGGCGGCGGTATCCTTTACTTAACGAACGCGAACGAAAATAAAAGGGCAAACAATAAGAATGGAAACACGATGTTTAATTTAAATTAAAAACAAGAGTATATTATCAAACAAAAGTAATACACGCGTGCCGCTGCACGCGGGATCGCAGGTCGATACGCGAAATAAATAAAAAGAGAAAGAGAGAGAGAGACTACAAAACTGGCACTTACAGTGCGTAAGCCGCGATGGATAATTAAATCACCAGGCGAAGTCTGCGTAGTCGCTACTCTCATTAGCTTCCTGGGCTGCGTCGTCGCCGAACAAACTATTACAACTTCACTGGGTCACCAGCACAGCACCAGGATCACAAGCAGCACGAGGCAATCACAAATATGGAGAAAAGAATAAACAACAAAGTTTCTCACGACGGTTGAGATTAATCACACGGTTGATATCAGTCTAACGGTTGAATTCAATATCTCATGGTTGATATCAGTCTCTCGACGGTTGAGTTTAGTCTCTCGCCGGTTGAGTTTAGTCTAAGTGCTCTCGTCTAACTTCTCTCTTTCCCTTGTTTTACCTTTACAAAGGTCCGCGAAAATCGCCGAAAAGCGTCGAACGTCGACCTGTAACATCTGTAAAGATTAAAACACAGGCTAGACAGAGAGAGAGAATGTAACGAGCAATGCAATATAATCAAATATTACATTGATTCGTTACAATATTTAGTAATATATTGCAGCAATTTCATATTAATTGTAACTAGGCTTTTTGAAACGTCTACAAATATGTTTCCATTATCTTATTGTAGCTGTTTGTGAATGTAGCATTGAGAATAGACTAAGAAATGATAAATCATTAAAGTTAAGCAGCATTGACCGCGGTGGATGGGTCAATAACCAACATAAACAGAAAAATGTGTAATACATTTTTTTATTTATTTTATGTTTCTTTGACAATTTTATTTGTTTTTACCTAATTTTTTTTAGCTAATTATCTAAAAAAATTTATTTTATTTATTTTTTAGAGAAATCAGTTCTGAATCAGCGTGAATTATTTAACAGGGTATTGATTTGACACTGATTCTGAATTGATTGAATACTGAATTTTTAAGGGCACATTGTCCTTCTTCAATTGAATAATTTAAAAATTGAAACCGCGGTGGCTCATGGGTAGAGCTCCCGACTCTCACACCGAGGGTCGTGGGTTCGATCCCAGACGTGTACCTCTGAAAATTTTTTCATGTGCATTTTTCGAACACCGCGACTCAGTGGCTCGGCGTGTCACTATAATGTGACGCCAGTTCAGGTGCGCGTGCGTTTCGTGCATTTTGTCAGTGCATGAGAGGCACGGGCATCTGAACTATAGGGAACGTTAGGGACGCGAAGATGTAAAGAGGATCGTGGTGGTTCCATCGGGAGGACAGGAAACTGTAATTATTAGACTAATTGATATTCCTAAAACAGAATTTATACTAAATATAAAGAAGTTAATTTTTGAAAATAAAAAAACCAAAAATCATTTAATCATAGGAGATTTTAATATTGATCTGTTAAAGATGGAAGCTATTGGGCAAGAATTACTTAATAGCTTACTTGAAAGTGGATATGTACCGGGTTTTTAGGGCATAACAAGGCCATCTTTGGATAACTGCAATACAGGAACATGCATGATAACATCTTTATAAAAACTTCAGTAATTAACTACAACACATTTACTTTAACTGTCCCTTTTAATGATCACTATCCTTTGATTATGACTATAGGAAAAATTAGAAAATCAAAGATAAATAATACTATTAAAATGATTGATTATACTAAATTAATCAAAATAGCTAACAATGAAAATTGGACGGAAATTTTAAATATGCAGGATCCAAATATAGCAACAAATTCTCTAATTGAAAAAATACAAAATTGTATAAATATAGTTAAACACAGTATAAAGATAAATAAAAATAAGAATAATTTAAATCCTAGAAATAGGTGGATTACAAGTGCAATAATGATATCCTGTAAAACTAAAGAAAGTTTATATTTATGTTGGAAAGAAAATCCTACCTTAGATAATAAGTTGTACTATAGAAATTATACTAAAGTACTAGATAAAATTATAAACAAAGCCAAAGAACTATATGAAAAAGAGCAGATAGAAAAAAATTCTAGCAACCCAAAAAATCTATGGCAAATTATAAATGAAAAACTGGGGAAAAAAAGTAACAAAAAAGTCAGGGTTAATTACATAATTGAAAACAATGAAAAGATAAGTGATCCTACACGAATTGCTAATAATATGAACAAATTTTTGACTAATATAGGTAAAACTTTAAGCGATAAAATACAAACAGAAACAAATGAAAATTTAAACTTGCCACAATTCAATTCAAATAGCATTTTTATTACACCCACATATGCATATGAAATCGAAAATATAATATTAAATTTAAAGAATAAAAATGGAGGAGTAGATAATATTAATGCAAAAACAATAAAATGCCTATCTCGATTTTTAATATTACCATTAGTACATGTCATAAATTTATGTATAGAAAAAACTACTTGGCCAAGTGCACTAAAAACAGCTGAAATAATTCCGATTCACAAAAGTAGCGAGAAACATAAAATAACGAATTATAGACCTATTTCGCTTATTTCAAACTTAGCAAAAATTTTCGAAAAAATTATTTTCACTAGATTAATTAAGTTTTTAAATGACAGTAACATACTAGCAAAAAACCAATATGGTTTTACGAAAAACAAAAGTACTAAGGATGCATTAAACTACATAAGTAACATAATATACAATAACCTAGATTCAAACACTCCAATAGCAGTAACTTTCCTTGATTTAGCCAAAGCTTTTGATACTGTTAACCATACTATTTTGTTGGATAAATTATATAGGTACGGAATCAGGGGTAAAGCGCAGAAGTTGATAAAAAGTTATCTAAGTAATAGGGAACAAAGGGTAAAAATAAATGATGCCTATAGTGTATATGAGAAAATAACAACTGGAGTACCCCAGGGCACAATTTTAGGACCATTATTATTTATTATATATGTGAATGATCTATTGACAACAATGCCAGATAATACAATATTATCTTATGCTGATGATACTGCAGTAATATCAACAAGCAATAGTTGGAAAGAAGTAGAAACAATTATGAACTCAAATCTTGATAAAATAGCAAATTGGCTAGCACTTAACAAACTTTCACTTAATATTGATAAAACAGTATATTTAACTTTTGTGAACCATAAGGATTGTATTCCAATAAATTTTCATATAAACATAAAAGGAACAAAATTACAAAGAGTGGAAAATACAAAGTATCTAGGAATTATTTTTGACTGTCACATGAGATGGGATAAGCACATAGAGTACATATACAAAAAGACGAAATATCTAACTTTTATCTTTCACAAAATAGCTAAAATCATGTCCACTGATACTCTCAGAACACTGTATTATGCTTTTTACCATAGCATAATCTGTTACGGAATAATAGCTTGGGGTGGTGCATATACAAATATCAAATCTATAATACAAAATCAACAAAATAGATTACTTAAAATAATTAATAAAAATAAATTTATAAGCGATAAAAATCCAATGAACATTGACAAACTTTTTATTTTTGAATCCCTTAGTTTTCATTATAGTACATTGCAAGAAATTTATAAAAACTCAAAAAGTATAACAAGAAATAGCAATGTCAGTTCAAAGAACAGCTATATAAGAGCAGTAAGCCATTACAATACCTTACCAAACGAACTTAAAAATATAGATAATATTAAAGTAAGAAAAGCAAAATTAAAAAACTGGATCAAGACAAACATATAAAGAATTAGTATGAATAACTCAGTAAAAATTGAAACAAGTAATAATATTAAACAATAATATGAGCATTTAAATTTAAAGTGTTTAAAAAAAAAATGTAAAAGAGTGATGCACTAAACAGTATACTAGTTATATTGATTAAGTTGCAAAACTCTTATTTAAATATAGTATTAGGTTAATTTAGTATTAGGATATAGTGTTAAGTTCTCCGGCTCCTATGTACAGGTGCAGTGTGCACCTCTATAGGATACATTTTTTATTGTAAAATATTGTAATGTCTGGAGTTAATAAATAAATAAAATTACAGTGACCGATGATATCTTCCGATGGACACAAGCACCACTGTTTCAACTACATGTGCTTTGTTTACAGACACACCGTTCGCCTCCGTCGCTGATTAGCCCTGGCAGCATAAATAGAGCGACGTTAAATAACTTAAAAATAAAAAATAAAAAATTTAAAAATTGATACAGTACTGATTCCATAATGATACAACGTTGATTCATTACTGATTTTGTAGTAATTCATTAAGAAATCAGTTTTGCGTTTTGGTGAGAACTTACTACTCAGAGTTGCCAGATAGAGGTGTTTTTTCTTTGTTGCACTTGCACAGTATGACCACATTTACGTTAGATAATAGAGGACAGAAAAACCCTAAATGGTAACCCTGTTACTACTGAGTCAGTATTGATTTTGATCAATATCAGTAGCTATTATTTATTAATTCCATAATGATTTTATCACTGAATCAATAGGAACTTTCTCAACGGGGGAAGCTCTATCTATTCATATTGTGACGCTTCCGCTGGGGATTAAGGCGGAGGTCGCAAAATAAATGAATAAAACACTCGCACTTAATTAATAAGAGTTCAAATGAGTTTTTATTTACTATTACTAAACCCGATAGGTTGGTTTACAATTCGCCGTTTGCCAGTCACGGCTTAAAATGTACTCGCCGATTTTCGCGATCAAAGTAACGCGGTTTGACGCGACGAGCACACACACACACTTGCACGGAAAGGGAGCTGGAGAACTTGAGGCGAAACTCACCTACACACTAGGAGAATCGTCTCCAAGATAAATCTCAATCTCTCACGCGGGCGGATATTAGCTACACGTGTTGGTTCGCAAAATCTCTCTACACGGCTCGTATCGTACACCGCTCGGGAAGCTCTGCTCTCACGGCAGCTCGTTTCGTCTCAGAGCGAGCCCTGCGCGAAGACGCTGCGCACTCGTCGCTACTCTCGACTTCGCGGCCGTGCAAGAGCTATGCTGTGCCTCTCGAACGCGCGCGCATGTTCGCGTATACAACGGCTACGCGCGGTCGGTAATTCGCATCGACCGTTCTGAACTAGATCTCCGTGTTGATATTCACGGATCGACAGGAATAGTGGTGCTGGAGTTCGGGTGTTCAGTGGGACATATTCAGGATGCTGGAGGTTGGTGCTGCAGGAGGTTTCGGTGTCATGTAACAATTCAATCGTTCCTTAAGTGTAATTTGTTAGGCTGATTCGGCCGTGTGTTTGAGACTTCTAGGTGCAGTTTCAACGGTGACCTGCGTGCCTGCGGGACGTCCTCTGGTTGGCTGAGATGCGGGTTCAATACTAGTGCTTACGGAGAACACTTTCCCTCCAGGATATCGTGGGTAAGTGCGGCGGTTTCCGCAGCAGTAGTATTATTGTTTGAGGTGTTCCTAACCTCTAACCTAGTGTAAACACTAGGGTTAAATATCTCCTGTGCCTCCTTATATTCCCAGGGAGAACTGCATGTTGTCGCAGCTTCTCTGTCCTTCTTCTTGTCTCTTAAATTAGGTCACTCACTAATTATCTTTTACAGGTACTCGGTACTAGGCTGGAACGAGGACCTGGATGTTAGAGCGAGGCCACTCCATGTGTAACCTGGGAGCGCTATCGGACCTCACAGCATCTACTGCTAGTCTACGGCTTCTTAGCATGGTGCTGGATTCAAGGATCAAGGGGGATCAATTCCAAGGAGTAGGACTGGTGTTGGAGGTTTACTTGAAGGAATAGTGTGTGTGTGTCTCCTCTCTCCGAGCATCTTGTGGCTTGCTCGACTAGTGCCATTTATTATAACGCAGGATAGATATCTCAGTGACATGTGCTGTAAGCACATCGTCACAATATAGCTCTAGAGAAAATCCTATCTCTCAATACTCCCAGATCTATCATATTCATCACCGACTCCTTAAGCGTCCTCCAATCAATCTCCCACCCCTCTGACTTTATTAATTCTCCACTTTCCTCTATTTTCAAAATAAAAAACTTTCTTCTAAAACTCAGCAAAGCTAACTGTCAGGTTTCTCTAGCATGGATTCCAAGTCATCTACATGTACCCGGCAACGATAAAGTTGATATTTTGGCTAAATAAGCTTCCAAGGAAGGCACTCTTCTTAGCTTTCCAATTCCCTCTTCGGATTTAGTCACTTTCTCAAACTCTACAGTGTTTTCAGACTTTGAAAATTTCCTACAAACTAATCAAGCGCATACTGGCGTCTTTTATTTCACCCATTGTTACGCTCCTCCACGTAAACCGTGGTTTAACTCCCTCAATCTTGATCGCCGAGATATTGCTATCTTTTCTCGCATGAGGAGTAACCATTACAATCTTGCAGCTAGCTTATATCGTAAAAATCTTTGTGAAAATGACTTATGTGTGTGCGGCGAAGACGCTGAAGATCTGAACCACATATTCTGGTCTTGTCCAAGATTCGATTCACATCGTTCCTCTCTTTACAATGATTTGGCACAGTTAAAACTCTTTCCTTCATTCACGATTACTGCATTTCTTCATTCTCCTACCCTCAACATTATTAAAATCTTCATTCGTTTCTTATCCCTCTGCAAACTCGAATTCTAATTATTCCCCATAGTGTCTTACTTTACATTCTTCATTCTTTTCTCCACCTATTATATCTCTTCCCTAATTCTCTTTACTTTCTTTGTCCTCGAGAACACGCGTTCTCGGTTCTTTCTTGCTTTTTTGGAGCCCTGTCTGACCCTTGTTCCGAGGGTCTTTCAGGAACTCTCTCAGTTCCAGATTCCGTTGTAGAAACGCCCTATTCTTGAGTTGTAGTCTTACCTGAAAATTGTTGATCAGTGCGCCCAAAATTGGCTCCGAGCTGGGCCTATATTTTTATGTTTTGCCGCTGCTCGGAGTCACTTCTGGGTGCGCTGTTGTTGATGGCCGTACAAACATTGGCGCCAACCTAACCAAAGAAGAAGAAGAAGAGAATGGAATTGTGACCAACCCTACCCCAGCCCGACGACCCTTCGAAATATAATTAAAAAAAATGCTAACCAACGTACTTTTAATTGTACTTCAAAAAAAAAAATTTACTCCCATAGTTTTTTAGAAAAAAAATCCTAAAGTATCAGAACATTAATCCGCCAATAACTCCCATTAAAGTAGCTTTAACGTTAAAGGAAAGGTGCAGAAAAATTGTACCTTTTTTATACTTAATTGTACCACCGTTACTTTTGCGAATAATATAACAAAGTAAATAAAAAAATCTAAAAAGTTTTGAGGCCTGCGATGGCTCGATCGGTAGGGCGTCGGACTCGTAATCTGGAGGTCCCAGGTTTGATTCCCGGCCCCGGCCGATTGATACAAGCACCACTGGCGAATGTATTTTCACCAAGTGCTTTCTTCACCAAGACATCGTATAACCTCCGTCGCTTATTAGCACCGGTTTGGGAGCATAAAAAGAGCGACGTTAAAATAATAATAAAAAAAAAAATCTAAAAAATTATACTCGACATAATGCAACTATATTTCCAGCCACTGCGCATGCGCGGTCACCGGAAATACGAAAGACGCATGCGTAGGAGCTTTCTTATGGTGCGTTATTTAAAAGTCATGAAAATTTCAACAAATGTTCGAAAGATAGATGGTAAAAGAATTTATTGTTCGTCCAAAAATTAATTTAATGAAATAAAACTTCAATTGATCTCCACGAACTCAGTTTTTTATTTTGTGCCGACGTTTCGGACGTTTTTTTGACCGTCCCTTTTCAAGGCTATACAAAAAAAACACTCATTAAATTTACAATTACGCACAGATTCATAAGGCAACAATAATAAAACACACTTAGTACATAAATAATCAAATCCGGAGACCAAGGGTTGTTTTACCATTCATAAAGGGATTGACTCCGAAACTAAACGTATTTATTAAGAAGCATGATTTTCTATTGATTAATCGCACTATAAATAAGTTTAACAAGATTATAAAATTGGGTAAAGATAAAACAGTAAAAAATGAAATTTGTAATATTGTATATAAGATACCATGTGGTAATTGCCCAGCGTTATACATAGGCACGAGTAAGCGTAAACTCAAAACCCGCATAAGAGAACATAAAAATGACGTAAAGAATAAAAATGACAGATCCGCATTAGCGGTCCACACAATTAAAACCCTGTTGAAAAAAATCATATGATATTTTCACCTAAAATTTTTACCTTATAATTTTAGGTAACTTTTGTTTCATTTTTTTAAGTAAATTAGGTAATTTTATCAGGTAAAAGTTTTAGGTAAAAAATTTAGGTAAAATTTTTTGCTTTTGATTTTTTGATAGAAATTTTGCTTATATATATGAATTTAAATACGTAAATATATCACTTCAAAATATTATCCAATTAATTTATGTAGTATAAAATAGTGTTCTTAATATTAATATGATTAACAATATATTACATTAATAACCTAAAAAACGTATGTAATAAATTTAAGTAATTTTATCAAGTATTTTGTTGCATGACTATTTATTAGAAAATAATCAGGTGATTTTATTTTTTGAGTGCTTGACTCTACAAGTAAAAAGAGCATGCGCAGCACGTTAATCGAATTATAAAAATGCAATTTATCATTATTTTTTAATCGCAAATTTGTATCAAAGAATAGGCACATATTATAGTTACTGAAGACACACATAAACATTGTTAGAATTGCCTATTCTTAGACCTTTACGAACACACAATAATTACTTAGAGCATCGGTTAGTTCCGATTCGTTGAGCATCAGGTACCTCGTACGTGATACAACACATAACGGTTCTTAGTTCTGGCGCGCACATCATAACACGGTAACCGCAAATACTGAAACTTGTGATATTTCTGAATTGCTGCGTATTTTCTCCACATATAACAGGTTAAGTATGTAAAATATTAATTATAATAATAATTATAAATACTCATCAATCATTTCCTTATATCATTTATTATCGTTTAATTACTATTGAAGAAGAAGAATGTTTTATATTTACATAACCTAAAAATTCTGATACTTAAATTACTTTAAATTGTATACATATATTAATTTACAATTATTGTTAATTAAGTATAATATCAGTCAAATTATTATTTGGTTAGAATTTAAATTAATTGTTTATTAAAAGGCATAATTTTTTACTTATAAAGGAGACCAACCAAGTAAATACCAAAAAACAATTCGCTAGTTTAATTTATTAATATGATATAGAAAGTAAAAGCTATAGTTTAAAAAAATTCATGCTATCAATTTAATTAATTTATTTTGTATATTAGTTTCCATGAACATAGCTTTTGAGTTCAAATAAATTTTATGGTTTTTGTAGTATGATGATAATAGTTTTTACCAAGTGCGAATACATTAGAATATAAAAATTTATACTAAAATATTTTGCTAGAAAGAGTTTTTGTTAACTTATAGAGATACATAATAAATTTTTATATTTTTGAAAGCTTCAACACTGTATGTATAAATGTGTATACATATATGTATGATATATTCTCTTAAATATTGTTTTAAAGACTAAACATTCATATACATATTATGTATTTTATTTCTATACAGTTTTATTCGCAATTTCATCAGAGCAAAGCGGATGTAAACTAAGTTTTAATATGAATTCATCTAATTCAAAGGACGAGTTGATCTTTCTGTGTGAAGGTTTGATACTTTTTATTTGAAAATATTTCAAACTTATAATCTATAAAAATTGTATTTGTAAACTTTGTTTTAATTACTATTTTATAGTTTTATTAAAATTGCATTAATATAAAGATATTGTACATAATATCCCTATCAGCACACAATGTCTTAAAAACGTTTAAATTACGTTGCGGCTAAAACCTTTAAACGTTAGAATTTAATACTTGAAAAACGTTTAAACTACGTTTAAATTTGGTTAAAATGTCCTCTTTAATTTTAGGAAAGTAATATTTTTTAACGTATTTTAAACGTATTTTTAACGTTGGATAAACAAAATTATCCGATGTATATTATTATGGAGCATGCGCAGTTGTTACTTATCAATTGTAGCTATGCGCAAATGCTATTTTTATATTTATTTATAAATATAAATCATTTATATGTGCAAAAATGACAATTGCGCATAGCTACAATTGATAAGTAACAACTGCGCATGCTCCATAATAATATACATCGGATAATTTTGTTTATCCAACGTTAAAAATACGTTTGAAATACGTTAAACAATATTACTTTGCTAAAATTAAAGAGGACATTTTAACCAAATTTAAACGTAGTTCAAACGTTTTTCAAGTATTAAATTCTAACGTTTAAAGGTTTTAGCCGCAACGTAATTTAAACGTTTTTAAGACATTGTGTGCTGATAGGGATATACAATTAATAATTTGCTATAAATATATTAATGTTATATAACTATGTACTTTTAATAGTACATTGTTAAAATGTACAATTAACATTTAATTTATATTGTATCATAGGATAAATTATGAAACAATAATAGCTCCAATACAAAAAATATTTATTTCATTATAAAAAAGTGATTTTAAACTAAAAAAAGCTTCAACATTTAATTTTAGTACTATCCGGATACAACTGAATGTCAATTTATATTGTATAATAGAAAAAGTTATTGAAAGATGATAGCTTCAATACAAATAAATATTTATATTATTACAAAATTGTGATTTTAAACTAAAATAAACTTTCTTATGTATTATAAGATAGCATCGATTCACAATATACATATACTATTACATAGTTTAAAATTGAATTTAAGTTTTATCTGGAGTCATAATTGAAATTGTTAAAATAAAAATTTAAAAAAACAACAAATATTACAATAAAATAGAAAGGAAACTATATTACATAAATTAAAAAATTTATTTGAAGGTTTTTTTAGATAGAATTTTTGCTTTTAATAATTTCCTTGATTAATTTCCTTCATGATAATCATGATCATAATATTTTACAAAAAATAGTACAAGATTTAGTTTAAATTGTATTTTTTCTTTACAGTTTCAACAGATACATGTGACAGCTTGGTGTCACATATTGCAGGATCTCCTGAACTACACCAAAACAATAGCATTAATAATATAACAATCCCTTTAATAAATTGTCAAAATGTGCCTCTTGACCTAGAACGTACCTCAGAAAACACCTGTATTATAATTGATTCACCAAATGGTGTATTATCAGCAAAACCTATAGTATAAGGGAATCCAACAGTCTTTCCTTCTCACCAAGTAAATAATTTAATTATTTATCGTTAAATAAATATTAGTAATAGAAAAAGGCAAAACTATAATTTTGTAAATAATCTTTATCATATGAATTTTATAATAATAGTTTACAATCAGTATTCCTAAATATAACTTACTTGTTCCTTAAATAAATTTTTTTTCAGTTGTTCCTTCAAACAGTGATAATTATATACAGTTATATATACTATATATAGTTTAAGAAGAAAAAGATATTTCATAAGCAGCGCAGTTCTTTGTAAAGGATATTTATATACAAAATCAAATCTGAAATACTGCAAATAAATTATATTTATATAAAGATTGTAATATGAACATTTATTAGTATTCGAGAATTACAATGCAAATATGTCTGTGATTACTTATTGTATATTCTAGTTTTAAAATTATAAAATTTTCTACATTATTCGTTAAACAAAATCTATGATGAAATACGGCGTTTTCATTGTATTCAAAATTACATCAGTAAATTAAATTTGAATATTTCTTATTACTTTTGTAATATTTCATGATCTTAAGACTTGAAATTTCATAAAAATGCTGCATTTTGGAATATACTTTGCCGTAAATACACCAAACAGACTTTAAGTTAAGCATTTTTAAAAAACTGTTCATTTTTCCTTATTTTTAATTTCCTATCAGAAATTTCAATTTTATTTATTGTATTATAATGTTCAGTTTCAAAATTTTAAAACTAGAAACAAATAAATATAAGTTATATATATATACTATTTAATAGAACAGACTACTTACATGAAGCAACAGGGGGTTTTGCTTTCAGATTTGACATTTAATGTTATTAAGATCATATTTGTAAAATTGTTATCTACATTACTTTAACAAAAGAATTATTATATTTTTACAAAATGGAAGGTGTTATTAAAAAAAATGTATCTTCGCTTAATCACGTAAAATAATTGTTTAAAATAAAGATATATTTAATTCACCTGACTTATGTGTATATTGATGTCACTGTCACAAGTGAGTGATTTACAAATTTTTTAACAAAACTTTATCAGGTGTTTACATCACCAAATTTAACTTTTTAATTATTGAATATTTAAAATTATTAAATTAAGGGTAGCTTTTTGACTTTTGACTTATATATTGTAATTTCAAGGTTCGACGTCATATATTTAAAGTACGTGATTTAAAAATATGCTTAAAAATTTGTAAATTAGCCACGTGTCCTGTTCAAAATAATCAAGGATTATATATACTACCTACTATAATTTAACAATTTCTTTAATTTCTTTAGGTAAATTTGGTAATATAATTAGGTAATTTAATCAGCTTTTTATTAAGTAAAGTAATTAGCTACAATTATATACCTTATTTTTTACATTACTTTTTAAAAACCTAGGTTTGTAGAAAATTAATTTTTCTTTCATTTGCATAGTTTACAAAAGTTTTAAAACAAATGAAACAAAAACTTAATATTAGATAAATATTTTACCTAATAAAATCACCCGATAAAATTACCTAATTCTATTACGTAATAAAATCACCTGATTATTTTCTAATAAATAGTCATGCAACAAAATACTTGATAAAATTAATTAAATTTATTACGTACGTTTTTTAGGTTATTAATGTAATATATTGTTAATCATATTAATATTAAGAACACTATTTTATACTACTACATAAATTAATTGGATAATATTTTGAAGTGATATATTTACGTATTTAAATTCATATATATAAGCAAAATTTCTATCAAAAAATCAAAAGCAAAAAATTTTACCTAAATTTTTTACCTAAAATTTTTACATGATAAAATTACCTAATTTACTTAAAAAAATGAAACAAAAGTCACCTAAAATTATCAGGTGAAAATTTTAGGTGAAAATATCATATGATTTTTTTCAACAGGGAACAGGACATAGCATTGATTTTAATAAAACTTGTATTATGGACATTGAAAATAATTTTAAAAAACGTATGTTCTCCGAAATGATGAATATTTATATACATGACGAGACATTAAACCGTATTGAAGACGTAAATTTTCTAAAAAACATATATAGAGTTACGCTTGACAGTGTGAAAATGTTATGTGCGTAGGCGGTATTATACATCGATATTTGTTAACTCTTTCGCTTGGCCGTCCACTTGATGTGTTCAGTCTCTGGGTATGGGGGGATTACGCGACGCATGGAGGTGGCACGTCTTATGAGCTGCCGGGGGGAATCCTAGTAGGCTTGGGTTTAACAGGCCGAGTGTGTTACTTCTTCGCGGCGCGTGGTCGCCTAATACATGAGAGAAGTTTCAGTTTGTTTGGCCCCGCAATATATTTACTCTTTTATTATTATTATTTTGATACGGTTTGTAAGTGTGTACTTGTACGTATACACGTTATACATATATTATATGTATATACACATTGGTATATGTATATACTGAAATGTATTGTAAGCGGTTAGACGATGCTATAATTAGTATATAAGTCTCACTAGTGTACAGGACTCCCTTCGGGGAGGTCCTCGTTTTCTTCTCAACATGTAAAGTGGGGGTTGTGCAAAGGTGATAGACCTTTTAATTTTAATTATTTAATTTTTCTTCTCCTCTAGTTTATATTCAGTTTTTAATTTTTAATATTAATTTTAATTTAATTATATTTGATAGTTGTGCGATATCGATGGAGGATTATGTTCTAACCAATATGCAAACTTAACATCTCTGCGCCTTTTTTATTGGTAAGATTATGTACTAAGTGTGTTTTATTATTGTTGCCTTATGAATCTGTGCATAATTGTAAATTTAATGAGTGTTTTTTTTGTATAGCCTTGAAAAGGGATGGTCAAAAAAACGTCCGAAACGTCGGCACAAAATAAAAAACTTCGTCGAGTTCGTGGAGATCAATTGAAGTTTTATTTCATTAAATGTTCGAAAGATGTTATAAAAAATAGTCAACAATGTATTTTAGTTTATATTTCATAGACTTTACAGAAAATTTAATTGTACCATCTGAAATTTCGAGAAAAAAAAATTATTGCCAGGTTGCAGATGGAAACGTTGAAAGCAGCATGCACAACAGCTGTTTAACAATTAAAATACGTATTAAATATTCTTTTTCATTTGTTCTTAATTGTACCATCATTAGTTTGTTGATTTACACATTGAATTTGAGCAGAGATAATTAAATAATTACGAGCGGGCAAGCACGGGCATCACGCATGCGCAGTTGTGGCTTACGAGAAGGCGGGCGATTTAAAATTTAAAAAAACGTGAAAATTGTTATAACCACACTGAAAAAATAGTTAACAGTTAACCACACTGAAAAAAATAGTTAACGATGTATTTTTATTTATATTTAATAGACATTACAGAAAAATTAATAGTACCATCTGAAGTTTCGAGAAAAAAAAATTATTGTCAGGTTGCAGATGGAAACGTTGAAAGCAGCGTGCACAACAGCTGTTTAACAATTAAAAGACGTATTAAATATTCTTTTTCATTTGTTCTTAATTGTACCATCATTAGTTTGTTGATTTACACATTAAATTTAAGCAAAAATAATTAAATAGTTACCAGCGGGCCTATGAAGGCAGGCGTCTTAAAATCGCAAAAAAAGCAAGTAACGCTCGGTTATTAGAGCCTGTAACCCCGTTTTTTGGTTATAATCCTAAAGAAGATGCATTATTATAAAGCTTTTATAGTTTTTTCATAAAAAAAGTCAAAAGTTTTATTATTTATGAGGCTTATGTGGATATTTGAGACTTATATAGAAAAGTCGTCTATAACTCGTTTTGGGTTGAGATATTGAAAAGTAAGTACGGCCCCATCTTAGTCAATAACCTGAGGGATAGTTTATTTTTAAAAACATGAAGCAAATCAATAATAAAAATATGATCCACATAAATACCCTATCCATGCATAATGTATATATGGGCTATTTCACGTCAAGTGGTACGATGAAAATTTTAAATCACTCCAAATTTTGTAAAAAGACTGGAAATATCTTCCAGAAGATAGAAAAAAAATTTGAGGTGTTAAAAATATTTTGCCTAAGAGTTATTCCACCATGAAAAATGGAAATTTTTCAATTTTTTAGAGAAATTATTATTTTCAAAGCCATTTGTCTCAAAATCTATTGATTTTTTTGAAAATACATTATAAACAACTTTTGTTCAAAATAATCTTTAGAACTTATCTACTTGGGTTACAATTCTTAATTTTAAAATCTCGAAGAGATAGAACGCCCGGAAATATTGAATATCATAAAAAGGCGACCACGCCACAATCGATTTTCATCTAGCACCGCTCAAAAGATCACATTTTTTGAGAGCTTTCGAATGGCTGTAGTTAGATTATTGGCCAAGACCGCTGGTGCAAGTTATGCCCTAAAATACATGAAAATTCGTGATTTTATGAGGTTTATGGCGTATAACTTACACCAGCAGTCTTGGCCAATAATATAACCACAGCCATTCGAAAGCTTTCCGAAAATGTGATCTTTTGAGCGGTGTTAGATCAAAATCGATCGTGGCGTGGTCGCCTTTTTTGATATTCTATATTTACGGTCGTTCTATCTCTTCGAGATTTTAAAATTAAGAATTGTAACCCAGGTAGATAAGTTCTAAAGATTATTTTGAACAAAAGTTGTTTCTAATGTTTTTTCAAAAAAATTAATAGATTTTGAGATAAATGGCTTTGAAAATAGTAATTTCTCTAAAAAGTTGAAAAATTGCCATTTTTCATGGTGGAATAACTCTTAGGCAAATTATTTTTAACACCTAAAATTTTTTTTCTATCTTCTGGAAGATATTTCCAGTCTGTTCACAAAATTTGGAGTGATTTAAAATTTTCATCGTACCACTTGACGTGAAATAGCCCATATATATATATTAAATTACGTATATAATATTATTTATATATATATAATTGTATGGAAAGGTATTTTTCGATACGCCGTGCGCGGAGACGCGATTTTACGCACGCTCTGAACAACTGGCGTGGTGAAATCTCGCTCCGCACAGGTTGTATCGAAAAATATAGTTCGATACAAGTGCGTTAATGTGATTTGATCCTTGTATGGCCTTTCACCCTCGCTTTGCTCGGGCGCAAACCTCCATACGAGGATTAAATCACATTTACGCACTAGTATCGAAATGTACTATATCTGAACACAGTCTTTATTATTGATTTGCTTTGTGTTTTTAAAAATAAACTATCCCTCAGGTTATTGACTAAGACGGGGCCGTACTTACTTCTCAATTTTTCAACCCAAAACGAGTTATAGACGACTGTCTACATAAGTCTTAAATACCTACATAACCCTCATAAATAATAAACACTTTTGACTTTTTTTATGAAAAAACTATAAAAGCCTTATAATAATGCATCTTCTTTAGGATTATAACCAAAAAACGGGGTTACAAGGTCAAATAACCGAGCGTTACTTGCTTTTTTCGCGATTTTAAAACGCCTGACTTCATAGGCGTCACAACCGCACATGCGTATAGTGCGCCCGTTCGGTCAGCTAATTATTTACTATTGTTTCTAATTGATTCCCATTAATAAATACAAAGTTTGACGATTGTACAATTACGTACAGATAGTGTACATTTTTTTATTTACTCATAGTAGAGTTAAATATCAATGATTCGAAGGGTACTTTTTCCCTTTTTTACGATTTTAATATCTCGTGCGGTTGAAAAGCTCGTGCGCATGTGAATCTCGCACTTTCGATGGCCGCGCACGCGCAGTAGCTGAAAACGGACTGTCAATCGGACGATGTTGCTTTTTTAATATTTTTGCGTTATACCGTTATTTTTTCGGAAAAGTGAGGGTAGTACAATTAAGTACGAAAATGGTACAATTTTTTTGGGCGCCTACGCTGACATAAAAGCAATTCTAAAACGAGTAACCGACCTCTGAATATTCCTATACTTTCGCATTTTTTTTCTCAAAAACTAAGAGGGTACAATTAAAATTTCTTGCATTTTTAAAAGTACAATTAGAAATACAGCCGTTAGCATTTTTTTTCATGAAATTCCATGGGTTGGTGGGCTGGGGTAGTGTCGGTGGAATTGTGGGTGTATTGTTACCAACGAAGATAGACCTGTATAAAATGCCAGGTCCCCAAGGAAATGTGTCGCCTTGTTATATAGTACTTCGGCTCCCCAACAGCTAGGCGACGCTAGCGTCGATTTGTGGTACGATCCCAGGCACCGCAAACCCATCTTTAAAATTACTTCTACAACCATGCGTCCAAAATATGCGCGTGCGCAAAATCGCTTTATGTAACTAGATTTCCTCAAGGATATTCGTAATTTTATTTGTATTGCAAACTTTTAGGACAAAAGGTTGTGTGTGTATATATATTTCAATACTTTGCAATTAGCTTTTGGTAAGGTTGGCAATACAATAAAACTAGCAATGATATAGTGACGTTTGCGCATGAGCATATTTTCGACGCAAGGATGTACAGCGACTCTAAGTCCGATCCAACAGACCAACAGTGCATGCATTGCATGTACGAAAAAAAAAAACAATAACCGTAACCAATGAAAAAAGACATTTATGAATTTGTGATAAACAGTTTGTATATTGTTTTATTATCGTTAATTTAACGTTTGTTAAATTCTAAACAAAATTTTTAATTACCTTTTTGATGATTTTATACAATTATTATTAATATGATGGACTTAACTGAGTGCATTAAGTGGATAAAACGAGGATCTTTTAAGAAGGTATTTGTTTAGAGATTATAAATATACTATATAATAGTTACTTTGAAATGGTTACTAATACAATTTCACACCAATGTACTGCTAAAATATTTTATTTTATAATTGTGTATGTCTGACAGATATTATATGTACATATATATTAGTTACAATTTTAAATTCTTTACATTCATTTATAAAAGCAACAAAACTTATTTATTATATTTTATTTTTAAAAGTATCTATTTTCATGTTTTGTTTTGTTTAAAATTTGTTGTTCCCTTTTCTGATTTGTCTTTTAAATATTATTGATATATATATTTTCTCTCCTCTGATTTTGTTTTTAAAACAATTTTCGATATGGATGTATGTAGATAGATATATATTTTAATCTACATTTATATTCAGTTTGTTGGTAAATAACCTCAGTTTTGATGACAATTGTTTTATGGTTTGTATATTGACGAAGTAAATTTATAATTTTATTTTACGACCATATGTATTCATTTTAATATAATTTTACTTATTTTCTGACCGAAATATATATATATATGAAATCTGTCAGACATAAGACATAAGATCTGCCTTTTATTTATTGCTTTTTTGAATGTTATTATTACATTATTAATTTACAATAGAAAAATTTTATTTACATTGACAATTTATTAGGTTAGTTTGTATAATCATTCTATAATTACTGCAAAGTAAATTTAGTGTATAATATATTTGATAAACCAATTTAAAATATGTGAAAAAGTTAGGTATTATTTAAACTAAAGGCAGATATTATATGTCCAACAGATAGTAAATATATATATATCTGTCAGAAAATAAGTAGAATTTTACTAAAATGAATACACTCTGTTGTAAAATGAATTTATCAATCCGAAAAATTATTAGAAAACACATCGTCAATAGGCAAACCACGAAAAAAATAAAATGTCATCAAAACTTGAGTTATTTTAGAACAAACTAAAGCAACTGGTAAATTAAAATATATATGTGTCTATGTATATCAATATCGATAATATTTTAAAAATTAAACTAAAAGAGAGAAAATAAGATTTTTAAATAAAAAGAAACAATATAAATATAAAAACATACTTTTAAAAATAAAAAAACTAATAACAAAATTTATGTATTCTGTTGCTTCAATAAATCATGTAAAGAAATCAGCCTAAACTAAATTTTATTTTGATAAAAATGAGTACTGACGTTAATTTTTAAATTATTAAATGAGGAATATAATGGTGCTTACAATCTCAAAAAAAATATATTATTATATATACTTCATTTTTTTTATTTTCTATATGTGCATATACTTATACATTTTTTTATTTCATGAATTTAACGGACAATTAGTCCTTATACAATAGAAATAATTATTATAGTGACTTAAGAAGAAGAAAAGACCTTAATAAGATATAAAAACATTTACAAATAGTTTTAAATCTACCTAAGTAGTTAGATATTCCATAGACGATACAGTCATGGTACAGTGGCATAAAAATAATAATTGCGAATTGATGAATATTCATTAAGTAGTTTACAATTACATAGGTCAACTGCTCTATAACTAAATAAAGCTAAATCATCCTCGTCTAAATGGATTATATATCTTATAAATAAAATGAAGATCATAAAATTTGTAAAGTATGAAGTTGAGACAATTTAAATTTACATATTACCATCCATAATTATGGTCATAAAAGCTCATGGGTCTATGTAACCTGTATGCTAGATAGCGAAAAAATCTATGTTGTATTGATTCTAACTTATTAATTAAATAAAATTTATACGGGTTATATATCAATTTAGATGCCAATAGGGGATTATTCGAGACATTATAAGAAAGTTTAACATCATCAGCATAGATCAGAATATTTACAAACTTGATAGTATCTGGTAGGTCATTTATGAAAATTATAAAAAGAAGAGGAGATTCCTAAGGGACTCCTGATTCAATTTTTACAAAACTAGAAATCTGATTATACAGTCTAACTGCTTGTTTCCTGTCATTCAAGTATTACACTAGCCACTTATGGAGATTATTTATTGTGCCAAAGTTCCACACCTTTTGTAATAATCTAGCATGGTTTACCTAATCAAATGCTTTCGAAAAGTTTATATAGATTGGATCAGTATGACAATTGATGTTGAGAGTTTCATTAATGTAATTACAAAACAGTAACAAATTAGGGATTCTAGATGTATTTTTAACAAAACCATGTTAAAACTTAGAAATCTTGGAAAAAACAAAATTTAACAACATACAGGCAATAGGTGCATCAAAGATTTTTGATAATAAACCCAATATTGACAGCTATGCAGTTTCTATCACTTTTTTAAAAATTGGTTGAACATAAGCCTTCCAAATAGTACGGAAGCATCCTGATTTTGAAGATTCAGAGTAAAGATTAATCACTGGATCTCTTAACTGTGGCCAGCATTTACTGATAAAGCATGTGCGTATAAATGCACAAACGCTCGTCTTTGTAAATCGTCTGTGCGTGCATTCAATTTTGAGAAAATTAGAAAAACTTTTTGGGTGCTAGCACCCAGCACCCAAAAAGAAATCCCCTTTCCTGACGTTTAAAAGTTGAAATAGTAATATTTTCAAAGGCTATATCGATTGTGCGTGCAACGCACAAACGGCACCCGAAATAAAAATTACGCTATCTTAATCATTTATAATATAAATAACTATATTTTAAATTTGCGTCTTTTGCCAATTCCGCGTTTCCTAATTCCACGAAGCGTCTCTAGCACCCAAAATTAAAAAAGCCATAATAATCGCGTGTTAACTAAATAGTTTTGTTATCTTCTCAGCCTACATCGTCTGTTCGAACGATGCACAATCGACACCCGAAAGAATAATTGCTTAATTGTAAACTAATAAATAAATATAAGGCAACAAAAAAAGCAGTACCCAAACCTATTGTATTATTAAATTAAATAAAGTACAATTCGTACTGCCAACACATTAATTTGACTACGCGATAATTGTACCTTCCATAAATTACAGTCAGAATAAAAATTAAAACGAAATTGAAAAAATAATTAATATTTTTAAATTGCGAGTTTGCAGCTATTAATGCGGATATGCGCAAGCGCAGACTCAGGGCCGCCAATCTAAACATTATCGAGTGACTTGAAGAGTCAATTTTGGGTGCTAGACTCTTGGTGGAATTAGGAAACGCGGAATTGAAATTCCCTAGCTGGCCGACCCAAAAGACGCAAATTTAAAATATAATTATTTATATTATAAATAATTAAGATAGCGTAATTTTGATTTCGGGTGCGTTACACGCACAATCGATATAGCCTTTTAAAATATTTCTATTTCAACTTTTAATCGTCAGAAAAGGGGTTTTCTTTTTGGGTGCTGGGTGCTAGCACAAAACGATAACAAAAAGTTTTTCTAATTTTCTCAAAATTGAAGGCACGCACAGACGATTTACAAAGACGACTGTTTGTGCATGTACACGCACATTCGATCGATAAATAAATAGTTGGCGAAAAGTTTAATTTAAAAAATCTGGACGCTAACTTCCAACTGCTCGTTGAAACATACACTCTCTTTAGAGAAATATGATTACCAATAGCATTATGAACTACCAAATAGAACTTATATACTTTATCGTTGAGATTGCAACCTTGAAGTTGGCAAGTCCAATCCGTTTCGGCCAAAACCATGTAGAGAATCATATAGTCCACCCGTTTAAAGTTTGTATTAACTATATTAATATTACAATTTTAAAGATTGTTACGACCTTCTATTTTAAAATATGCACCTATATTTAAAATAGAACAGCTATGCTAGTGTACCCTCAACAGAACACTTTCCGCAAGACGACCAGGCGGTCATATTGGACGCCATTAAAAATCAAGTAATAGACGATTATGTAAATGAACTAGTTAAAATAGTAAACCGCGATAATATTAAGACTATCTCAAGGATCTCCAACAATAGAATATGCATATATCTCAATTCAAAGAAACTAACCGATGAACTAATAGACGAAAAGAAAAGTATAAAATTAGGAAATAAAAAACTATATTTCAGATCGTTAATCTCTCGATCAAAAAGAATTATATTATCAAATATGAGACTCTCCATTCCACACGAAACCTTAAAGAAAATATTGTTAAACTTCCATGTTAAGTTAGAATCTAGAGTATCCTTTGTAAGGGCTAGAATCTCCATCCCAGGTTATGCACGTATAGTCAGTTTCCAAAGACACCTATCCGTCCATCCCGAAAGTGCAGCAAATATCCCAAAATCATTTCAAGTAGAATACGCAGGAACCAAATTCCGCATATTCTCCTCAATTGACACAATGACATGCTTTATTTGCAAAGAAATAAGGTCACGCAGCGAAACAGTGCCCAATAAATGTAAACATATTAAATAATCAACAAGAACTAAATGATGTAAATAATCGCGTTACAGAAAATCCCACTCTCAATTTTCCACCACTAGTAAGTAAACAAAGTAATCTAAACGATGTGAACACCAATGTATCTACCGAAATATTACGTATTACACACCGGCACGAAAACGAAATAATAACAACAAATGTACATAAATGAGCCGCATATCCCTGGAAAAAATCACTGATTTATCCGACCCTCTAAAAATCCCAAACAACTCTAAATAAAAGTGGATTCAGAAGACCAATATCACCTTTGACAATATCTTCAGCACCAATAGAAAATACAGGTCTTTTTCTGGCTCAGAGTCAAGCTTAAAATCCCTCTCCGAAATAACTTGTAACGGAGTGAATCTTGCCGGACATTGCTCAGATTCCAGGATTCAGGTTTTTAAAGAATTTGAAATAAAGTATCACTATTTATAATAAAAACTAATTATTATTAAGACTATGTACAGATATAAAAAAATAACAAAGATATAATGTAAATGTTGCCAGCCCGCCTGGTCTTGGTCGGGTGAAATAGCTAATTAGTCTGTAATCAAATCAAGATAAAATACTTAATTATTACGCAATCTACGAACTTTACAACGCTGTCTTATAACTAGTTTCCTAAACGGACGCAACTAACGGTTATTGTGTATGCTCGTACGGCACTACGGTTCGGGCTAGTATGTATGTTTACGGAGGTGCGGTCGGGATAATCCACGTGTGCTCACGAGGACACGGTCAGAGTAATCTACGTGTGCTCACGAGGATACGGTCAGGATCGATAATCTACGTGTGCTCACGAGGGTGCGGTCGGGATAATCCACGTGTGCTCACGAGGATACGGACAGGATTAGACACCACGTGTGCTCACGAGGTGCCTACGGTAGGATGCGGTTACGGTAACGGTCGGTACGGTATACGGTAACCGTTTTTACGAACGTGTGCTCACGAACGTATCCACGGTTGCTGCACTAGGTCGGAGAAAGGGGCTGGTCGTGTGCTCACGGCCAGTCCGATCTGTCGTCCAGTTGCAGACTGCCTACTGGTGGTTTCGGTGCGCCTTATATACCCGATTCTACGAGAGCGCGCATGCGTATAACGCCTGCCCCCACTCCGGACGGGGTCAATGAACTGGCGAGTAGGCACAGGCACAGTAGTGGGAGGCGGTCAAAGACTCTAATCTATTTATAGCGCGGTCGTTGAACTCGCGTTTAACGGCACGTGTCTATCGCGAAGCTATATTAATATACTACGTACTTATTATATTATATAATATTAACAATTTATAAAATAATTTTACGCAATACTAGTGCGTGTGTTTATCACACGTCACATTCCCCTCTTTCTTCGGAGAGTAAAAATTGGTAATTTTTATTCTTAAAAAAAATATATATAACCCTACAAAATAAAATTAAGAGTATAAGAATAACGCATTGAAAGTGTGAAAAATTAAATTTACCGCTCGAAGTGGTCCTACATGACGAATGGTTTATTTGCAAAGAAATAAGGTCACGCAGCGAAACAGTGCCCAATAAATGTAAACATATTAAATAATCAACAAGAACTAAATGATGTAAATAATCGCGTTACAGAAAATCCCACTCTCAATTTTCCACCACTAGTAAGTAAACAAAGTAATCTAAACGATGTGAACACCAATGTATCTACCGAAATATTACGTATTACACACCGGCACGAAAACGAAATAATAACAACAAATGTACATAAATGAGCCGCATATCCCTGGAAAAAATCACTGATTTATCCGACCCTCTAAAAATCCCAAACAACTCTAAATAAAAGTGGATTCAGAAGACCAATATCACCTTTGACAATATCTTCAGCACCAATAGAAAATACAGGTCTTTTTCTGGCTCAGAGTCAAGCTTAAAATCCCTCTCCGAAATAACTTGTAACGGAGTGAATCTTGCCGGACATTGCTCAGATTCCAGGATTCAGGTTTTTAAAGAATTTGAAATAAAGTATCACTATTTATAATAAAAACTAATTATTATTAAGACTATGTACAGATATAAAAAATAACAAAGATATAATGTAAATGTTGCCAGCCCGCCTGGTCTTGGTCGGGTGAAATAGCTAATTAGTCTGTAATCAAATCAAGATAAAATACTTAATTATTACGCAATCTACGAACTTTACAACGCTGTCTTATAACTAGTTTCCTAAACGGACGCAACTAACGGTTATTGTGTATGCTCGTACGGCACTACGGTTCGGGCTAGTATGTATGTTTACGGAGGTGCGGTCGGGATAATCCACGTGTGCTCACGAGGACACGGTCAGAGTAATCTACGTGTGCTCACGAGGATACGGTCAGGATCGATAATCTACGTGTGCTCACGAGGGTGCGGTCGGGATAATCCACGTGTGCTCACGAGGATACGGACAGGATTAGACACCACGTGTGCTCACGAGGTGCCTACGGTAGGATGCGGTTACGGTAACGGTCGGTACGGTATACGGTAACCGTTTTTACGAACGTGTGCTCACGAACGTATCCACGGTTGCTGCACTAGGTCGGAGAAAGGGGCTGGTCGTGTGCTCACGGCCAGTCCGATCTGTCGTCCAGTTGCAGACTGCCTACTGGTGGTTTTGGTGCGCCTTATATACCCGATTCTACGAGAGCGCGCATGCGTATAACGCCTGCCCCCCACTCCGGACGGGGTCAATGAACTGGCGAGTAGGCACAGGCACAGTAGTGAGGAGGCGGTCAAAGACTCTAATCTATTTATAGCGCGGTCGTTGAACTCACGTTTAACGGCACGTGTCTATCGCGAAGCTATATTAATATACTACGTACTTATTACTATTATATAATATTAACAATTTATAAAATAATTTTACGCAATACTAGTGCGTGTGTTTATCACACGTCACATTCCCCTCTTTCTTCGGAGAGTAAAAATTTGGTAATTTTTATTCTTAAAAAAAATATATATAACCCTACAAAATAAAATTAAGAGTATAAGAATAACGCATTGAAAGTGTGAAATAATTAAATTTACCGCTCCAAGTGGTCCTACATAACGAATGGTTCCTGTGTGTGGGTTGAGTCGTAAGTCTTTTTATTTTAATGTAACAGCTGCCCTGCGGCTTCTATAGGTATTATCACGGTGTTTACGGAGTTTTCATAATGCGGCTTGATATCTTTGACGTGAATATGTTTAGTTATTCGGCCATTTCTTTGTAAATCAAAAATAACTGGAGATATTTTTCGTTTTACTACGTACGGTCCATCAAATTTAGGTGCTAGCTTTGCATTAAATTTTTCTGCTTTGTTAGACAGCTTAAAAGTCTTCATCCATACCTTATCACCTATATTTGGTGTCCATGCTCTTCGTCGAAGATCGTAGTGCTTTTGTTGTTTTGGAAACTTTGGGCGAGATTTATTTTAACTAATTCAATAGAGTCGTGTATCCTCTTAATGCGGTTTCGGTATTACAAGTAGCACTACTTGTTGGTTGATGGATGGTAAATTCTCTTCCATGATTCAGGTATGCAGGGGAAAATCCAGTAGAATCACTGTGAGCGGTATTATATGCGAAGGCAATTTCGGGTAGGTGTTATCCCACTTGGTTTGATTTTTCTCTATATTGTGCAATTATAGTTTTAATTACACGGTTTGCTCTTTCACGGGATTACATTGCGGTGTATATGGCGGTGTCTTTCGGTGTGTAATTCCGTGATTCTTTAATAAGTCTTCTACTTCTTTACTAATAAATTGTTTACCATTATCGCTGACTATAGTTTTTGGGCATCCGTGTCGGAGAATTACTTGTTCTTTAATGGCTTTTGCAATAGCTTTTCCGGTGGCTTTATTCAAAGCTCTCAGTTCTATCCATTTGGTAAAACGATCTTGCATTACAAGTAACCAAATTTTTCCGTTAGTGGATCGAGGTTGTGGTCCTACAAGACGAATGGTTCCTGTGTGTGGGTTGAGTCGTAAGAGTCTTTTATTTTAATGTAACAGCTGCCCTGCGGCTTCTATAGGTATTATCACGGTGTTTACGGAGTTTTCATAATGCGGCTTGATATCTTTGACGTGAATATGTTTAGTTATTCGGCCATTTCTTTGTAAATCAAAAATAACTGGAGATATTTTTCGTTTTACTACGTACGGTCCATCAAATTTAGGTGCTAGCTTTGCATTAAATTTTTCGGCTTTGTTAGACAGCTTAAAAGTCTTCATCCATACCTTATCACCTATATTTGGTGTCCATGCTCTTCGTCGAAGATCGTAGTGCTTTTGTTGTTTTTGAAAACTTTAGGCGAGATTTATTTTAGCTAATTCAATAGAGTCGTGTATCCTCTTAATGCGAGTTTCGGTATTACAAGTAGCACTACTTGTTGGTTGATGGATGGTAAATTCTCTTCCATGATTCAGGTATGCAGGGGAAAATCCAGTAGAATCACTGTGAGCGGTATTATATGCGAAGGCAATTTCGGGTAGGTGGTTATCCCACTTGGTTTGATTTTTCTCTATATATTGTGCAATTATAGTTTTAATTACACGGTTTGCTCTTTCCACGGGATTACATTGCGGTGTATATGGCGGTGTCTTTCGGTGTGTAATTCCGTGATTCTTTAATAAGTCTTCTACTTCTTTACAAATAAATTGTTTACCATTATCGCTGACTATAGTTTTTGGGCATCCGTGTCGGAGAATTACTTGTTCTTTAATGGCTTTTGCAATAGCTTTTCCGGTGGCTTTATTCAAAGCTCTCAGTTCTATCCATTTGGTAAAACGATCTTGCATTACAAGTAACCAAATTTTTCCGCTAGTGGATCGAGGTTGTGGTTCTACAAGATCTATTGATACCATTTCCCATGGTTGTTGAACATTTGTTACATGCATAAGACCGGCTTTCGTTTGTTGTTGTACTTTATATTGTTGGCATTTAGTACAATTCCTTACGTATTTTGCTCCGTCTCGTAAAATTCCAGGCCAATAATAATAACGTGATAAGCGTACAAGAGTTTTTCCAATACCTAAGTGTCCGGCTGTCGATTCGTCGTGACATTCTTGCAGGACTCGGTTTCGGTCAGTTTTTGGAATGCATAATTTCCATTGTTCGTTCGGATCTTCTTCATTAAAGTCTAACGTATGTAGAATATGCTTGTATAGTTTCCCTTCTTTAATACAAAATTCCGGATTCTCCTTCGGTTGCGTTTTTACTTCTTTAAATTTTGTATTATACCACGAGCAGTTTTTACGGTTGGCTACAGAACATATTTCGATAGGCTGTCGTGATAAAGCATCGGCTACATTGTTTTCGGCTCCTCTTCGGTAACGGATTTCCATATCCCATTGATCTAATTCCATTCTCCAACGAGCAATTCTTCCTGACGGATTATCAATTTTTTCTAACCATTTCAAAGATTGATGATCGGTTAATACTACAAAATGATAACCTTCTAAGTAGTCTCGCATTTTCTAGATACCCCATTTTACTGCTAGGCATTATTTTTCGGTGGCAGAGTAGTTTTTCTCTGCTTTATTTAAAGTTCTGCTGGCATACGCTATGACTTTTTCTTGTCCATCTATCTCTTGAGTTAATACTGCTCCTAGCCCATCGTTACTAGCATCTGTTTGTAAACACATTGTTTTTTCAAAGTCCGGGCGTGTTAAAATGGGAGCATTTGTTAAATGTTCTTTGGTTTTATCGAAGGCTTCTTGTTGCTCAGGTCCCCAGTGCCAAGTGGTGTTTTTTCTTAACAATTTGCTAAGCGGTGCGGTAGTTTTGGACACTTTGGGTATAAAACGTCGATACCATGAGATCAGTCCATTAAATCGGCGGAGTTCCTTCAAGGTAGTTGGAGCTGATAACGTAGTGAAGGCTTTTACTTTATCGGGATCGGTGTGTATGCCGTCAGAATCAATTACATGACCTAGATAACGTAGTTGTTGCCTACCAAAATGGCTCTTCTCCCAGTTCGGTTTTAGTTTTGCAGCTTTTAAACGTCGAAAAACTTCCTGGACTAGTTGAATGTGTTCTTCAAATGTTTCCGGTATAATAATTATATCATCCAAATAGCAAAAGACGTGCGGTTCTAAATCGGGTGTTACTACTCCTTCTGATATCATTCGTTGAAAAGCTGCCGGTGCTGAATGAAGTCCGAAAGGTAAAACTTTGAATTGGAAATGTCGTCCTGGTACGGTGAAAGCAGTTAATGGTTTACTGTTGTCGGGTAAGGGTACTTGCCAGTATCCATTTTTCAAGTCGATGGTACTAAGATAACGAGCTCCACGTAGTTTATCTAAAGTGGCATTTATTTTCGGTAACGGGTATGCATCTTTGATGGTTACTTCGTTGAGTCGACGAAAATCTACACAAAAACGGTATTTTCCATCTTTTTTCTTCGCCAGAACTATAGGAGAACTCCACGGACTTATAGAAGGTTCTATAACACCTTCTTTTAACATTTTATCAATTTCTTCATTGATGATTTTCTGCATTGCTGGATTTCGGGCACGGTATCGTTATTTTATCGGTGTTGGATTACTAAGCTGAAGGTCGTAGGTTAGTAACGGTGTCGGGCCTTGTATTTCCGCGAAATCTTGACGGGCTTGTTCAATAATTTTATCTATTATTTGTCGTTCCTCTATTTTGATATCTAATAGACCCGGTTGAGTTTCTAATTGGCACAGTTCGGACGGAGCTTGTCTGTTCTCTGGATGCAACTCTTTTTCTTGTAGAGTCATTTTGAATCCTAATTTTGGCAGGATATCCATTCCTAATAAGAAATGGTGTCGGAGTGTAGACATGATATGAAAATTTCCTTCTATTTTCTTTCCATTTATCGAGCAGGTTCCCGAAATATTATCTTCCAACATTATTCCACTGCCATCAGCCAGTATCGCCCGATTTGTTCTTCCTTGTTTTTGCCATCCTCGAGAGTAGCACCATTTTGCAGTCACTTCATTAATAAAAGAGCTGACTGCACCGGAATCTATAAGTGCCTTAAATCTTCGACCTTCAACATTTACGAAGACGAAATATCGGTTGTCTCGTTCCTGGACCGAGCCGTAGGTCTTGTTGACTCGGTCCTTCGCTCATTTCCCTGGTATGTTCCATGACAGTCTCTAGTGTAGACTCCATCTTTTCCACAGACAGAGCAAAAAAGTTTACGAGGATTGCGGCACTGGTTACGGTTATGTCCTCTCTGTTTACATCTCCAACAACACTCGTTTCTTTTGTAAGTTGCATTCGGTTTCATAACGGTCATCGCTTCGTTTCTACTGATTCTTTGAGCTTGTTTTGCTTCCTGTACGGTTGCTTCATGTTCCTCTACTCTTTGGATCAATTCATTGATGTTATTTATGTCAGTTCGCCTAATATGAATTCTAAGTTCGGGTTTCATATTATAATATAAATTATCTAATTGTTCTTCTGGATCATATCCTCCTCTGCGTCTCATTAGAGTTGATAATACCGTAGCAAAATCTCGAATGTTTTCGTTGTGTTTCTGAACTCGTGCTGTGACTTGTCGTCCTAAATTTCTTCTTTCCAATGGTGGTAAATAAAAATTTCGTATTTGCTCTTCGACTTCTGCCCAGGTATGCAAGTTTCGTGCATAATTTCGATACCACTGGAGAGCATTTCCTTTTAAGAGTTCTGGTAATCCTTGAAGTATTTGTTCCTCAGAGAAATTATAAACTTGTCTTAACTCCTCTAATCGTTCCAAAAAAGAATATACATCTTTGCCTTCGAAATGGCAGTTCCATTTTCTCATTCGGTCTATAACTTCTCTATTTGACGGTAATATTGGTAGATGCGGTGAACTAGGTGAGAAAACATTTGGGGTTGTGACGGTTGATTATTTGGGAAGTCCTTATTATTTCCTAATGCTGATTCTTCAAGTCTCAAGCTAGCGTGGTCGGTTTCTAAGTCCTTTGTGATGTCTAGATTTTCCTTATAATCTTCTGGATCTGGTTCTTTATTTGCAAACAGTTCGGCGTTTTTGCGTACGAATCCAATAAGACATTGTCTTAATTCGGTAACAATTCCTTCGGTATGTAAACTATGTTTCGTTAATTCAGCAATCAATTCTCGTTGAAGTTTATAAATCCACGACACGGAAACCATTTTACAGTCACTTCATTAATAAAAGAGCTGACTGCACCGGAATCTATAAGTGCCTTAAATCTTCGACCTTCAACATTTACGAAGACGAAATATCGGTTGTCTCGTTCCTGGACCGAGCCGTAGGTCTTGTTGACTCGGTCCTTCGCTCGTTTCCCTGGTATGTTCCATGACAGTCTCTAGTGTAGACTCCATCTTTTCCACAGACAGAGCAAAAAAGTTTACGAGGATTGCGGCACTGGTTACGGTTATGCCTCTCTGTTTACATCTCCAACAACACTCGTTTCTTTTGTAAGTTGCATTCGGTTTCGTAACGGTCATCGCTTCGTTTCTACTGATTCTTTGAGCTTGGTTTGCTTCCTGTACGGTTGCTTCATGTTCCTCTACTCTTTGGATCAATTCATTGATGTTATTTATGTCAGTTCGCCTAATATGAATTCTAAGTTCGGGTTTCATATTATAATATAAATTATCTAATTGTTCTTCTGGATCATATCCTCCTCTGCGTCTCATTAGAGTTGATAATACCGTAGCAAAATCTCGAATGTTTTCGTTGTGTTTCTGAACTCGTGCTGTGACTTGTCGTCCTAAATTTCTTCTTTCCAATGGTGGTAAATAAAAATTTCGTATTGTTCTTCGACTTCTGCCCAGGTATGCAAGTTTCGTGCATAATTTCGATACCACTGGAGAGCATTTCCTTTTAAGAGTTCTGGTAATCCTTGAAGTATTTGTTCCTCAGAAATTATAAACTTGTCTTAACTCCTCTATTCGTTCAAAAAGAATATACATCTTTGCCTTCGAAATGGCAGTTCCATTTTCTCATTTGGTCCATAACTTCTCTATTTGACGGTAATATTGGTAGATGCGGTGAACTAGGTGTAGAAAACATTTGGGGTTGTGACGGTTGATTATTTGGGAAGTCCTTATTATTTCCTAATGCTGATTCCTCAAGTCTCAAGCTAGCGGTTTATAAATCCACGACACGGAAACCATTTTACAAACTTATAATTATGTCGGATATACAAGTGTACCAGTGTCAGTGTTATCGCGGCGTCCAAGTGTAATTTAACAATTCGGTCCGAAAGTTTCGTAGATTCAATGCAAAAAAAATCAAATTCCTTTTACAAATACTGTTCGGGCGCCATGTAACGGAGTGAATCTTGCCGGACCTTGCTCAGATTCCAGGATTCAGGTTTTTAAGGAATTTGAAATAAAGTATCACTATTTATAATAAAAACTAATTATTATTAAGACTATGTACAGATATAAAAAAATAACAAAGATATAATGTAAATGTTGCCAGCCCGCCTGGTCTTGGTCAGGTGAAATAGCTAATTAGTCTGTAATCAAATCAAGATAAAATACTTAATTATTACGCAATCTACGAACTTTACAACGCTGTCTTATAACTAGTTTCCTAAACGGACGCAACTAACGGTTATCGCGTATGCTCGTACGGCACTACGGTTCGGGCTAGTATGTATGTTCACGGAGGTGCGGTCGGGATAATCCACGTGTGCTCACGAGGATACGGTCGGGATAGCCCACTTGTGCTCACGAGGGCGCGGTCGGGATAATCTACGTGTGCTCACGAAGATACGGTCGGGATAATCCACGTGTGCTCACGAGGATACGGTCAGGATAACCCACGTGTGCTCACGAGGGTGGGGTCGGGATAATCTAAGTGTGCTCACGAAGATACGGTCGGGATAATCCACGTGTGTTCACGAGGATACGGTCAGGATAATCTACGTGTGCTCACGAGGGTGCGGTCGGGATAATCTACGTGTGCTCACGAAGACACGGTCGGGATAATCCACGTGTGCTCACGAGGATACGGTCAGGATCGATAATCTACGTGTGCTCACGAAGATACGGTCGGGATAATCCACGTGTGCTCACGAGGATACGGTCAGGATCGATAATCTACGTGTGCTCACGAGGGTGCGGTCGGGATAATCCACGTGTGCTCACGAGGTGCCTACGGTAGTATGCGGTTAAGATAACGGTCGGTACGGTATACGGTAACCGTGTTTACGAACGTGTGCTCACGAACGTATCCACGGTTGCTGCACTAGGTCGGAGAAAGGGGCTGGTCGTGTGCTCACGGCCAGTTCGATCTGTCGTCCAGTTGCAGACTGCCTACTGGTGGTTTCGGTGCGCCTTATATACCCGATTCTACGAGAGCGCGCATGCGTATAACGCCTGCCCCCCACTCCGGACGGGTTTAATGAACTGGCGAGTAGGCACAGTAGTGGGGAGGCGGTCAAAGACTCTAATCTATTTATAGCGCGGTCGTTGAACTCGCGTTTAACGGCACGTATCTATCTCGAAGCTATCTTAATATACTACGTACTTATTACTATTATATAATATTAACAATTTATATAATAATTTTACGCAATACTAGTTCGTGTGTTTATCACACGTCACAAACTGAACAACAAACAACACAAAAAATCACCAAAACTGAAACCAAAAACCCTAAAAAAATCAAAAGTTAGTGAAACCCCCGGAAATACCAAACGACCGTACAAGAACTTCTTAAACCAATAGAACAGATATTTATTGATGAACCAAATAAATGTCCGATTAGTTATATCACCTTCAGAAGTTTCCTAGATAAAGTCTTATTAAATACCTTCGAACCAGAAATGACGAAAGAATACTGCACAAATTCTACAGAAATTTCAAATATGATGACAAATCTATATCCGCAGTTGAACTTTACAGGATTAAAAACCAAATTTACAAAAATCATAAACAAAATAGAGAAATCAGAAACAATATTAAAAAATAAAATTTAAAAAAATCTACTGGGCCTTAATATACTACAATGGAGTTTAAATGGTTTTTATAAAAAATTACCAAACCTTGTCACGCCGCTCTGGGCATCAAGGTGCGGGTGATAAATTACCTAACAAGTGAAATAGACGTTACTTTATTAAACCTTCTAGTTAATTGCTAAAATCGCTCGCTCGTTTGTTCGCGAATCGTGAGCTGTATAGACGGCACGGCGGTGAGTTATTGCGAAGTGTACCTTCGAGCACGAAGGGAAGAAGCTAGGAAAAGAGGGGAATTACGCAGCACACAGTGCGATACGGGAAGGCACGGGAAGCACGGAAAATAGGCACTGCATCAGGTTGCACAAACCTTGGAATCGGTTTCGCTCGGTACTATTTTGCTCTCGTCGCTAACACTCAAATTGGAAGCATGCATACACACTCGACCGCGGAAGAATATTTGCCAGTTGCTTCGATGTAGGCTTAATTAGGTAAATACTCGCATAATATGACATGCATTATTTGCATTGTCACAACCTAAATAAATTAATTATAGAACGAGATACCAAAATAATATGTTTATAGGAAACTTACTTTAAAGAAAATAATTGTAGTAAGATAAATAACTATAAACACTTCTATAAAAATAACAGTCCAGACAAGCTAGAGGAGGTGTTGCCATATGTGTTAAAAATAATATCTACTGCCATCAAATAAAACTTGAATTGGAAAACTGAATTGGAAGCTGTGGCAATTACAGTATATTTACCATACAAAATAACAATATGTAACATATATTTAAGCACCATTATGGTGGCGGACCACTTATAGCGGAACCAAAAAATAAATATACAGGAATTTTTAGCTAATTTTTAGCTAATTTATTGCCCCAATAAGGAATTTATAGCTTCATCCAGTACCGAATTAACACCGGTTTCGCCACCTTAAGTTATAAGCTAATGAAACTTTTATAACTCGCAGCCTAATTGTGCTATCGCAATAAATCCGACGCCATAATTTTTAGCTCGTTCAACTGTATAAGATTTCTGAAGGGATTTTTTTCTCGATTTTGATGAACAAACCATGTATGTTTTTATTTGGCGACGTTTCGATGGATATCCTCCATTCTCATTAGGCTCAGTATAACAATATTATTTAAAACATCTTCCTATATATATTAGTAATTTTGTGGCAAATGTATAACATTATAAATTATTAGCACTACTTACTATTTTGTCATTAATATAAACGTATAAAACGTATAATTAATAGCATTTCTGATGCGTCGCTCTATAATTGAAAACAAAAGTAAACAAATTTACTAAAAAAAATTATAATTTTGCGCAGAAATTGAGGTTATGTGTGATCTATACCTTTCCATAGTAGTTAAGTCCATAATCAACATCGTTTTTCACAAAGTTAAATAAATAAATTAAAAACAACACAAAATAATTTAATACACAATAACACATATTTAGCAAAAGGCAGTCAAATTGGTAAAATAACGAAATGTCAAGTGTATCACAGACGGTTAATAACATCAATTTAAATCTCTTGATTCGCGTTCTTAGAGACACCTGTGCGATCAATCGTAATTAGATCAATCGAACAGACATCCCCACTCCCCGTGGAAATTTGAAATTCTTACATGTACATAATAAATTAAAAAACACAAATGACTCGAATCTGCTATTAAATTTGATTAAATTCAAGCGATAATTTATTTATAAATTATAAGCTTAGATGATCAATAAATGAATTTATTTGGTGTGTAAAACTGTAATAGTTCACTTTTTAAATTTGCCGCGTCGCGCATGCTCAAATTGTCAATCGCGCATGCTCCAATTGTCAATGGCGCATGCTCCGATTGCGAATCGAGCATATTTGCAATCGATCAACGGGCAACTTGATCTATAGCTAGGCACCTTCTGATAAATATAGTTTTAGGTTATGTCACTAAAGAAAGATTTTTTTTTCTCACAATTTAGATTTTAATTTAATATTATTAATAATGTTATTATAATGTTGCCTAAGTTTGTATCATCTTTTACATTAATTGTATTATTTGCTTACTTGATATGGATCATTTCCGATATCAGTCTTTTATGCCAATTCTTTTCCGTGTCTAATACTTTAACGTCATTAAAATTAAAGGAATGATTATTCGTGAACATATGATCATTAATTACATAATGAGAATCTGGCTTATGTATATTAGTTTCATACTCTTTAATTCGGCACTGTAACTGTCTTTTTGTTTCACCTACATAGCAAGCATCACAATCTTTGCAGTTAATTTTGTAAACAATATTAGTTTTTGTTAATTTATCTATAGCATCTTTACCTCTTACAATAACATTACCAAACTTGTTACACATTTTTGGTATTACCTGAATAGCCTTTTCTTTCATAGCGCCTGATACTTTTTCATAAAATTCGGGTACAAAAGGAATATTTAAAGTAGCTTTGTAATTTGTTATTGCTTTGTTATTTGGTTGCGCATTATTATGATTATATTTTATTTTTTCTAATCTTTTTCTTACGTTGTGATTAATAAATTTTGTTGGATAACTATTGTTCTCTAAAAAATTTTTTAATTAATCGAATATTCGTTGTATGAAATTTCTCATGCGCCAACAAAATAGCCTTGTCCACCAATGTATAGACCATTGCTCGCTTCTGCTGGATAGTATGACTAGATTTAAAATGTAAAAACCGTGCCGAGAAAGTATCTTTCCGGTACCAATTTGTAATTATGTGTGTATTATTATTCCTAATTAATGAAACTTCTACAAAATTTATATGCCCGTTAGCTATTTCATGTGTAAACTGCAACTTATTATGATAACTATTAAAAACATCTAATACATGCGATAGTGTATTATTAGGGATGCACATGATTGTATCATCTACATACCTATAATAGAATGTTGGTACAAATTCTAGTTTTTTGAGACATTCCTGTTCTAAATCTGCCGTAACCATATCAGCAAACATCGGGCTAATCGGACTTCCCATGGGACTTCCATCTACTTGTTGGAAGTATTTTCCGTCCCATTGAAAAAATGTATTATGTAGAAGGAATTTCATAACTTCTAACAAGTCGTGTAAAGAGACATTATATTTTTTGTTTATCAAATGGTATCGTATAAGATTTCATCTTGATATTATCCAAATTTAAATATCATAACCTCAAAATTATCGTTCCTACCTCATTATCATTAAAAAATTGCAATACACTGTAATTATGTTAAAAACTAAATTAGTCAGTAATGTTGAACCAATGTTTAACTTAATTATTGTCATGTTAAAAAATTTCTGGCCACAAGTATTACGCGCGTTAACACCGAATTTTGCCAATTTAAGTCTTAAGTTAGCAGAATTCGATATAAAGCGAACTAATTGTGCTATCGTGATAATCCCAGCCCTACAGTTTTTAACTCATCAAACTGTTTAAGATTTCATTAATATTAACTAGATTCACATTTCTTAACCGTACATTCTATAAAATAAAGGTAAAAAAAAATAACACAGTTGTTTTATATTAAAAACATATTACTTTTCCACTTTAACGTATAAAAAAATCGCTGGCTTCACCAGTCCATTCTCTGATATAAAAAGTTCTTTAGATTTTATCGTCTGTACACAATGGCGCGATAATGTTGAGCTTCGACATCCATATCCACTAAATCGACTAATTATAAATATGATGTCTTGTTGTTCGGAATATTTATTTCTTGAGCTATACTTTTCAATTTAATTTTCCGCTTGTATTTCTTTGCCTGAATTTTGCCGGTAATGCCTGAGGTATGCCGAGATAACTGTAATAACTGCTGGATATTTTGGGAATATCTGAGGTATTCCGGGATAACTCCACCAATAACGGGACTTCCTGGATATATCGGGAATTTTTGAGGTATTACGGGATTACTCCACTAATTACGGGATTTCCTGGATATATCGGAAATTTTTAAGGTATTCCGAGATAACTCTACCTATTACGGCATTTTCTGAATATTTCGGTAATGTCTGAGGTATGCTGCAATAACCTTACTAATTTTGAAATTTCTTGGTTATTTTGGGAATTTTTAAGTTATTTCGGGATGTATTTACTAATATACGGGATTTTCTGGATATTTCGCGAATTCAATTGAAGGTAGCCCACGATGACTCCACCAATTACGGCATTTTCTAAATATTTCGGCAATGTCTGAGGTATGCCGCAATAACATTACTATTTTCAAATTCTTGATATTTCGGTCTGATTATCGGGATACCCATAATACGGGTACTAAATCGATTTTGGATTTCGGAAACACTTACGGGATTTCTGCAAATTCTTATTCCGATAACTCACTTACGGGATTACTCCACTAATTACGGAATTCTCTGGATATTTCGGGAATTTCTGAGGTATTCCGGGATAACTCCACTAATTACGGAATTCTCTGGATATTTCGGGAATTTCTGAGGTATGCCGAGATAACTGTAATAACTGCTGGATATTTTGGGAATATCTGAGGTATTCCGGGATAACTCCACTAATTACGGGATTTCCTGGATATATCGGGAATTTTTGAGGTATTCCGGGATAACTCCACTAATTACGGAATTTTCTGGATATTTCGGGAATTTCTGAGGTATTCCGGGATAACTCCACTAATTACGGGATTTCCTGGATATATCGGGAATTTTTGAGGTATTCCGGGATAACTCCACTAATTACGGGATTTTCTGGATATTTCGGGAATTTCTGAGGTATTCCGGGATAACTCCACTTATTACGGGATTTCCTGGATATATCGGGAATTTCTGAGGTATTCCGGGATAACTCCACTCATTACGGGATTTCCTGGATATATCGGAAATTTCTAATGTATTTCGGGATAACACAACAAATTACGGGATATCCTGGATATTTTGGAATTTTCTAAGGTAATCCAAGATAACTCTACCTATTACGGCATTTTCTAAATATTTCGGTAATGTCTGAGGTATGCCGCGAAAACCTTAATAATTTTGAAATTTCTTGGATATTTCGTGAGTCTGTAAGTTATTTCGGGATAACTCCAGTAATTACGGGATTTACTAGATATTTCGTGAATTTCTGATCTATTTCGGTATAACAGAACCTATTACGGGATTTCCTGGACACTTCGAAAATTTCTAAGGTATTCCGAGATAACTCTACCAATTACGGCATTTTCTAAATATTTCGGCAATGTCTGAGGTATGCCACAAAAACCTTACTAATTTTGAAATTTTTTGGATATTTCGGGAATTTTTAAGTTATTTCGGGATGACTTTACTAATTACGGGATTTCCTGGATATTTCGCGAATTAATAAGGTATGCCGTGATGACTCCAACGTTTACGGTATTTGCTAAATATTTCGTTAATATCTGAGGTATGTCGAAATAACTGTGACAACTGCTGGATATTTGGGGTATTTCTGAGGTATTCCGGGTTAACACCACTAAATACGGGATTTCCTAGTTATATTGAGAATGTCTGAGTTATTCCTGGATAAATCCACAAATTACGGGATTCTCCGGATATTTAGGGAGTTTCTGGGGCATTCCGGGATGACACTACTAATAACGGGATTTTCTAGATATTTTGGGAATTTCTGAGGTATGCCGAGAGAACTTCACTAATTACGGCGTTCCTCGATATTTTGGGAATATCTGAAGCATTCCGGGATAACTCCACTGATTACGGAATTCCCTGGCTATTTCGGGAGTTTCTGAGGAATTCCTGGATTACTCCACTAATTACGGGATTTCCTGGATATTTCGGAAATTTCTAAGGTATTACGAGATAACTCTACCTATTACGGCATTTTCTAATATTTCGGTAATGTCTGAGGTACGCTGCAATAACCTTACTAATTTTGAAATTTCTTGGATATTTCGGGATGACTTTACTAATAACGGGATTTCCTGGTTATTTCGCGAATTAATAAGGTATTCACGATGACTCCAACAATTACGGGATTTTCTAAATATTTCGGTTAAACTTAACTAATTTTGATTTTCGTGGATATTTCGGGAATTTTTGAGTTATTTCAGGATAACTCCAGTAATTACGGGATTTACTAGATATTTCGTGAATTTCTGATGTATTCCGGGATAACTTCACTAATTTTGAAATTTCTGGATATTTCGGGAATTTTTAAGTTATTTCGGGATAACTTTACTAATTACGGGATTTCCTGGATATTTCGCGAAATAATAAGGTATTCCGTTATGACTTCACCGATTACGGAATTTTCTAAATATCTCGGTAATGTCTGAGGTATGCCGAGATAACTGTAATAACTGCTGGCTATTTTGGGAATATCTGAGGTATTCCAGGATAACTCCACTAATTACGGGATTCTCTGGATATTTCGGGAGTTTTTGAGGTTTTCCGGGATGACACCACTAATGACGGGATTTCCTAGATATTTTGGGAATTTCTGAGGTATTCCGGTCTAACTCCACTAATTGCGGGATTTTGTAGTTATATTGGGAATTTCTAAATTATTTCGTGATAACTTCACCAATTACGGATATCCTAGATATTTCGGGGAATTCCTGAGTTGATTTGGGAGGACTTTACTAATTATGGAGTTCCTGGATATTTCGCGAATTAATAAGGTACTTCACGATAACTCCACCGATTACGGAATTTTCTAAATATTTCGGTAAACCTTAATAATTTTGAATTTCTTGGATATTACGTGAGTCTGTAAGTTATTTCGGATAACTCAGTAATTACGGGATTTACTAGATATTTCGTGAATTACTGATCTATTTCGGGATAACAGAACCTATTACGGGATTCTCTGGATATTTCGCGAATTAATAAGTATTTCACGATGACTCCACCGGGATTACGGCATTTCTAAATATTTGTAATGTCTGAGGTATGCCGCAATAACCTTACTAATTTTGAAATTTCTTGGATATTTCGGGAATTTCTGAAGTATTCCGGGATAACTCTACTAATTACGGGATTCTCTGGATATTTCGGGAGTTTCTGAGGTATACCAGGATAACACCACTAATTACGGTATTCCTAGTTATATTGGGAATATCTGAGTTATTCCTGATAACTCCACTAATTACGGGATTCTCTGGATATTTCGGGAGTTGCTGAGGTATTCCGGGATAACTCCACCAATTACCGGATTTCCTGGATATATCGGGAATTTCTAGGTATTGCGGGATTACTTCACTAATTACGGGATTTCCTGGATATATTGAAATTTCTAAGGTATTCTGAGATAACTCTACTATTACGGCATTTTCTAAATATTTCGGTAATGTCTGAGGTTCGCTGCAATAACCTTACTAATTTTGAAATTTCTTGGATATTTCGGGAATTCTAAGTTGATTTGGGATGACTTTACTAATTACGGGATTTCTGGATATTTCGCGAATTAATAAGGTATTTCACGATGACTCCACCGATTACGGCATTTTCTAAATATTTCGGTAATGTCTGAGGTATGCCGCAATAACCTTACTAATTTTGAAATTTCTTGGATATTTCGTGAATTTCTGATGTATTTCGGGATAACTTTACTAATTACAGGATTTCCTGGATATTTCGCGAAATAATAAGGTATCTCGTTATGACTTCACCGATTACGGAATTTTCTAAATATCTCGGTAATGTCTGAGGTATGCGAGATACTGTAATAACTGCTGGCTATTTTGGAATATCTGAGGTATTCCGGGAGACTCCACTAATTACGGGATTCTCTGGATATTCGGGAGTTTTTGAGGGTTTTCCGGGATGACACCACTAATGACGGGAATTCCTAGATATTTTGGGAATTTCTGAGGTATTCCGGTCTAACTCCACTATTGCGGATTTTGTAGTTATAGTGGGAATTTCTAAATTATTTCGTGAGAACTTCACCAATTACGGGATATCCTAGATATTTCGGGAATTCCTGATTTATTTCGGCGTAACACACAAATTACGGGATATCCTGGATATTTTGGAATTTCTAAGGTAATCCGAGATAACTCTACCTATTACAGCATTTTCTAAATGTTTCGGTAATGCCTGAGGTACGCTGCAATAACCTACTAATTTTGAAATTTCTTGGTTATTTCGGGAATTTTTAAGTTATTTCGGGATGACTTTACTAATTACGCGATTTTCTGGATATTTCGCGAATTAATAAGGTATTCCGATATGACTCCAACGTTTACGGAATTTTCTAAATTTTCGGTAATGTCTGAAGTGTGCCGAGATAACTTAACTAATTTTGGATTTACGTGGACATTTCAGGAATTCTTTGTTATTTCGGGGATAACGTCACTAATTACGGCATTTTCTAAATATTTCGGTATGTCTGAGGTATGCCGCAAAAACCTTAATAATTTTGAAATTTCTTGGATATTTCGTGAGTCTGTAAGTTATTTCGGGATAACTCCAGTAATTACGAAATTTACTAGATATTTCGTGAATTTCTGAGCTTTATCGGGATAACAGAACCTATTACGGGATTTCCTGGATAATTCGGAAATTTCTAAGGTATTCCGAGATAACTCTACCAATTACGGCATTTTCTAATATTTCGGTAATGTCTGAGGTACGCTGCAATAACCTTACTAATTTTGAAATTTTTTGGTTATTTCGGGAATTTTTAAGTTATTTCGGGATAACTTTACTAATTACGGATTTCCTGGATATTTCGCGAAATAATAAGGTATTCCGTGATGACTCCACCGATTATGGAATTTTCTTAATATTTCGGTAATGTCTGAGGTATGTCGAGACAACTATAATAACTTCTGGATATTTTGGGAATATCTGAGGTATTCCGGGATAACTCCACCAATTACGGGATTTCCTGGATATATCGGGAATTTCTGAGGTATTACGGATTACTCCACTAATTACGGGATTTCCTGGATATATCGGAAATTTTTAAGGTATTCCGAGATAACTCTACCTATTACAGCATTTTCTGAATATTTCGGTAATGTCTGAGGTACGCTGCAATAACCTTACTAATTTTGAAATTTCTTGGTTATTTTGGGAATTTTTAAGTATTTCGGGATGACTTTACTAATTACGGGATTTTCTGGATATTTCGCGAATTAATAAGGTATCCCACGATGACTCCACCAATACGGCATTTTCTAAATATTTCGGCAATGTCTGAGGTATGCCGCAATAACATTACTAATTTTGAAATTTCTTGGATATTTAGGGAATTTCTGAGGTATTCGAGGATAACACCACAAATTACGGGATATCTAGATATTTACGGGAATTTTTGAGGTATTCCGGGATAACTCCACTAATACGGAATTCTCTGGATATTCGGGAATTTCTGAGGTATTCCGGGATAACTCCACTCATTACGGATTTCCTGGATATATCGGAAATTTCTAATGTATTCGGGATAACACAACAAATTACGGGATATCTTGGATATTTTGGAATTTTCTAAGGTAATCCAGATAACTCTACCTATACGGCATTTTCTAAATATTTCGGTAATGTCTGAGGTATGCCGCGAAAACCTTAATAATTTTGAAATTCTTGGATATTCGTGAGTCTGTAAGTTATTTCGGGATAACTCCAGTAATTACGGGATTTACTAGATATTTTCGTGAATTTCTGATCTATTTCGGTATAACAGAACCTATTACGGGATTTCCTGGACACTTCGAAAATTTCTAAGGTATTCCGAGATAACTCTACCAATTACGGCATTTTCTAAATATTTCGGCAATGTCTGAGGTATGCCACAAAAACCTTACTAATTTTGAAATTTTTTGGATATTTCGGGAATTTTTAAGTTATTTCGGGATGACTTTACTAATTACGGGGATTTCCTGGATATTTCGCGAATTAATAAGGTATTCCGTGATGACTCCAACGTTTACGGTATTTGCTAATATTTCGTTAATATCTGAGGTATGTCGAAATAACTGTGACAAACTGCTGGATATTTGGGGTATTTCTGAGGTATTTCGGGATAACACCACTAAATACGGGATTTCCTAGTTATATTGAGAATGTCCGAGTTATTCCTGGATAAATCCACAAAATTACGGGATTCTCCGGATATTAGGGAGTTTCTGGGGCATTCCGGGATGACACTACTAAATAACGGGATTTTCTAGATATTTTGGGAATTTCTGAGGTATGCCGAGAGAACTTCACTAATTACGGCGTTCCTGATATTTGGGAATACTGAAGCATTCGGGATAACTCCACCAATTACGGGAATTCCTGGCTATTTCGGGAGTTTCTGAGGAATTCCTGGATTACTCCACTAATTACGGGATTTCCTGGATATTTCGGAAATTTCTAAGGTATTCCGAGATAACTCTACCTATTACGGCATTTTGTAAATATTTCGGTAATGTAGGAGGTATGCCGCAATAACCATACTAATTTTGAAATTTCTTTGATATTTCCGGAATTTTTAAGTTATTTCGGGATGAATTTACTAATTACTGGATTTCCTGGATATTTCGCGAATTAATAAGGTAGTCTGGGATAACTCCACCAATTACGGGACTTCCTGGATATAGCGGGAATTTTGAGGTATTCCGGGATAACTCCACTAATTACGGGATTCTCTGGATATTTCGGGAGAATCTGAGGTATTCCGGGATAACTCCACCAATTACAGGATTTCCTGGATATATCGAGAATTTCTGAGGTATTCCGGGATAACTCCACTAATTACGGGATTTCATGGATATATCGGAAATTTCTAAGGTATTCCAAGATAACTCTACCTATTACAGCATTTTCTAAATGTTTCGGTAATGCCTGAGGTACGCTGCAATAACCTTACTAATTTTGAAATTTCTTGGTTATTTCGGGAATTTTTAAGTTATTTCGGGATGACTTTACTAATTACGCGATTTTCTGGATATTTCGCGAATTAATAAGGTATTCCGATATGACTCCAACGTTTACGGAATTTTCTAAATATTTCGGTAATGTCTGAAGTGTGCCGAGATAACTTAACTAATTTTGGATTTACGTGGACATTTCAGGAATTTCTTTGTTATTTCGGGATAACGTCACTAATTACGGCATTTTCTAAATATTTCGGTAATGTCTGAGGTATGCCGCAAGAACCTTAATAATTTTGAAATTTCTTGGATATTTCGTGAGTCTGTAAGTTATTTCGGGATAACTCCAGTAATTACGAAATTTACTAGATATTTCGTGAATTTCTGATCTTTATCGGGATAACAGAACCTATTACGGGATTTCCTGGATAATTCGGAAATTTCTAAGGTATTCCGAGATAACTCTACCAATTACGGCATTTTCTAAATATTTCGGTAATGTCTGAGGTACGCTGCAATAACCTTACTAATTTTGAAATTTCTTGGTTATTTCGGGAATTTTTAAGTTATTTCGGGATAACTTTACTAATTACGGGATTTCCTGGATTTTTCGCGAAATAATAAGGTATTCCGTGATGACTCCACCGATTACGGAATTTTCTTAATATTTCGGTAATGTCTGAGGTATGTCGAGACAACTATAATAACTTCTGGATATTTTGGGAATATCTGAGGTATTCCGGGATAACTCCACCAATTACGGGATTTCCTGGATATATCGGGAATTTCTGAGGTATTACGGGATTACTCCACTAATTACGGGATTTCCTGGATATATCGGAAATTTTTAAGGTATTCCGAGATAACTCTACCTATTACGGCATTTTCTGAATATTTCGGTAATGTCTGAGGTACGCTGCAATAACCTTACTAAATTTGAAATTTCTTGGTTATTTTGGGAATTTTTAAGTTATTTTGGGATGACTTTACTAATTACGGGATTTTCTGGATATTTCGCGAATTAATAAGGTATCCCACGATGACTCCACCAATTACGGCATTTTCTAAATATTTCGGCAATGTCTGAGGTATGCCGCAATAACATTACTACTTTTGAAATTTCTTGGATATTTAGGGAATTTCTGAGGTATTCGAGGATAACACCACAAATTACGGGATATCCTAGATATTTCGGGAATTTTTGAGGTATTCCGGGATAACTCCACTAATTACGGAATTCTCTGGATATTTCGGGAATATCTGAGGTATTCCGGGATAACTCCACTCATTACGGGATTTCCTGGATATATCGGAAATTTCTAATGTATTTCGGGATAACACAACAAATTACGGGATATCTTGGATATTTTGGAATTTTCTAAGGTAATCCAAGATAACTCTACCTATCACGGCATTTTCTAAATATTTCGGTAATGTCTGAGGTACGCTGCAATAACCTTACTAATTACGGGATTCTCTGGATATTTCGGGAATTTCTAAGTTGATTGGGGATGAATTTACTAATTACGGCATTTCCCGGATATTTCGCGAATTAATAAGGTATTTCACGATGACTCCACCAATTACGAGATTTTCAAATTATTTTGGTAATGTTTGAGGTATGCCGAGATAACCTTACTAATTTTGAAATTTCTTCGATAATTAGGGAATTTCTGAGGTATTCGGGGATAACACCACAAATTACGGGATATCCTAGATATTTCGGGAATTTTTGAGTTATTTCAGGATAACTCCAGTAACTACGGGTTTTCCTAGATATTTCGGGGATTTCGGATGTATTCCGGGATGACATCACTAATTACGGCATTCCTGGATATTTTGGGTATTTCCGAGGTATTCCGGGATAACTCCACCAATTACGCGATTTCCTGGATATATCGGGAGTTTCTGAGGTATTCCTGGATAACTCCACTATTTACGGGATTTCCTATATATTTTGGGACTTTGTGAGTTATTTCGGAATAACTTTACTAATTTTGAAATTTCTTGGTTATTTCGGGATGACATAACTAATTACGGGATTTCCTGGATAATTCGCGAATTAATAAGGTATTCCGTTATGACTCCAACGTTTACGGTATTTTCTAAATATCTCGGTAATGTCTGAGGTATGCCGAGATAACTGCAATAACTGCTGGATATTATGGGAATATCTGAGGTATTCCGGGATAACTCCACTGATTACGGAATTCCCTGGCTATTTCGGGAGTTTCTGAGGTATTCCTGGATTACCTCACTAATTACGGGATTTCCTATATATTTTGGGAATTTCTAACTTATTTCGGATTAGCTTTACTATTTATGGGATTTCCTAGATATTTCGTGAATTTATGATGTATTTCGGGATAACACAACCAATTACGGGATGCCTGGATATTTCTGAAATAATAAGGTATTCCGTGATGACTCCACCGATTACGGAATTTTCTAAATATTTCGGTAATGTCTGAGGTTCGCTGCAATAACCTTACTAATTTTGAAATTTCTTGGATATTTCGTGAGTCTGTAAGTTATTTCGGGATAACTCCAGTAATTGCGGGATTTACTAATATTTCGTGAATTTCTGATCTATTTCGGGATAACAGAACCTATTACGGGATTCTCTGGATAATTCGGAAGTTTCTAAGGTATTCCGAGATAACTATACCTATTACGACATTTTCTAAATATTTCGGTAATGTCTGAGGTTCGCTGCAATAACCTTACTAATTTTGAATTTCTTGGAAATTTAGGGAATTTCTGAGGTATCCGGGGATAACCCCACAAATAACGGGATATCCTAGATATTTCGGGAATTTGTGAATTATGTCAGGATAACTCCAATAACTACGGGTTCTCCTAGATATTTCGGGAATTTCTGATGTATTCCGGGATTACATCACTACTTACGGCATTCCTGGATATTTTGGGTATTTCCGAGGTATTCCGGGATAACTTCACTAATTACGGGATTTCCTATATATTTTGGGAATTTCTAACTTATTTCGGATTAGCTTTACTATTTATGGGATTTCCTAGATATTTCGTGAATTTATGATGTATTTCGGGATAACACAACCAATTACGGGATGCCTGGATATTTCTGAAATAATAAGGTATTCCGTGATGACTCCACCGATTACGGAATTTTCTAAATATTTCGGTAATGTCTGAGGTTCGCTGCAATAACCTTACTAATTTTGAAATTTCTTGGATATTTCGTGAGTCTGTAAGTTATTTCGGGATAACTCCAGTAATTGCGGGATTTACTAATATTTCGTGAATTTCTGATCTATTTCGGGATAACAGAACCTATTACGGGATTCTCTGGATAATTCGGAAGTTTCTAAGGTATTCCGAGATAACTATACCTATTACGACATTTTCTAAATATTTCGGTAATGTCTGAGGTACGTTGCAAAAACCGTACTAATTTTGAAATTTCTTGGAAATTTAGGGAATTTCTGAGGTATCCGGGGATAACACCACAAATAACGGGATATCCTAGATATTTCGGGAATTTGTGAATTATGTCAGGATAACTCCAATAACTACGGGTTCTCCTAGATATTTCGGGAATTTCTGATGTATTCCGGGATTACATCACTACTTACGGCATTCCTGGATATTTTGGGTATTTCCGAGGTATTCCGGGATAACTCCACTAATTACGGGATTTCCTATATTATGGGAATTTGTGAGTTATTTCGGAATAACTTTACTATTAATGGAATTTCCTAGATATTTCGTGAATTTATGATGTATTTCGGGATAACACAACCAATTAAGGGATTTCCTAGATATTCCGTGAATTTATGATGTATTTCGGGATAACACAACCAATTACGGGATATCCTGGATATTTTTGAAATTTCTAAGGTATTCCGAGATAACTCTACCTATTACGGCATTTTGTAAATATCGGTAATGTGGGAGGTATGCCGCAATAACCATACTACTTTTGAAATTTCTTGGATATTTCAGGAATTTCTAAGTTATTTCGGGATGACTTTACTAATTACTGTATTTCCTGGATATTTCGCGAATAATAAGGTATTCCGGGATAACTCCACAAATTAAGGGACTTTCTGGATATATCGGGAATTTTTGAGGTATTCCGGGATAACTCCACTAATTACGGGATTCTCTGGATATTTCGGGAGTTTCTGAGGCATTCCGGGATAACTCCACCAATTACCGGATTTCTTGGATATATCGGGAATTTCTAAGGTATTCCGGGATAACTTCACTAATTACGGGATTCCTGGATATATTTGAAATTTCTAAGGTAATCTGAGATAACTCTACCTATACGGCATTTTCTAATATTTCGGTAATGTCTGAGGTTCGCTGCAATAACCTTACTAATTTTGAAATTTCTGGATATTTCGGGAATTTCTAAGTTGATTTGGGATGACTTTACTAATTATGGGATTTCCTGGATATTTCGCGAATTAATAAGGTATTTCACGATAACTCCACCGATTACGGAATTTTCTAAATATTTCGGTAAACCTTAATAATTTTGAAATTTCTTGGATATTACGTGAGTCTGTAAGTTATTTCGGAATAACTCCAGTAATTACGGGATTTACTAGATATTTCGTGAATTACTGATCTATTTCGGATAACAGAACCTATTACGGGATTCTCTGGATATTTCGCGAATTAATAAGGTATTTCACGATGACTCCACCGATTACGCATTTTCTAAATATTTGTAATGTCTGAGGTATGCCGCAATAACCTTACTAATTTTGAAATTTCTGAAGTATTCCGGGATAACTCTACTAATTACGGGATTCTCTGGATATTTCGGGAGTTTCTGAGGTATACCAGGATAACACCACTAATTACGGTATTTCCTAGTTATATTGGGAATATCTGAGTTATTCCTGGATAACTCCACTAATTACGGGATTCTGGATATTTCGGGAGTTGCTGAGGTATTCCGGGATAACTCCACCAATTACCGGATTTCCTGGATATATCGGGAATTTCTAAGGTATTGCGGGATCACTTCACTAATTACGGGATTTCCTGGATATATTTGAAATTTCTAAGGTATTCTGAGATATCTCTACCTATTACGGCATTTTCTAAATATTTCGGTAATGTCTGAGGTTCGCTGCAATAACCTTACTAATTTTGAAATTTCTTGGATATTTCGGGAATTTCTAAGTTGATTTGGGATGACTTTACTAATTATGGGATTTCCTGGATATTTCGCGAATTAATAAGGTATTTCACGATGACTCCACCGATTACGGCATTTTCTAAATATTTCGGTAATGTCTGAGGTATGCCGCAATAACCTTACTAATTTTGAAATTTCTTGGATATTTCGTGAATTTCTGATGTATTCCGGGATAACACAACAAATTACGGGATTTCCTGGATATATCGGAAGTTTCTAAGATATATCGAGATAACTCTATCAATTACGGCAATTTTTAAATATTTCTGTAATGTCTGTGGTATGTCGAGATAACTATAATAACTTCTGGATATTTTGGGAATATCTGAGGTATTCCAGGATAACTCCACCAATTACGGGACTTCCTGGATATATCGGGAATTTCTGAGGTATTACGGGATTACTCCACTAATTACGGGATTTCCTGGATTTATCGGAAATTTCTAAGGTATTCCGAGATAACTTTACCTATTACGGTATTTTCTAAATATTTCGGTAATGTCTGAGGTACGCTGCAATAACCTTACTAATTTTGGATTCTGTGGACATTTTGGGAATTTCTGAGTTATTTCGGATAACTTCACTAATTACGGGATTTATAAATATTTTGAGAATTTTGTGAGGTATTTCGTGATAATTCTACCATTTACGGGATTTTCTAAATATTTCTGTAATTTTAAGGGGTATTCCGAGATCACTTTACCAATTACGGCATTTTCTAAATATTTCGGTAATGTCTGAGGTAAGCCGCCATAAATTCACTAATTTTGAAAAATCTTGTATATTCGGGAATTTCTGTGTTTTTTCGGGATATCTTCACCAATTACGTGATTTGGAAATATTTCTGTAATTTTGAAACGCATTCCGAGATAACTCTATCAATTACAGGATTTCCTTGATATTTTGGGATTTTCTGAGGCAATCCGGGAAAACTCCACTAATTACGGGATTCTCTGGATATTTCGGGAGTTTCTGAGGTATTCCGGGATAACTCCACCAATTACGGGATTTCCTGGATATATCGGGAATTTCTGAGGTATTCCGGGATAACTCCACTAATTACGGGATTTCCTGGATATATCGGAAGTTTCTAAGATATATCGAGATAACTCTATCAATTACGGCAATTTTTAAATATTTCTGTAATGTCTGTGGTATGTCGAGATAACTATAATAACTTCTGGATATTTTGGGAATATCTGAGGTATTCCGGGATAACTTCACTAATTACGGGATTTCCTGGATATTTCGCGAATTAATAAGGTATTTCACGATGACTCCACCGATTACGGCATTTTCTAAATATTTCGGTAATGTCTGAGGTATGCCGCAATAACCTTACTAATTTTGGATTCTGTGGACATTTTGGGAATTTCTGAGTTATTTCGGATAACTTCACTAATTACGGGATTTACTAGATATTTCGTGAATTTCTGATGTATTCCGGGATAACTTCACTAATTTTGAAATTTCTTGGATATTTCGTGAGTCTGTAAGTTATTTCGGGATAACTCCAGTAATTACGAAATTTACTAGATATTTCGTGAATTTCTGATCTTTATCGGGGATAACAGAACCTATTACGGGATTTCCTGGATAATTCGGAAATTTCTAAGGTATTCCGAGATAACTCTACCAATTACGGCATTTTCTAAATATTTCGGTAATGTCTGAGGTACGCTGCAATAACCTTACTAATTTTGAAATTCTTGGTTATTTCGGGAATTTTAAGTTATTTCGGGATAACTTTCCTAATTACGGGATTTCCTGGATTTTTCGCGAAATAATAAGGTATTCCGTGATGACTCCACCGATTACGGAATTTTCTTAATATTTTCGGTAATGTCTGAGGTATGTCGAGACAAACTATAATAACTTCTGGATATTTTGGGAATATCTGAGGTATTCCGGGATAACTCCACCAATTACGGGATTTCCTGGATATATCGGGAATTTCTGAGGTATTACGGGATTACTCCACTAATTACGGGATTTCCTGGATATATCGGAAGTTTCTAAGGTATTCCGAGATAACTCTACCTATTACGGCATTTTCTAAATATTTCGGTAATGTCTGAGGTACGCTGCAATAACCTTACTAATTTTGAAATTTCTTGGATATTTCGGGAATTTTTAAGTTATTTCGGGATGACTTTACTAATTACGGGATTTCCTGGATATTTCGCGAATTAATAAGGTATTTCACGATGACTCCACCGATTACGGCATTTTCTAAATATTTCGGTAATGTCTGAGGTATGCCGCAATAACCTTACTAATTTTGAAATTTCTTGGATATTTCGTGAATTTCTGATGTATTCCGGGATAACACAACAAATTACGGGATTTCCTGGATATTTCGCGAATTAATAAGGTATTCCGGGATAACTCCACTAATTACGGGATTCTCTGGATATTTCGGGAATATCTGAGGTATTCCGGGATAACTCCACTAATTACGGGATTTCCTGGATATATCGGAAGTTTCTAAGATATATCGAGATAACTCTATCAATTACAGGATTTCCTTGATATTTTGGGATTTTCTGAGGCAATCCGGGAAAACTCCACTAATTACGGGATTTACTAGATATTTCGTGAATTTCTGATGTATTCCGGGATAACTTCACTAATTACGGGATTCTCTGGATATTTCGGGAATTACTGGGTTATTTCGGATAACTTTACTAATTACGGGATTTCCTGGATATTTCGCGAATTAATAAGGTATTTCACGATGACTCCACCGATTACGGCATTTTCTAAATATTTCGGTAATGTCTGAGGTATGCCGCAATAACCTTACTAATTTTGAAATTTCTTGGATATTTCGTGAATTTCTGATGTATTCCGGGATAACACAACAAATTACGGGATTTCCTGGATATTTGGGAATTTCTGAGTTATTTCGGATAACTTCACTAATTACGGGATTTCCTGGATATATCGGGAATTTCTGAGGTATTCCGGGATAACTTCACTAATTACGGGATTCTCTGGATATTTTGGGTATTCCGAGGTATTCCGGGATAACTCCACCAATTACACGCGATTTCCTGGATATATCGGGAGTTTTCTGAGGTATTCCTGGATAACTCCACTATTTACGGGATTTCCTATATATTTTGGGACTTTGTGAGTTATTTCGGAATAACTTTACTAATTTTGAAATTTCTTGGTTATTTCGGATGACATAACTAATTACGGGATTTCCTGGATAATTCGCGAATTAATAAGGTATTCCGTTATGACTCCAACGTTTACGGTATTTCTAAATATCTCGGTAATGTCTGAGGTATGCCGAGATAACTGCAATAACTGCTGGATATTATGGGAATATCTGAGGTATTCCGGGATAACTCCACTGATTACGGAATTCCCTGGCTATTTCGGGAGTTTCTGAGGTATTCCTGGATTACCTCACTAATTACGGGATTTCCTATATATTTTGGGAATTTCTAACTTATTTCGGATTAGCTTTACTATTTATGGGATTTCCTAGATATTTCGTGAATTTATGATGTATTTCGGGATAACACAACCAATTACGGGATGCCTGGATATTTCTGAAATAATAAGGTATTCCGTGATGACTCCACCGATTACGGAATTTTCTAAATATTTCGGTAATGTCTGAGGTTCGCTGCAATAACCTTACTAATTTTGAAATTTCTTGGATATTTCGTGAGTCTGTAAGTTATTTCGGGATAACTCCAGTAATTACGGGATTTACTAGATATTTCGTGAATTTCTGATCTATTTCGGGATAACAGAACCTATTACGGGATTCTCTGGATAATTCGGAAGTTTCTAAGGTATTCCGAGATAACTATACCTATTACGACATTTTCTAAATATTTCGGTAATGTCTGAGGTACGTTGCAAAAACCGTACTAATTTTGAAATTTCTTGGAAATTTAGGGAATTTCTGAGGTATCCGGGGATAACACCACAAATAACGGGATATCCTAGATATTTCGGGAATTTGTGAATTATGTCAGGATAACTCCAATAACTACGGGTTCTCCTAGATATTTCGGGAATTTCTGATGTATTCCGGGATTACATCACTACTTACGGCATTCCTGGATATTTTGGGTATTTCCGAGGTATTCCGGGATAACTCCACTAATTACGGGATTTCCTATATATTATGGGAATTTGTGAGTTATTTCGGAATAACTTTACTATTAATGGAATTTCCTAGATATTTCGTGAATTTATGATGTATTTCGGGATAACACAACCAATTAAGGGATTTCCTAGATATTCCGTGAATTTATGATGTATTTCGGGATAACACAACCAATTACGGGATATCCTGGATATTTTTGAAATTTCTAAGGTATTCCGAGATAACTCTACCTATTACGGCATTTTGTAAATATTTCGGTAATGTGGGAGGTATGCCGCAATAACCATACTACTTTTGAAATTTCTTGGATATTTCAGGAATTTCTAAGTTATTTCGGGATGACTTTACTAATTACTGTATTTCCTGGATATTTCGCGAATTAATAAGGTATTCCGGGATAACTCCACCAATTAAGGGACTTTCTGGATATATCGGGAATTTTTGAGGTATTCCGGGATAACTCCACTAATTACGGGATTCTCTGGATATTTCGGGAGTTTCTGAGGCATTCCGGGATAACTCCACCAATTACCGGATTTCCTGGATATATCGGGAATTTCTAAGGTATTCCGGGATAACTTCACTAATTACGGGATTTCCTGGATATATTTGAAATTTCTAAGGTAATCTGAGATAACTCTACCTATTACGGCATTTTCTAAATATTTCGGTAATGTCTGAGGTTCGCTGCAATAACCTTACTAATTTTGAAATTTCTTGGATATTTCGGGAATTTCTAAGTTGATTTGGGATGACTTTACTAATTATGGGATTTCCTGGATATTTCGCGAATTAATAAGGTATTTCACGATAACTCCACCGATTACGGAATTTTCTAAATATTTCGGTAAACCTTAATAATTTTGAAATTTCTTGGATATTACGTGAGTCTGTAAGTTATTTCGGGATAACTCCAGTAATTACGGGATTTACTAGATATTTCGTGAATTACTGATCTATTTCGGGATAACAGAACCTATTACGGGATTCTCTGGATATTTCGCGAATTAATAAGGTATTTCACGATGACTCCACCGATTACGGCATTTTCTAAATATTTGTAATGTCTGAGGTATGCCGCAATAACCTTACTAATTTTGAAATTTCTTGGATATTTCGGGAATTTCTGAAGTATTCCGGGATAACTCTACTAATTACGGGATTCTCTGGATATTTCGGGAGTTTCTGAGGTATACCAGGATAACACCACTAATTACGGTATTTCCTAGTTATATTGGGAATATCTGAGTTATTCCTGGATAACTCCACTAATTACGGGATTCTCTGGATATTTCGGGAGTTGCTGAGGTATTCCGGGATAACTCCACCAATTACCGGATTTCCTGGATATATCGGGAATTTCTAAGGTATTGCGGGATCACTTCACTAATTACGGGATTTCCTGGATATATTTGAAATTTCTAAGGTATTCTGAGATATCTCTACCTATTACGGCATTTTCTAAATATTTCGGTAATGTCTGAGGTTCGCTGCAATAACCTTACTAATTTTGAAATTTCTTGGATATTTCGGGAATTTCTAAGTTGATTTGGGATGACTTTACTAATTATGGGATTTCCTGGATATTTCGCGAATTAATAAGGTATTTCACGATGACTCCACCGATTACGGCATTTTCTAAATATTTCGGTAATGTCTGAGGTATGCCGCAATAACCTTACTAATTTTGAAATTTCTTGGATATTTCGTGAATTTCTGATGTATTCCGGGATAACACAACAAATTACGGGATTTCCTGGATATATCGGAAGTTTCTAAGATATATCGAGATAACTCTATCAATTACGGCAATTTTTAAATATTTCTGTAATGTCTGTGGTATGTCGAGATAACTATAATAACTTCTGGATATTTTGGGAATATCTGAGGTATTCCAGGATAACTCCACCAATTACGGGACTTCCTGGATATATCGGGAATTTCTGAGGTATTACGGGATTACTCCACTAATTACGGGATTTCCTGGATTTATCGGAAATTTCTTAGGTATTCCGAGATAACTTTACCTATTACGGTATTTTCTAAATATTTCGGTAATGTCTGAGGTACGCTGCAATAACCTTACTAATTTTGGATTCTGTGGACATTTTGGGAATTTCTGAGTTATTTCGGATAACTTCACTAATTACGGGATTTATAAATATTTTGAGAATTTTGTGAGGTATTTCGTGATAATTCTACCATTTACGGGATTTTCTAAATATTTCTGTAATTTTAAGGGGTATTCCGAGATCACTTTACCAATTACGGCATTTTCTAAATATTTCGGTAATGTCTGAGGTAAGCCGCCATAAATTCACTAATTTTGAAAAATCTTGTATATTCGGGAATTTCTGTGTTTTTTCGGGATATCTTCACCAATTACGTGATTTGGAAATATTTCTGTAATTTTGAAACGCATTCCGAGATAACTCTATCAATTACAGGATTTCCTTGATATTTTGGGATTTTCTGAGGCAATCCGGGAAAACTCCACTAATTACGGGATTTCTTTGATATTTCGGGAATTACTGGGTTATTTCGGGATAACTTCACTAATTGCGGGAGTTCCTGGATATTTGGGAATTTCTGAGGTATTCCGGGATAACTTCACTAATTTTGAAATTTCCTGGAAATTTCGGGAATGTCTAAGTTATTTCGGGATAACTTTACTAATTACGGGTTTTCTTGGAAATTTTGGGCATTTTTGAGGTATTCCGGGATAACTCCACCAATTACGTGATTTTCTAAACATTTCGGTAATGTCTGAGGTATGCCTTGATAACATCACTAGTTTTGGATTTTCGTCGGATCTTGTCCTAACTTTGGTATGTCTTTAGTAATATAAATATGATAAAAACCAAGTTATGTCTTGCTAATGACCATTTTTACGGGATTTATTCGATATCTTATAATAATATTAATAAAAATGATTTCCATTTTGATCTCTTATAACGCGAAAACAAATTTAGGTAGTATTTTTAAATTGTATTTTAGTATTGTGACTGATATACAGGGTGTCCTAAAAGTAACGATATACCAATAAATATTCCAGGTAAAAGCTTTTTTAAAAGAGGTGAAGGTCATTCCTTAAGTAACTTTTTACGACGAATCCAGTGGTGAACTTGGATTTGACCTTCAACTTGTCATCAAGGTCATTTCAAGGTCAACTTTGTTTTTTTAAATGGGAACCCCTATTTTTGACAATAGCAATTGAAAGAGCGGGAAATTTTACGTCTAAACATGTACTCAGGTCATAGGTCAAGGTGACCTTGAACCTTCTGCTGAAGGTTATTAAGTTTTAGGTATTGATTGGCTCCGATCTGTACTTGTTTGACTTAGGGGTATTAAAAAGGTCAAGGGAATTCTTGTAATAATGGTATCCAATGGTGACCTTGGATTTGTCCTAGCGTTAGACTTCGAAGGTCATTCGAAGGTTAACTTTTTTTAATGAAAACGGCTATTTTTCACAACAACAATCAAAAGAGCGGGAAATTTCACTCGAACCTGCTATTGATTAACACCAATCTGTAAGTTTGAACCTTCAAGGTCATTGCGAGGTCAGTTTTTTTACATTTAGCGTTACCCAGGAACAACGACGTGGACATAGTAAAATCTGTTCCCTTTGGGGTGCTTGATTAGCGTGAATCCCCTTGCCTCTCACGTTTTGGGTGCTTGATTAACGTGAGTTTCTTGCCTCTCACACTTAATTATTAGCAGTAATAATCTCATCTTACTTCAAGTGCTCGATCTCTCTATTCACTTCTTGACAGTAAGCTAATCGATGGTAAAAAGCACTAACACTATTTTGGATCGTTTCAATAGGAATGAGAGCAGATTCGTCTATGATCCTTTGCCGTAATTCTTCCAAGTTTCGGGGTTTGGTTTTGTACCCCCGATATTTTAGATAACCCCAATAAAAATAGTCTAATGGCGTCTAATCTGGTGACCTAGCTGGCCATTCAATTGCGCCCCTTCTTCCTATCCAACGATTAGCAAATATCTCATCTAAGTAAGCGCGAACGTCTCGTGCATAGTGAGGTGCTGCACCGTCCTGTTGAAGCCATGTATTTTCGAAGTTCTCTCCTACTATTTCTCTAATAGTAGGAACTATTTAAGCTCGAAGCATATTTTCATAGTTTTCAGCAGTTAATTTCCCATCAATAAAAAATGGTCCTATAATACGGTTATTAAGTATTCCTGCTCAAACATTCAATTTTTGCGGGTACTGCGATTTGTCTTCACGCATCCAGCGAGGATTTTCATCTGCCCAATATCTGCAATTATGTCTGTTCAAAGTCCCGTCTAGTTGTAAAGTTGCTTCATCTGTAAAAGCTATGTTTGATGGAAGGTTAGGATCTTCAACTATGAGTGCCATCATGTTTCCACAAAACTGAACGCGACGATCAAAATCGTCTTCGTTTAATTTGTGAACAAAGTTCACTTTAAATGGATGAAAATTGGATTATTTTAATATTTTGCTTACAGATGATTTGCTTGCGTTATGCTCTTGAGCAATTCTGCGGATGGAAGAATGCGAATTTTCAATAAATGATAATAAAACATTCAGTGACTGCCCTTCACCCGTTGCTGACCTTGATCTGCCAGACTTAGGTAGATCTCTAACACTGCCAACATTATTAAACTTTGTAATTGTATTTTGAACGGTTGAGAGTGCGATTAGAGTTCTACTAACCCTAAATGTTTCATTAAAAACATTCATTACTGCCCTGTACGATCTATCCATTTGACCCCAGCCTGTCATCATGAGAAGTGATATTCTTTCTCTTTCAGTGAGGTGTTGCATTTTAAGTTGACGGATCAAACCTTACTCAAAAATCAATCAGAATGAAAAACATAAAAATGACAACGGAGATACTCGTCTAAGAAATGATAGTGATAATCTGATATTTTTAGCTAAAGCTGTACCACAATTTTTCATGCAAACTAGATATTTTAAAGATAAAATAATTGGAAATTTAAAACTTGTTTAAGTATTAGTTTATAAAGTTATTGATCATTAGTTGATAAAGTATTAGTTCTTTTTTTGAGGGTTGAAAGTTTAAGATTAGTGAGATGCGAGTTCATAACATAGAGATTTATGCGATATGTTAATAATTACAAGTAAGAACCTGATCAATTCATGTAAATAAAGCATCCCGATCGTGAGAGACGAGGGGATTCACGCTAATCAAGCACCCCAAAGGGAACAGATTTTACTATGTCCACGTCGTTGTTCCTGGGTAACGCTAAATGTAAAAAAACTGACCTCGCAATGACCTTGAAGGTACAAACTTACAGATTGGAGTTAATCAATAGCAGGTTCGAGTGAAATTTCCCGCTCTTTTGATTGTTGTTGTGAAAAATAGCCGTTTTCATTAAAAAAAAGTGCTTCGAATGACCTTCAAGGTCTAACGCTAGGTCAAATCCAAGGTCACCATGGGATACCATTATTACAAGAATTCCCTTGACCTTTTTAATACCCCTAAGTCAAACAAGTACAGATCGGAGCCGATCCATACCTAAAACTTAATAACCTTCAGCAGAAGGTTCAAGGTCACCTTGACCTATGACCTGAGTACATGTTTAGACGTAAAATTTCTCGCTCTTTCGATTGCTATTGTCAAAAATAGGGGTTTCCATTTAAAAAAACAAAGTTGACCTTGAATGACCTTGAATGACAAGTTGAAGGTCAAATCCAAGTTCACCACTGGATTCATCGTAAAAATTTACTTAAGGAATGACCTTCACCTTTTTTAAAAAAGCTTTTACCTGGAATATTTATTGGGTGTATTGTTACTTTTAGGACACCCTGTATGTATTGGTAGTTGTTTAATTTGTATTTATTCTCCGACTGTGATATTTTAAAACTAATATCACTGTGCAATATTGTATTAATACAAGCCTTTGTATAGTATTTATTTTTATTTAAGAATTGTAAATTTTTACTGTACAAATAAACTTACATCTATCTATCTATCTATCTATTTAGTTTACCTTTGGTTACTTGCATACGTTTTTGCCCCTCCCCACCAGCTATCGTATATTTTTGTATATTATAAATTATAATCCTTTTTAATAAGAATAGCTTTAAATACCCTTTATTATAATCATAGTGCGATGTCTAACAAATACTATGTTTTAATATAACACAAATAAGTGATAAATTAGTAAGCTAGTTAGTGTTATTATATGCTGTATTAAGGAAATGAAAGATAATAGAACTAGATAATTAATTGTTAAACAACCGTCTTTAGAGTATATTTTTTTTCTTGTAATTATATTAATAAAATACATTAAAAATTGTAAGTACAATATTTCTATATAAGATTTGAGTTTTGATTTTGGTAAGTCGTATATAAAAATTACGAATTTGTCAGCATTCTAAAATTGAACTTTTTTGGATAAATAATATGATTCTATACTATTTGATAATAATTTAAGCAATTTTTATTCTAAATATACCAAATATGTATTTTTATTTTTTTATATAATCTTATACAATATCATTACGCTGATAATAATGTATAATATGTTGTTTTTGATTTTGTGTAACATCTAGTGTATATAATGTAAAATCTAATTGCAAATTGCTTTATTTTCAGATATGCCTTCAAATTCCAGATCATCTCATGTCGGAATCAGTAGAAATAATATTACATTTGGAGCAGTACACAAATGCATCAATTTTTATTTTAGGTGATACAACATATGAATATTGTTGTAATGATAAACTCGGAATAGACCATGTTGGAGCGGATGCTTTTATTCACTTTGGACATGCGTGCTTATCTTATGTCGATAGTATACCAACTTTTTATGTTTTCCCTGAACAATACCTCAACGTACAGAAGCTGTTTGATAAATTTTTACATTACTTTAAAGATACGGACGTAAATATCTTACTTTATTATGATGTATCATACGCTTATATTGTAGGTAAATAAAAGATACCTGTACATATGCATATAACATTAGCTTACAGACGTTTAGCAAAACGTTTTAGGGGAATGTCGTAGCTGATTACAGATTCCTATATTACATTTTTCGTTATATAAATTTGTTTATTATTTTTAATTGTTTGTTGCTGTTGTTGCACATTTCTTATGAATTACAAAATACGCAATGATAAAAATAATTAGAAAATATCAAAAATTGTATAATTAACGAAAAGTACAAAAATATCGGTAAATGTGTAGTTTTGTATAGGATTCGACATCCCCCTAAATCGTGTAATTTTATACGTATAACATTACTTTTCTGAAATTATAACAATCTATTTTTATTTCAGAGTCAGTTTATACAAAATTAAGAGGCAAATATTGTAATTTATTTATTTCTACACTAGAATGTATTTCAAATGTACCATTCACGACTTGTACAAATAATTGTACATCTAAAATTTTGGGAAGATGTTGTAAATTATCCACCGAGAAAGAAACACAAAATTTTAATGCAGTCTTCTTAGGTCCTGCAAATACAACATTATTAGCACTAACAATGAGTTTACCCTTCTACAAATGGCATATCTATCATGATTTTGAATTTAAACAATACAACATTTTACAATCATTATATTTTAAAAGAAGAAATTATTTAATTGAAAAAATAAGAAAAGCTATGATTTTTGGTGTAGTTATTGCTTCTCTAAATATTACAGATTATTTGAGGATTAGTCAATTATTGAAACAAATATTTAAACAAATAAACAAAAAGGTTTATTTATTATGTGTAGGGAAGATTAATCCTGTTAAACTTGCTAATTTTCAAGAGGTATGTTCATTATAATACATAAACAAATTCAAAAATCTAAAAAAAAATAAGTTTTTTTATGCAGTAGCGGAACATACTGTAACAGAGCAGGGGATTTCGGTGCGGTCCTCGTGGACACTACCGAGGCTTGTAAGTGCGTACTTATACCTTTTACTTTAGCGGCATGGAAATTCGCGTTGTCCGAGTCAAACTTTTGTCCAGGCTAAGAATCAGTTTCTCTGCGAAAAATTCTTGGCGAGGGTATCAGGGTATTATGCTCTATGAATATAGCCACGATTTTGGTCTCGGTCATTGTTTGAATACTGAATGAATATACAAAAAAAACCGGTTGTGTAGGTATTGGCAATACCACACTGAAAAAATGTTGTAATAAAATTTGCAAATTTTCTAATACAAATTGCTATATTTTATAATAATCGGTGGATGTATTTGTATTATGAGTGATTTTATAATTTTTTAATAAAATTATTAGCATAATAAAAAGTACCAAAAATTTAAGCAATATTTATTAATTGAGTTTTATAAAAATTACTATGTTGCATAGCAAAAATCATGATGTACAAAAATTATAATTCAGTAAACCATATGCTCAATATAGCAAAATTTGTGACTTTCATAGTAATACTTGATATATTTTTGAGTAAATGATAATATGTAAATATTCTTATTCAAAATAATAATATTTGTCATATTCATAATAAAATTGGTAGGTAGGGGAAAGAAACCATGTCTACACAAGTTCGAGCGTTTGTCGACGTCCGCAACGTAGTTTTTCGTGAATTTAATGTACTTCAGGTAAAGAATCTATGCTAACATTGAGTTGCTTACCAACCACGACCACAATTAGACCTTTTTATTTTTTTTTTTGCGATTAACCAATCTAATTTTTTATTAAATTATGTAAAACTACTTTTATCCTCAAATAAAAAAATGAAGAAACTGATATCATGTATAGTAACGGTAAGGTATTGTTTAGCTTACTACTTCACTAATTCGAGCAACATCAGCGAACAGTGCGGTAATGTTCGAATCGGCTCGGACCGACAATATTCGGCTCGGTTCTGTTTGTCGTGGCTAAACAGGCGAAATCGGCTTCGCATGCGGACCCGAATAACAGAATTTAGAGATATAGCCGCCTTGACACGACAGGTGTTGTCTCCCCGCGTCCCGTGTTTTAGCATCGTCTGTGCTTGTTTTGTCGTTATGTGCATGAGTACGTTTTATCTGTAGGCCGATCCTGTAATCGCGGTGTGTATCTTAACATAAAAAACCGACTTGCAGTAATGCAAACTCGATGCACATGCGGACCGCACCGGTTGTCGTATACCGCAACGAGAGAGATATATGATATGATATAGTCTTTATTTGGATACAAATTGGGGAAGTATCCCCGAGTACACTGCAGTAAGTAATGAAGAACATCAAGATAGACTATGCGTCGCAAAAACATTAGTTGTACGTTTGAATAAAAAGAATAAAAACAGTAAATATAATTAAAAGGCTAGCGATGACGCCTAAAGGTAGCACAAAAATAACTTTGTAATATAAAATATATAGGTAAATAAAAACAATTTAACAATAATTAAAAACAATATATATACAATAAAAGATAGGAAAACTAGTTAATATAATTTTCGCTAGAAACGCAGAATAAAACGCAATAACTGAGAATTAAAATTACTTAAATTAGTAGCTTAATCTGACAAGGCGAACCGCGAATTCAGGCGTGAGGCATCTCTGGGACCACAATATCTGAGAGAGAGAAAGTGAGAGAGAGAGAGAGAGAGAGAGAGAGAGATCAAAATTGGAGAAAAAGAGTTATTTCAAAAATAATACATTATTCTGAAATGTAATTATTTTGAATACAATAATTTACAGAAACATCCAATAAATGAAAAATGAGATACGGACAAATTACAATCAGTTCATACTACATTCGCTCGTAACTGTAAAGAAAATAGTAATTGATCAGGGCAAAGGTTTTTCCTCAATGATTTATAATACCATTTTTCAAAATTCAAATAATTTTGCGAGTTATTATCTTATCTATTACTGATGTTTAGAGTATGTTTGTGACGTTATTTTCGATAAATTTTAGCACCTGAAGAAAGAGACAAATTGTCTTCGAAATGTCGTGCAATTAATTACTTATATTGATGTGCCAAATCAATCGAAAGATCCTTGCAAAATTAAAATATCACGAGGGGAAAATGGAAAATAAATAGTGAATTGATTGCGCTAAACCAGTCTCGTTTATCGACTTGTAGCTTCAAATGTAGACCTCGGCGACAGTTAAACATTTTTGTTTACTGCTCCTTTTCATTTTTATTTTAATAAATTCAATTTATTGTTCCAATGTAATGTTCGTATAATTGAATTTTATCCCACGTACAATTCCTTCCATGATCCAAAGAGTCCGTATATATAAATTGACAAGTGCTTGACGCGATATCATTATTTTGCGGTCAGTTTCAGATTCGATTTTAATTTTTACCTGGTCGTTTTCTGAAACCGGTCCTCGGTTTCCGACTAACACTTAACACATTTGGTAGAGCGAACAGGTAAATGCAGCCGCAACACGGGAAAATACGTTTGTTGAAATACGGTAAGATCGACCCTATCGCTGAGCAGCCGCGATAAATGAACAAACGTCCGTATAGCAATCTCACTGTTAAAACATATAATGATTCATTGAGGTGTAACACTACTTAATTTTTAAAGTCATTTTTAAAATATTTAAAGTTATAAATACAAAATTCGCTTTATTGGACATTATATTACAACTCTGTACGAGTAAAATGAGCCGCGATAGAAGCCTTTACGACACCTGCAGGCTGAGAAAATTAGATTTTTCTTATAGATCTTTGTATATAACAAATAGACTTAAACAAATAGTTATTAATATTTCAAGCTAAAATTTTTACCTATTGTTAAGTACCCGAAGATCTTCAAGAAGAAGTATATTAGGATTTTTTAAAAGCAAAAATAAATTAATTATGCAAAAAGTAAAAAAGGCTAAAAATAACGGTTTTTTGCTTTTTGCAAGTAAACTAATTACCGAAATTTAATTTCAGTAATCTCATTTGTAGGTACTGACAATACATATAAGTTTGTGTTTTTATTATTTTTCGCTATTCCTAATGGCTTATTATTTATAAGCAAAAACCAGTTTTCGTATATTTATTCATTATTTCAACAATTACAAAGACTAAAATCGTGGCCATAATCATATTCAATCATCAATAAAATCAGCATGATATCCTGATACCTTCCTTAAGGGGATGTCGGACCTATTACCTCCGTCAATAGTCGCACGATCTCCGTGGCGCTGTGGTTAGGTGCCAATTTCGATGATCAACGTATTTAAAACATAAATTTTAAAAAGTACAGCTATGTTCGGCTATTGTAAGATACTTTCCCCCTTAGCCATGACTACAATTATGGTAATTGAAATATTACTCTTGGCAGAAAATGTGTATTTTTTTAAAGTAACGGGTAATGCATTTTGAATGTCATCGAGCGTTGAGAGTAGCGACTCGTATTACACACTTCTTTAAAAAAATAAACATTTGCTACAAAGTGTAACAGCATCGTTTTTAGTCATAGCTAGAGGGGAAAGTACCTTAGAGCAGCATAAAATAGATATAATGTTTAAATTTTATGTTTGAAGTACGCTTATCGTCGAATGTGCCATCTAACCGCAGCGTCACTAAGATCAAGCGGTTAGCCACGGAGACTATAGTTCCGATATCTTCATAAGAACTGTTCGCAGATAAACAGTGTCTTAATTTTTGTTTTTAAAGAAGTCTAGCCAGCCTGCACTACTTGGACAGTATTAGAATCTTATAACAGTTATTGCCTTGCACACTCTCCCGATTCCTTTACAAGCAATGATCTTCTTTGCGTTGTCTTGCGTGATCACGGGATTACGCAATTTTTGTATATACAGACGATCGGGAGTATAAGAACACAGGCCCTTTACAGTGTGAAAGAAAGCTACTTTACATGTAAACTCCAGCCCATTAACTGTTGGCTACATTATACAAAATAAGGTAAATTTCAATGTTCCGTACCTACCTTAAAAATTGACGTGCAGAAACTTGTCGGGTAGCACTACAAAGCTTATTGTATTAGATTTTCAGTTATATATAAGTTTATTGAATCAATGTTTACACAATATTTATATTTTAAACATTTTAATGTGCAATATGCAAACTGTAAAAAATCATCTTTAGATCCCTGTACGTAATATAATGTCGTATTTTAAAAACTGAAGCGATGATAAAAGTTCTAGCGGTATATTTTAGCTGTTTTAAGAGCTTTCGATTATTTTTTTTAAATTTTTGTAAATTAATGTTTATAAAGGCTATGGAAGTTTAAACTTGTGATATTTTATAAGATATAGTGAAATTTTCACTATTCTACTTTATTTTTATGTTATATGGCCAAAAATTAATGGATGGGAGTGTACTGTTACTATTATAAACTAAAAATGATAAAATAATACTTTGAATGTAATATGAATAGAAAATTAAACATTTTTCTTTCAGATTGACATATTTGTAGTAGTGAGTTGTCCTGAAGCTAGTTTAATAAATTTACGTGAATATTTCAAACCAGTAGTGACACCTTATGAAGTAGATCTAGCATTCAATGACACCCGAATATTTTCTCTCCTACATACAGTAGATTTTAAACAGATTCTTCCTGGCGGAGTAAATTATGAAAAATTTAAATGCAGTGTTACTGTTAACAAATCAGATGGAGATATATGTGAGTCGACTGATAATAATAGTAAATTGACATATAAATCGCAAGGAATAGTCACAAATAATCAAATTAATACAGATTTTCTTGTATCAAGAACGTGGGCTGGACTTGAGCAAAAATTGGGTGAAAGTAATATGTCTTTAGCAGTTACTGGACGGGATGGTGTCCCTATTAATTATATTAATGAATGTAAAGAAAACTAGATTTTTATTGTTACAAAAAATGTAAATAATACTTATAAATTATCCAAACTTGCAAATGAATATTATTCTTTAATTATCATAATTAATAATCGATCGGATTATATATACAATGTATTAAACAGTTATACATTTATTGGTAGAATTGATGATTGCTTTAACGAGTCAATTTGATTGTCTAATTGCACAACGTTTCGGAGACATATTTGTCTCCATCTTCAGGTGCTAAACTTTATTAATAATAATTACTAATATTGAATACATAATGGTCAACAACAAAAAGATTTTTACCTTAACATTACCCAATGCGTTTATTAACTTGTCATTATTTCACCCTGTCATTTTGTATCTATAATTATTTACAATAAATTATTTATTATTTATTATAGCAACAAGAATGATTAATTAATTAACTAAATACTCACAGAAGTTGGAAAGTAATAAGAGTCACATTTTTTCTTCCTTTTCATTTTAATTTCAATTATTACTCAATTAAAGTTCGAAAATTAAAAATATTAAGTCAATTTAATAATTTAAATAAATTAACCAATAAACAAACAAATCACAATATCACAACAGAAAACAATATAAATTATACACGGAACGAAACATTCACTGTGAAAGCTGTATACGACTGAAAACAATTTAAATTCAAACATAAATATGACTAGAAAAATGATCGATAATTTAGGAACCTATATAGTTAACTAAGCAAATGGTAATCGGTAATCCAGAAAATTATAAAACGCGCAATATTTGAAACCAATTAAAACTATTTATGTCAGAAGAAAAATTTTATATAAAATAAATATGAGTTAAAAATGTGACTCCATCAACCTATCGTATATTATTTCTTATTTTTAAACTTATGTATAAGAGTTGTATGTGTTACCTGTAGTTTACTAACATCTTCTTTTTTATTAATAGGCTCTTTTTGTAAATTATTGTAATTTTCGAGCTTTAATTGAGTATTAATTGAAATTAAAATGAAAAGGAAGAAAAAATGTGACTCTTATTGCTTTCCAACTTCTGTGAGTATTTAATTAATTAATTAAACATTCTTGTTGCTATAATAAATAATAAATATTTTATTGTGAATAATTAGAGATACAAAATGACAGGGTGAAATAGTGACAAGTTGATAAACGCATTGTGTAATGTTAAGGTAAAAATCTTTTTGTTGTTGACCATTATGTATTCAATATTAGTAATTATTATTAATAAAGTTTAGCACCTGAAGATGGAGACAAATATGTCTCCGAAACGTTGTGCAATTAGACAATCAAATTGACTCGTTAAAGCAATCGTTAATTGTACCAAAAAATACAACTCACGAGTGTGAAATACAATATAGTTATACATTTATTTTTTACTTTTTCTAAATAATGACAAAAATCAGAAAAGAACATAAAATATTCTAATCTTCCGCACTTAAAATTGTTACATTTTTAACATAATGCTGTAGGTCTTGTTTTATGTATATTTCTTTAAATGATTATTTACCAATATCTCTAGTTTTTGCAAGTTGATGTTGGTTTGCATAATAGTAAAATGAGGTAAGAATGATAGAAAAATAATGAATGAGTGGCACATGCACGTAATAAACACTTTGATCGGAGTTTTGAGATATCAAACTAGCTTACTTTTCTTTATATTTGAATGAAAATAACTATACGAGATCTGTTCCGAAAGTATATGACCTACATCTATTTCTCTGTGCTTACATGGTTTTTTTCATTTAGTTGATAACATTCTTCAAAGTAGCCTTCATTTGATTGAACAATACGTTCATATCATATAGCATTGTAGTGGTGAAGAAGATATTCACTGGTTTGCCAAAATTGCAGCCGTTTATTTCTGTTTGTAATAACCTTTGTTGATCATATAACCTGTAGGAGCATATTCATGGTGGTCGATGCCTCAATAATCGAAAAACACGATGAACAGTGATTTGACGTTGCTACGACTTTAAGGGACTTATTTCGGCCGAGACTAACAATAAGATAGTGATTTTCACTGCAAAGATTCTCGTTTTATTTCAGGATAATAACCGTAAACCTATGATTCATTACCAGTTATAAACATTTTGACCAAATTTTCATTACTAATAATCATCCTCCAATAATCTTGAAAAATTTTTAATTCTCTTCTAGTTCTCTCATAGGCAGACAACGATTTTATTTAACCGCATACGCTCGACATTATTCGATGTTGTTTCGGTAAATTATTGTCCAGAACGAGGAGGATATTATCAACTGATGTACGACCACTTTTAACAAAAATAACCAATTATAAAGAAATTAAATAAACAATAATGAGATGAAGCGTTTTGAAAATTTTTTAATAGTAGACAAAATAACAGGAAAAAAATTTGCTATGTAATTATTATAATCAGCAACAGATAACAATGCAATGTTTTTCTTACTCAGACAAATAATGTAAAAAATATGTACACGATTATATGTTTCAATAAAATTTGTATAACCTAAACGAGTTAAAAAACAGACTTACCACATTTAATCATGCTCTAGAACGTCCAAACGGTTGACGAGTTACACTTGTGACGTGGTATTCGCGTACCCGTAGTAAGTGATTAATTTAAATAATTAAAAACAACCGTTGGCATGCGTTGCCCAATACCGCGTACAAAATTAATTTATTTATTACCACGAACTGTGGGCCGTCGCCAGGTACACGAGTTCGCTGGGACGCACGGTGTGGAGGATTCGGGCGATCCTCCTCGCCTCGACACGATTTAACTTAAATTAAGGAAAAGTCGGCAGGAGCAAGGAGACACAATAAATACACAGAAATTAAATTAAAAATAAAATTTAAATATAATAAAATTTAAATAAATTAAAACCTTTATTTAATTTAATTAACAAAAGGCCAACCTGGTCATTTGCGACAAAATAGTTTCGCGCGGGCGGAAGTATTCGAGAGTCAACCGGATCGAGATCCTCGCCTGCGGTTGGCTGTACCCCAATATCCGCTATTTGGGTACTGGCGTACCCGAACACACTCCCGATGTACACACACACCTGGGGGGGGGGGGGGTTACGAAAGTAACGTAAGGCAGACTTACCGGTGACGCTCCTCGGGGATGGCCTAGCCGATCCTCAGTGATGGTCGGCCTCCTAGATGTAGAGACGACCAGTAGTTGAGGCGGTGAAGGCGGCCCTTGTCGTGGCGAGCTCCTTGCGGTCCGCGTGTCACTCGCGCACGACCCCGTCCTTAAATACACGTGCGTCCACCCGGTTCTCCGTACTTGGCCCTGCTCCGAAACAACCGTTCACAGATCCTTATGCAGACTAGGCGATCGCCTAATTTTCCGAAAAGAGACGAGAGTGGGAAACACACACACACTCTCTCGCACTATCATCCCTAGGTATTGTCGCGTGCGTAATTGTACATTCGAGTTAACGTAAACAAGTGTCATCGGTTGGCCTTGACATAACAAAGGCTCCGACGACTTACAATAATTATGACTTTAAATAGTTCATTCGCCGCGAATAGATTGTGTGACGATTTCCGTCACACACTATACTCAGACCGCGTAGACTGTCTAGAAGTTCTTAGCGCAAACCGGTACGTTCACTGCTCAGACCTTCTAGTCTATCATTAAATGCTGTCGGTGTTTTTCTCAAACTCAAATTTTCATGAGAAGTTATAATTTTCTTCTTGAATAAATAAATATATAAATTATTATTAATTTATGTATCTTATCAACAACTCTTGAATTTTAAAAAATAGACCTACAGCGTATATTGACGGTATGGACCTTCTAAAGGGTGAAATAAATAATTTAAAAAAGTTTCTAAGAAAATACAACATAAAATGTGAAATAAAAAAAATTATTTGAAAAAAGCGACTTTAGTAAAAAATAATTTATAAAAGAATATTTTCAAAGGCGGCACTGAATTTTAAATGAATTTCGTAACAATTTATTTAGTATGGTTAGAATTCCAAAAAATGCGAGCTATTATATTCTTTCCCTGGCACAAACTTTGTGCGCGAGAGCGCCGCTCAGATCGTTGCCATCTTTTAATGAGAATATTACTGTATATAGACGGTTGAGAGGTCGAAGGGGCTATCTCGCAACCCGGTTGAAGAAAGGGCTATCTCGGAACCCGGTTGTAAAAGAGGCTCGGAACTCGGTTAACCTTTAGAGCGCTGGAGTTTTGAAAAATTTACAAATGGCATTTTTCTGTAGAAATGTGGTCTAATGTCCCTAAGTTAAGGCCAAACTAAGTAAAGATGTTGGCCAGTCATACCCCTTTCGCCAAAAAGCGTATCCCGGCCGTTTTTCAAAATTTCAAAAACATTCGATCGCACTATTTTTTTGTTTTTAGCATTATTTATGTTTTATTTGGCGAAATAAAGTCACTTTGTATCATTATTGTTTGGTAAACATTATATAGGGCGCCATCAACCGAAAGTTGAGTTCCTCTCAAAACGTGAATTTCAACTCAATTTAGATGAAAAAATAAAGGAGAAGGGTCTATCTTGCATCCCGGTTGAAGAATAGGCCTTTTCCAACTCGGTTGGAAATAATCAGTGTGAAATAATGCACTGCTTATGCCACGAATAAGCATAACTAAAAAACGGATATATTCTATTTCTAGCTTATGGGGCAGTATAGAAATAGTACATTACGATACAAGTACGTAAAAAAGTCGCTTCGCTCGGGCGGCAAATCCGACTCGTGTGGGAATTACCTATGCGCACGTGTATCTATACTATTTTTCCTAACAAACTGCGCAAAGATTTCATTTTGTGCTGACATTTGAGCGAGCGAGAGAGTACATTGCTGCAATAGTGGGTAAAATAAAATTTTCCTGCAACAATACTCACAATTATAAGAGAAAAAATTATTTCACCCCGAACCGATGTTTGCGCCCGAGCAAAGCGAGGGTGAAAAGGTGGTACGGGGTTGAAATCACTTTGTCTCTGATAATTTTGAGCACTATTGCAGGAAAAGTTTATTTTGCGCACTAGTGCGGGAATATACTATTTTGCGCACGGAGTTAAGAAAATTTTATTTTGCCCATTATTGCAGTAATGTACTATCTCGCTGGCTCAAATGTCAGCACTAAATGAAATCTTTGCGCAATTCGTTAGGAGAAATAGTATACGATACATGTGCGGATAGGTGACTCCCACATTCGTGTTTTTGCCACCCTAGCTTCATTCGGGCGGCAAATCAGACTCGTGTCACCTAATTTGCGCACTTGTATTGCAATGTACTATTATTACATTTCTAGTTCCCGAGGTAAGATGAATCATTGATTTTATTGCAATTCTAGCTCCTGGGGTAAGATGAGTCATTGATTTTATTGCATTTGTGGCATAGGTGGTTATATTATATATTGATTTTATTGAATGTATAGATTATGGAGCCACGAAAATCTTAAATTTATGTATTTCTGTTACTGAGCATATGGAAAATTAATGCTACCAATTTATTTATACACAATGTTTGAAACGTTTGGAGCTTTTGCTCTATTTTAGAAAATAGTGCTTAAACACAAGAAAGTTTGCTAAAAAATTTGCAGAGTGTGGTAATATCAATACTATAATGTCCATGATTTTGACCCGGTCCGTTACCTTCAAGGTTATTCAGAGGTCAATTTAAAGATCTGAACCGCAACCGTAATTAATTCACAGCAATCGAAAAATCGATAGCCTTCAGATCATTTAGAGGCCAATTTAAAATTATGAAAAAAATGATAATATCGGAAAATTTTACACTTGACCTTAGATATGACCTCACGTTAGTTTCAAGGTCATATAGAGGTCAATTACAAAATTTTGATTTTGATTGAACGTTGACCTCTTACTGACCTGGAATCTAATACAAGGTCATGGCCAAAGTCAAATTTTTAATTGACCTCTAAATGACCTTGAGGGTCATGAGCAAGGTCATGGTGAAGATCGTTCACGAAATAATTTTTTTCGTTCTTTCGATTTCCGGGAACATTATATGGTTACAGATGAAATATTTAAATTGACCTCTGAATAACCTTGAAGGTAACGGACCAGGTCATGGTCATGGCATTATAGTATTGATATTACCACACTCTGCAAATTTTTTAGCAAACTTTCTTGTGTTTAAGCACTATTTTCTATAATAGAGCAAAAGCTCCAAACGTTTCAAACATCGTATATAAATAAATTGGAAGCATTAATTTTCCATATGCTCAGTAACAAAAATACATAAATTTAAGATTTTTGTAGCTCCATAATCTATACATTCAATAAAATCAAAGTGTAATATAACCACCTATGCCACAAATGCAATAAATCAATGTGTCATCTTACCCCGGGAACTAGAAATGCAATAAAATCAATGATTCATCTTACGCCGGGAAAATAATAGTACCAAATTAAAGTCTGTGGCTTACAGGCCCATTCAGCGAATTGAAGAATTCGGCGCCGACTTTGAAAATATTATTTTATAAATTATTTTGCACTTTCTTTTTTTTTTGTAAATTATTTAATAATTTTTAGTGCCTTTCTAAAGTTCATACTAAAATATATCACTTTTTATGATAATACTTGTTTACCTATGATATTTAGTTAACACCGGATATTCGGCATTTGTTGACTATGAACTGACGCATGTCATTAATATCCAATGTTCGTATAATGCATTTATAACATAGTAAACTGTCTACATTAGAACATCACTTATTTTTCCTCACAATCTAACGCTGTTACATTTATTAAATTTTAGTAACTACACTGTTGTACGCAAACGAATATTAGTGAACCACACGTGCCGATTAAATAGTATAGCTCCGAAAACGACCGTCAAGTGGCGAGCCCATGTCAGTCGCTAGCAGCTATTAAAGCGTCCGGTTTATATTACATATATACGTGACCAGGAAGCGATATCCCTTCGCCTTTTTCTCTTTCGGAAGATACCCACCTTTCGTGTTATCGTCTGTATCCCTTTACAGAACGAATAAAAAGCTATTTTGAATTAAGAACGAATATATTGATCGTAATTTCTTTTTCAGGAGTAACGCCTTTCGTTATTCGTCGGTCAAATCGTACAATGCTCTTAAAACAACCGTTGTCTTGGTACAAAATAGTGGTCGTAGACGGCTTTTCGATACCATCATAGAGTCACGACTGGTAGCTGATTGGTATAAGCACCGTGTTTTATCGTCTTTCGTTGTACGACGTGTGTCGGGTGTATCTTGTTTCAAATCAAGTAAAAAATAGCCGTATGGTTGAGAAGTCGCGTCTCCGTAGGCTTCTCTGAGAAATCGTGTATCTTCTGGGTAGATTTGTCGAGCTAACTGATTTATCTGGGCACGGTCGCGCAAGTTCCGGAATAGTACAATGTAATGAGTGTTCAACGATATATCTCGTTGCACTTTACCTTGATGAAAAATATTTTGTGTTATAAATATAACGCTTAAATTATTATGATGACTTCCGTTAGTAAACAAATTAACGATCGCGCCACCGTTGGAAGACGATTCGCGCATCAAGTCATCGATAATTATCAATTTTGGTTGAGTGTCGTTAGCGTAGTCGATAGGCTGTGGTAACCCTTCACCCTTGGAATTCTATATCTTTGCCCAAATCTCTGTACCCAGACTGCCATTTGGTGTAATAAAAAATCTTTCGCTCAATTATTGTATCGCACATGTGATTGATGTTTTTAATAAATTTTTTAACAAACGCCGTTTTACCACAACCTGTGGGTCCGCTCAAAATTGATGTGAGTGGATGTTTCCACCTTGTATCCATGTTTGTTACTGTTTAAATCTACCAAAAAATTTGAATCTTTATTTTATAACCCTTGTACCTCTATCAAGAAGCCTGATCACCTCCTCACGGTGAGGCTCCCAGCGCGCGGCCGATCGCAAACTTGCGTTTAGCACTTTGTCTAATGTTCGAGCATACTGATCCGGTACGACTCGCGCGCGCAGTTTGATCTCGCTCGTGTAGGAGTAAAATTATTTAGCGTTTGAAAACTAAAACATTTTTCTTTCAAATCCTTTGAGAGAATGCTTTTGCTCACCATTTGATAAGTTTACATTTCTGTGTAACATTTGTGACGGAAATCGTCACACAATCTATTCACGACGAATAGAATGCTTAAATTCGCGAATTGTAAGTCGTCGGAGTCTTTCGTATGTCAAGGCCAACCGACGACACTGGTTTGTTTTTGTACAAATGTACAATTACGCGCGCAATAGTATCCCTTTTTCGGAAAATTAGGCGATTGCCTAACCAGTATGTCCCGATCCGCCGCTCGAGGCGGACAAAATCTATCCGGTGCGATCGAGAGTTTTCCGGCTAAGAAAAAGGCGCGTGAGGCGCAAAGCCATCGAGTTCCGGGCTATCCTCGTGAGTGAGCCGCGAGTGACCTGGTGTGAAAGAAAGGACGGGAAGTGAGTGTGTGAGTGTGGACGCGATTCGCGAGACACTCGCCGCGGCACAGGGCCGCCTTTCAACACCGCAGCCGACGTCGGTCCTCCGTTGCCCAGGAGGACACAGGGACACGGATCGGCTGGGCCATCCACGGGGCGCATCCCGGTAAGTTTGGTTATATTATCGCGCGTTCCCCCCCTTACCCCGAGTGTATGAGTGTGTGTACATCGGAAGTGTATTCGGGTACGCCGGTACCCGAATAGCGGAGATCGGGGTCAGGTCAACCGCAGGCGAGGATCTCGATCCGGTTGACTCCCGATACTTCCACCCGCGCGAAAGTAACATTGTCGCGGCACGAGGCCTGGATAGCCAAATGTTAAATTACATTAAATAAATGTTTTATTCATTTTTATTTTAATCAAGCGTGTGTTCATTTTGTTCTCCCCGCTCCCGCAGACGTTTATTTAATTTTCATATCGTGTCGAGGCAAGGAGGATCGCCTGAATCCTCCATACCGTACGTCCCAGCGAACTCGCGTTCCCGGCGACAGCCCGCAGTTCGTATCAACAAATAAATTAATTGTGTGCGCGGTATTGGGCAACGCGGCCCATCGGTTAATTTTAATTATTATGAATAATTAAGTGTGCCGGGTTCGCGAATACCACGTCGCAAATGGCGACCGTGAGAGGACATTCGGTGTAGTTCTCACCGTTTTAAATTAAAATAAAAGTTTGTCGAGTTAGAGAGAGAGAGAGAGAGCGAGAGACGGCGTGTGAGACGCGTCTCTATACCGGAGTATTCCCCCTCTTGCTCGGGTATCCGAGGAGAGGTGTACACCGGTATATCGGGAGAGAGTTCGCGCGCGACCGTGTTCAGCCGGAAGCGCCCTATCTCACTGAGATCGGTCTCTCCCGATCGTAAGCTTGACGAGAGAACTTTGCCTAGCTTGTATAGGAGCGGCAAAGCAGGGAGAGAGTCGCTTGCGCCGCGGATCGCGGGCAGCGAAAATCCCCCCCCGAACAGCGCACAGGAAAGACTTCGCGAGAGCCAATCATCATCGGCTCTCTCCGATTGCGCCCGCGAGTGGGAGTGAGAGAGAGAATCCCTAGTCGCGGGAATTGGAGTTAGGTGCTAGGCGGGCTATAGGTGTGTGAGTGAGAGAGATAGCGCAATCGCCTAGCCCCTTCGCGTGTATAAAGTCTTTGCAGCTGGTTTCGCCGAGAGAAACCACTGCGGTGAATTATTTTATTCCAATTTTATAAAATAAATTCGTTCCCGTGTAGAATCTATTTTATTATGGGTGTGAGAGTGTGTTAAAATGGATTCTTTTGGTAGAGGTAGCTGCCCCACCGCTCCTCCCTTTTAAGAAAATTTTAAACAATTTAATTTTTTTTATACGGGACGCGGCGATACAATTACTGTTATTTTATTTTAGTTCGAGAGCGCAGTATTTTTATTTTGCTCTTCTCCCCTCCCTGACCCACATATATTATTATGTAGTAATTAGAATTTAATATTTGTATATTATTTATTACTAATTATTTCTATAATATATGTAATTTTTTTGTGGGTTAAAATATATTTTACAACTGAAGAGCTGCGGTGGCTCATGGGTAGAGCTCCCGACTCTCACACCGAGGGTCGTGGGTTCGATCCCAGACGTGTACCTCTGAAAATTTTTTCATGTGCATTTTTCGAACACCGCGACTCAGTGGCTCGGCGTGTCACTATAATGTGACGCCAGTTCAGGTGCGCGTGCGTTTCGTGCACTTGTCAGTGCATGAGAGGCACGGGCATCTGAACTATAGGGAACGTTAGGGACACGAAGATGTAAAGAGGATCGCGGTGGTTCCATCGGGAGGACAGGAAACTGTAATTATTAGACTAATTACAGTGATCGATGATATCTTCCGATGGACACAAGCACTACTGTTTCAACTACATGTGCTTTGTTTACAGACACACCGTTCACCTCCGTCGCTGATTAGCTCTGGCAGCATAAATAGAGCGACGTTAAATAACAAAAAAAAAAAATATTTTACAACTATTGTTAATTATTTAGACTTGTTTGCAAGTTAAATAATTAACAGTAAGTAACTTTGAGTGAATCAGCTGCGAAATTACAATAGTTGTAATATTAATTATTTAAACTCGTGTGTGAGTAAAATAATTAAAATCATCCTAATTGCAATTATCTGACAGTGATTACTTAATTTAATATTTTGTATTTATTAAGTATTACTGTTCACGATACTTTTAATATATTTTTGAAAATTTTTGAGTGTGAGAAAAATTTTTTTTATAACTCGTGTTAATTGTTTAGACTTTTTGCAAGTTAAACAATTAATGTTAAGTATCTTTGTGTGATTGTTCCGCAAAGATACGAGAGTTATAATATATAATTATTTAGACTCGAGAGTGAGTTAAATAATTAAATTTTTTTTGCATGTATTTTAATGATCGGCATTTAACCTAATATTTTGTATTCGTTATTTGCTGTGAAATTTTAATATATGTAAAAAACTTTCTTTTCTCTTTTTGTGTGTTTAAATTATATCTCCACACATTTTTCCCAATTATTTAGACTTGTTTGTCAGTTAAATAATTGGTTATAATTTTTTTTGGTGTGTTTGAGTAAAATTATTCGGTGTATAAATTTAATTGTTTAGACTTGTTAGCAGGTTAAATAATTAAATTTTCATTTCCTTTTCGTTCAATTTATAAAAAAAAGGAAATATAAATTATTTCAACTTCGTAGCAACATAAATTATTTATTTAATCCTTCTTATGATAAAACAAATATATTTCGCTGAAAAATTGTCGTTTGGGACGACAATTAGAGAAACAATTTTTTTTGTTGCAAACCATACGGGATTTACAACATTTAGTAAATACCCCTACTGCTTGAAATAATTTAATTAAAGTTGTGTTTGTAGTGTAGTGTAAGTTATAAAGGAAAATTTTTTTTTGTTTTGGGCTTGGTAAAGCAAAATAGTAAATAGTGTCTTGGTGTGTGTGAATCACAAGACACTGTATTTATTTTTATATTTATTTTAAAATTAATTATTTAGGCTCGTTAGCGAGATAAATAATTTAATTTTTTTTGTCCTTTCTTCCTTTATAATTTGGTGTTCTGTATTTATTAATAGATTGAAGCTTTAATTATTTCAATTTCCATAACAAAATAAATTCTTTTCGCCAGTGAGGAATCTTTTGGATTATAACTGGCGAGAGAGATATTTTGGGAAATCGTCAAATTTACCATTACTGGTAAATTACCGACGATATTGAAATAATTTAGAGATTTCTTTTTGTTAATAATTAATTATTTTTGCTTGCAGAAGCAATTGTATAGAGTCTTGGTGTGTGTGAGTCACAAGACACTATTATAAACATTAATTTTTTAGACTTGTGAGTAAGTTAAATAATTAATTTTAATTTGGTACAAGTGTTAAGTGTGTGATTTGCCACAACTTTAACCAACAAAATTTAATTATTTTGTCCTTCTAAGGACGAAATAAATTCCTTTTAAAGAAAATCTTTTGGATTTTAATTAAGTGAATTAATTTTGTTGGTACACTAGTCGGTGCATTTTTACAATTTATTGTAATTAAGCCGACACCAAATTTTTTTTACTCGTTGGGAGTAATAATTATTTTATTGTGGTGAGTCCAATAAAATAATTTCCAATTGAAAATTGGATACTTCCGAAGTATTTGAAACACTAGGGATTTCATCTGAAATCCTGGTTGAGAGTACTTCTCCCGACGTAACACGTCGGCTGCTGCTGGTCAAAAAAATAATGGCCAGCAGCTATGAAGCCCGAATGGCCCAGCTTATGCGTGAATCACGCATAGCTAGGGATATTCGTCGGGAAACGAAGAAGCTTCCGATTGAGGCAGTTTATGCCCAGTTGGAGCATCTGAGTTTAAACGCAAATGGCGAAGAGGCGGAGTGCCGCGAACGCCTTTTGCGTCACCGGATAAGATGTGTAGACATTAATCTGGAAATACCATGGTTCCCTGAATACGATGAGAATGTAAGGGCAGAGCCTGCACATAAACCTCTGGTATGTCAGGAACTATGGGAAATTAGGAAACCTCGTTCCAGGAAAGGGAGTGTGGTCCCATCAGGAACGGAAGTTTCCTGCGAGTCCGAAATGTCGGATCGCGAAAGGGTTGCTAGTGACAGAGCACCCATTCCTGAAGAAGATGGAACTCTGTCACCAAGTGGTCAGTATAGAAACTCGCCATTGAGTACTGCACAAAGCCCGAGGTTGGCATCAACAGGTGCTATACCTAAACGGTTTGGTGAGGTACTGGCAGCAAACACGACCACGACTGCAATCCCTTATGTTCCTGTTTCGGTGGCTGCAACCTCGTGCACAACCACTACGTCGACGGTTACGACCGTGACGACTGCTCAACTCGGAGGTTTTTATGCACCCGCACATTACCTCCGAATTGAAGAGCAAAGAAACAGTGGACATCTTGGCACTAGAGAGACTGAAGTGCCAACACAACATTTTGACTTGGGTTCGCAGGCGGAAGCCGACCGTCGTACGTCACGAGGATACACCTCTAGACAATACGACAACAGGCAACCCGAAGCTAACACAACCGAACGTCAATTTGTTGATGATGGGAATGGATATGACCTTCCTAATGACGTCAGTGTTCAATCTTACAAAAAACCGAGGTTTGAACCGAGACATCATGATACTCTTCTAAGACTTGTTGGGACAAGATAAAAGAGAGAGCGTGAGTACACGACTCCAAACAGAAATTCACGACCCCGTCGTTCTGTGAGTAGAGTCTCAAGCAACGATAAACGTCGTGAAAGCTGTACGGAGAGACGTACTCATAAACGTCAGTCCACCCGTATACTCGACGACCGAGCACAGCCGGAAATTCCGGAGCAAGGTCACAAAGAGAGGTCGGATGGACGTAGAGAAACGTGCGGTGGCCACATGCGATCAGTGTACTCAGACGGATTCGTCCGATGGGTATCAGTCTGATCGCGATCCTCATAGGAGATCCGATTCTCGTAGGGCGGCTGAAGGCCGACAAGAGAGTAGGAATCCTTCTACCAGTAGATGTAGGAGTTCCCGGACGGATAATAGAGATGACCGTCGGGAAAGAGACTCCTACGAGGCCAGGCCAAGGTATCGTGAAAACGATAACCGAACGCACGATCGGACAGGGTGCGCACGAGAGCTGCGTATCTGGAACATGTCCTTTGATGGTGAGACCAAAAAGGACGCGGAAGAGTTTCTGAACCGTTTGCACGACTTCAGAAATAAAAACGAGTTCTCAGATCGCAGGATGTTCAGTGCCCTGCCCAATGTGTTCTCAAAATCAGCACTGTTCTGGTGTAGAACAGTTCAGCCATTTCTTCGAGATTGGCGTGATTTTGAGATCGAGTTCCTAAATGAGTATGGCTGTATAATAAATGACGAAGATTTACTCATGGAACTTCGATCAAGAACACAAAATGAGGGAGAAAAGGCTACGACGTTCTTGAATTGTTTCAGAGCGATCGTAAATAAGTTTAAATGCCCTCTCTCATTAGAACAACAGGTGAAGATGGCTTACTCGCAGATGAGGTCAGATTACCGTAGGTACATACCAGTACGACCAATCAGGAATTTCTCTGATTTGACAAGCTACGGTAAAGAGTACGAGCAGCATTTAACATGGGACACAAAATTCTCCAGTTCCACCGTTTAGCGCGAAAAGCTCGTACCAAAGCTTTCCGAAAAGAGTGGTGGAGCACGAGTTTCGGGTAAAGTGGCGACTGTTCAACTCGGAGGTTTTTATGCACCCGCACATTACCTCCAATTGAAGAGCAAGAAACAGCGGACATCTTGGCACTAGAGAGAGTGAAGTGCCAACACAACATTTTGACTTGGGTTCGCAGACGGAAGCCGACCGTCGTACGTCACGAGGATACACCTCTAGACAATACGACAACAGGCAACCGAAGCTAATACAACCGAACGTCAATTTGTTGATGATAGGAATGGATATGACCTTCCTAATGACGTCAGTGTTCAATCTTACGAAAAACCGAGGTTTGAACAGAGACGTCGTGAGACCTCTTCTAAGACTTGTGAAGGACAAGATAGAAGAGAGAGGCGTGAGTACACGACTCCAAACAGAAATTCACGACCCATCGTTCTGTGAGTAGAGCCTCAAGCAACGATGAACGTCGTGAAAGCTGTACGGAGAGACGTACTCATAAACGTCAGTCCAACCGTAAACCGAGCAAGGTCACAAGAGAGGTCGGATGGACGTAGAGAAACGTGCGGTGGCCACATGCGATCAGTGTACTCATGACGGATTCGTCCGATGGGTATCAGTCTGATCGCGATCCTCATAGGAGATCCGATTCTCGTAGGGCGGCTGAAGGCCGACAAGAGAGTAGGAATCCTCTCTACCAGTAGATGTAGGAGTTACCGGACGGATAATAGAGATGACCGTCGGGAAAGAGACTCCTACGAGGCCAGGCCAAGGTATCGTGAAAACGATAACCGAACGCACGATCGGACAGGGTGCGCACGAGAGCTGCGTATCTGGAACATGTCCTTTGATGGTGAGGACCAAAAAGGACGCGGAAGAGTTTCTGAACCGTTTGCACGACTTCAGAAATAAAAACGAGTTCTCAGATCGCAGGATGTTCAGTGCCCTGCCCAATGTGTTCTCAAAATCAGCACTGTTCTGGTGTAGAACCAGTTCAGCCATTTCTTCGAGATTGGCGTGATTTTGAGATCGAGTTCCTAAATGAGTATGGCTGTATAATAAATGACGAAGATTTACTCATGGAACTTCGATCAAGAACACAAAATGAGGGAGAAAAGGCTACGACGTTCTTGAATTGTTTCAGAGCGATCGTAAATAAGTTTAAATGCCCTCTCTCATTAGAACAACAGGTGAAGATGGCTTACTCGCAGATGAGGTCAGATTACCGTAGGTACATACCAGTACGACCAATCAGGAATTTCTCTGATTTGACAAGCTACGGTAAAGAGTACGAGCAGCATTTAACATGGGACACAAAATTCTCCAGTTCCACCGTTTAGCGCGAAAAGCTCGTACCAAAAGCTTTTCCGAAACAGAGTGGTGGAGCACGAGTTTCGGGTAAAGTGGCGACTGTTACCGAAAAGAGTAAGGATGAGTCTTCTCATTCGGATAAACAGTCGTCTAAGTAAACTATTAAGAAGAAGAGCAAGAAAAGTGCGAAAAACTCGCCAAACTCTTCTTCAAGCGAATACGAAGCAGCCGCTGTGTACAGTACTTCCAACGTCGCTAATAGTTTTCAGAAACGATACGGCAAATCGAATAATGGAGTGAGTGCCCCCAATTCAAAATCCGTATCGTACGTGCCTGTTTCTCAACAGTCACCTAGGCAACAAAAACCGAGCTCGGGCAAAAGAGAAAGACGTGCTTTGACGAATGCTCAACTGCCCCAGCAAAATGTTTTTGTCCCACAAATGGCACAAAACCTGGTGCGGTATGTGCAACCACAGGCGACGGCAGTAAATCCAACGAACCTGAGCACCACCATTGTCGGCGTGTCTTTCACATGCCAAAATGTCGGTCATAGGTCGTCGGATTGCCCGAGCCGAACATGCTACCAATGCAAAAACATTGGGCACTCCGCTGAGCAGTGCTCTACCAAATTGGTAGCAAAGGAGTGCCAGCTGTGTGGAATTAGTGGCGTTACACTCCAAACATGTCCTAACTGCGTCAGGTTCCTTCAAAACGTGGGAAACATGAACGCAGGGCACCCGAGCTGCCCCGGGCGCCCTGCACTGCAGTAAGTAAACCGCATGGTTTACGAGGGCAAGAGTTTAAGGTTGGAGAACCCTCTAAACTATATGATAAATGAATTTATTGATCTCCACAAGCCAAAGAAATATTCCTCACAACTCAAGTAAGGCGGACTGTATTAATACCAGCCACTATAGAAACCTCACAGGATGAGTGTTTGAAAGAAGACTAAGACAAGCTAAGACAAAAAAAATATATAAAATTTAATTGATTGTAATATAAAATTAATAAAATCTTAAAAAGACGGAAAAAAAATAAGAAAAGAAAAGAAAATTTATTGTATTTCGCCCTGAGTATGCCTGGTGGGCTCATCAGTAGAGTCCAGGCATCTCGTCTCTAGATACAGATGAAAGATATACAAATTTTTGAAAATCAGCTCTATCCCAACGAGGAAGACATGGGGTATATATGCCCTACCAATAGCAAACTTTCTTAAGTGCCACATATTAACAAGTAGCCCCCTACCGCACTTACATAGAACTAATGTCTTAATCGTCAGAATATTGTCACATAAGGCATTTTTTGTGATCTAATGCTGTACAATTTGAAAATTGGTGAATTTATTGCTTGTTTATATTATAAGTTATATGATAAATGAATTTATTGATCTTCACAAGCCAAAGAAATATTTCTCATAACTCAAGTAAGGCGGACTGTATTAATACCAGCCGCTATAGAGATATTTTTTTTGACTTAGCTTGTCTTAGTCTTCTTTCAAACACTCATCCTGTGAGGTTTCTATAGTGGCTGGTATTAATACAGTCCGCCTTACTTGAGTTGTGAGGAATATTTCTTTGGCTTGTGGAGATCAATAAATTCATTTATCATATAACTTATAATATAAACAAGCACTAAATTCACGAATTTTCAAAACCCTCTAAACTCTTTAAGAAGTCTAGCATATCATTTGCTGACTTCTCTAAAGTCCTTACGGAGATGAAATTCCCTCTCAGACCGAAGTTGGTGTTGAAAGTAAGTCTGAGTGTAAGGATTCTAAACGTTCTGGGGATTCGACAGATGGAAAAGTTCTTAGAACACAGTCTGTCAATCTCACCCCGAGTTTTGCAAGGTAAAACAGAACAAGAAACCTTATTAGACCAACAAAAGCGTGAGGCTAAAGATTGGGCTAAGGAACTCCAAAGGCAAATATACTCTGGTAGCAGAGATATAATTGGTGAAGAAAGGTAGTTGTCGATCGTGTGCATAACATGAACCGTACAAACTCGTTGCCGAGAAGTACAGTTCAGGGGGGGGGATGCCGTACCAAGTACGTCTAAAATGACGCACACGGTATCGACTCTTAACGACGATAGTCAAACCGATCAGATAATTGCTGGAATCCAATCGGATAACCGGCTATTCTTTTTGGTACGACTCGGTGGAAAAGACTTTAAAGCACTTTTCGATCCTGGCGCCATGGTCTCTCTTGTACGATCAGATGTTGTCGAACAGTACAAGTTTAAATGGAGACCTGTCAAGGTTATCGTGAAAGGTGTGGCTGGACCAGCACTTAAAGTCCTTGGCCTTATTGACATTCTATTCTGTGTAGAAGGCCTTGATGGCAATATCCAACTGAGAATTGTAGAGAATATTGAGCATTCCATCATCCTCGGTATGGATTTTCTAAAACATTGGAATATGGAAGTCAAATTAGGCGAAGCTATCTGGCGTATTGGCGAGAGTGATTGGAGACACTTCGTCAGAGATACAGCTCATGACGTCGATTCGAGGATTTCCGCTGAATGTGCTGGTATAATTGAGATACAAGACGACCAGCGGAAACAAGTCAAAGAGTTAGTTGAAAGCCTACTCTTGCCCTCGGGAGACGTCCACGGCTTTACGACGTTAACGGAGCACCACATAGAGGTTGAACCTGGTGCGAGACCGGTTCGTTATAAGCCAAGACGTATGTCTCCCAAGGTCCTCGAATTTGCCCAGAGTGAGGTCAAAAAGATGTTTGACAAGGGCATTATTGAACCGAGTGCGAGTGATTGTTCAGCTGCTCCGGTCATCGTCCGCAAGGACGAAGGAAGTTATCGCTTCTGTATCGATTTCCGAGACCTTAATGCAGTCACAAAACGTGATTCTTATCCAATTCCTAATATGGATACCATAATGGATAAGCTGCATAATGCAAGGTACATATCAAAAATCGATCTTAAGAAAGCGTACTTATAAATATTAATGGCCGAGGCGAGCCGGCATTATACTGCATTTGCTGTACCAGGGTCGGGGCTGTGGCAGTTCACGAGAATGCCTTTTGGCCTCATGAATGCTCCTATGACCTTTGCACGGCTTATAGATGCAATTTTCGGACCTAAGGTGGAACCTCATGTGTTTGGTTATCTAGACGACTTGAGCGTCATTATTTACCGAAACTTTTCAGGACCATATAAAATGACTCGAATACGTACTTAGGACGTTGAATGACGCTGGACTCGAAGTGAATCGAGAGAAGTGTGAGTTTTGTTGTTCCAGTATAACGTTCCTTGGGTACAAATTGGACGCGGACGGCTTGAGGCCTGATGAGGAACGAGTCGCTCCAGTCCTTAACTACCCTAATCCTCGTAATCTCAAACAGCTGAGATCCTTTCTCGGGATGGTAGGCTGGTACTCTCGATTCATTAATCGAGAAGCTGACATTAAAGCTCCCCTTACCAAGTTGCTGCGTAAAGACCAGGCTTGGGATTGGGGCGAGGAGCAGGAGGAGGCGTTTCGTCAGCTTAGAGTTGCGTTAGCTGAATCGCCTGTATTAGCCCGTCCAGACTTTTCTAAGCCATTTACCGTCCCAAGTGACGCTAGTGACTTAGCAATAGGTGCGGTGTTGACGCAACTGGACGACGAGGGTTTCGAGCATCCGATTGTCTACGTCAGCCGATTATTATATCGCGCTGAACGTAATTACATAACAACGGAAAAAGAATGCTTGCATATGGCTCAAAAATCTCAAGGAACCGTCGGGTAGGTTAGCACGATGGATACTTGAAATGCAGCAATTGGACTTGGAAATAGTGCATAAGAAAGGAGCCTTGCACTATGTCCCGGACGCGTTTTCTCGTGCCATCAACCCAGACCCCGACGAAGAAGAGATTGCCTCGTTCGAAGTAATTACAGACCCATGGTATATTGCTAGATTAAACGATGTGCGCTCATGCCCTCGAAGATTTCCGGAGTAGAAAATTGAGGATGATATGCTATATCGTTTTACAAGCGGTAAACTCCTGGACTCTGTATCATAACTAGAGGAAGGCTGGCGTCTTATGCTACCCTTAGAGCAAAGGAACCGAGTTCTAGTAGATTCTCATTTCCACCCAGCTATGGGTCACATGGGAATTGAAAAAACTTACGAACGCGTTGCAAGAGATTACTATTGGCCAGGTATCTACCTCGATACCCACCAATTTGTCTTACGGTGTCTGATATGTCAGAACTATAAGACGTCTTAAGCAGGTCCTCAAGGCTTATGATTTAAATTTCCCGTACACTTTCCTAAGGTGCGTAAGGCATGTCTGCTAAACTGGCACCAAAGTATGACAGACCCTTTGAAGTTAAAGAAGTACTATCTCCAGTAGTTCTGAGACTAGAAGAGTCTGGTCGGAAACGGACCGAGGTATACATATCCGGTGTGAAGAGATATGTACCACCTCGGGTTGCCATGTAAAGCGGTAAGGAAAACGCATCGGCGTACGTGAGAACAGTCAGCGAAGGTTAGGCTTGGTGACTGTATGCCACGTCAATATCATACGAAGCTCGAAGAATCATTGAAACAGCCTCCAATTGAAGAAAAGAAGAGAAGTGTACAGCGCGCAGTCGTGGATAGATTGTGCCTTTCTTTCGACTCGGCCTTCCCGAGGGAAGTGGTAACTAGGGGGGGGGGGGGGCTTTGTGACAGAAATCGTCACACAATCTATTCACGACGAATAGAATATTTAAATTCGCGACTTGTAAGTCGTCGGAGCCTTTCGTATGTCAAGGCCAACTGACGACACTTGTTTGTTTTTGTACAAATGTACAATTACGCGCGCAATAGTACGTAGGGATGAGAGCGCGAGAGTGTGTGTGTTTTTTTCCACTCTCATCCCTTTTTCGGAAAATTAGGGCGATTGCCTAACCAGTATGTCCCGATCCGCCGCCCGAGGTGGAAAAAATCAATCCGGTGCGATAGAGAGTTTTTCGGCTAAGAAAAAGGCGCGTGAGGCGCAAAGCCGTCGAGTTCCGGGCTATCCTCGTGAGTGAGCCGCGAGTGACCTGGTGTGAAAGAAAGGACGGGAAGTGAGTGTGTGAGTGTAGACGCGGTTCGCGAGACACTCGCCGCGGCACAGGGGCGCCTTTCAACACCGCAGCCGACGTTGGTCCCTCCGTTGCCCAGGAGGACACAGGGACACGGATCGGCTGGGCCATCCACGGGGCGCATCCCGGTAAGTTTGGTTTATATTACCAGCGCGTCCCCCCCTTACCCCCAGTGTATGAGTGTGTGGTACATCGGGAGTGTATTCGGGTACGCCGGTACCCGAATAGCGGAGATCGGGGTCGAGTCAACCGCAGGCGAGGATCTCGATCCTGTTGACTCCTGATACTTCCGCCCGCGCGAAAGTAACATTGTCGCGACACGAGGCCTGGATGGCCATTTTGTTAAAATTACATTAAAATAAATATTATTATTTTTATTTTAATCAACTGTGTGTTTATTTTATTCTCCCCGCTCCCGCCGACAGTCTAATAATTCACTTATCGTGTCGAGGCAAGGAGGATCGCCCGAATCCTCCACACCGTTTGTCCCAGCGAACTCGCGTTCCTGGCGACAGCCCGCAGTTCGGATAAACAAATGAATTAATTGTGTTCGCGGTATTGGGCAACGCGGCCCAACGGTTAACTTTAATTATTAAAAATAATTAATTCGACCGGACTCTGTATCATAACTAGAGGAAGGCTGGCGTCTTATGCTACCCTTAGAGCAAAGGAACCGAGTTCTAGTAGATTCTCATTTCCACCCAGCTATGGGTCACATGGGAATTGAAAAAACTTACGAACGCGTTGCAAGAGATTACTATTGGCCAGGTATCTACCTCGATACCCACCAATTTGTCTTACGGTGTCTGATATGTCAGAACTATAAGACGTCTTAAGCAGGTCCTCAAGGCTTATGATTTAAATTTCCCGTACACTTTCCTAAGGTGCGTAAGGCATGTCTGCTAAACTGGCACCAAAGTATGACAGACCCTTTGAAGTTAAAGAAGTACTATCTCCAGTAGTTCTGAGACTAGAAGAGTCTGGTCGGAAACGGACCGAGGTATACATATCCGGTGTGAAGAGATATGTACCACCTCGGGTTGCCATGTAAAGCGGTAAGGAAAACGCATCGGCGTACGTGAGAACAGTCAGCGAAGGTTAGGCTTGGTGACTGTATGCCACGTCAATATCATACGAAGCTCGAAGAATCATTGAAACAGCCTCCAATTGAAGAAAAGAAGAGAAGTGTACAGCGCGCAGTCGTGGATAGATTGTGCCTTTCTTTCGACTCGGCCTTCCCGAGGGAAGTGGTAACTAGGGGGGGGGGGGGCTTTGTGACAGAAATCGTCACACAATCTATTCACGACGAATAGAATATTTAAATTCGCGACTTGTAAGTCGTCGGAGCCTTTCGTATGTCAAGGCCAACTGACGACACTTGTTTGTTTTTGTACAAATGTACAATTACGCGCGCAATAGTACGTAGGGATGAGAGCGCGAGAGTGTGTGTGTTTTTTCCACTCTCATCCCTTTTTCGGAAAATTAGGCGATTGCCTAACCAGTATGTCCCGATCCGCCGCCCGAGGTGGAAAAAATCAATCCGGTGCGATAGAGAGTTTTTCGGCTAAGAAAAAGGCGCGTGAGGCGCAAAGCCGTCGAGTTCCGGGCTATCCTCGTGAGTGAGCCGCGAGTGACCTGGTGTGAAAGAAAGGACGGGAAGTGAGTGTGTGAGTGTAGACGCGGTTCGCGAGACACTCGCCGCGGCACAGGGGCGCCTTTCAACACCGCAGCCGACGTTGGTCCTCCGTTGCCCAGGAGGACACAGGGACACGGATCGGCTGGGCCATCCACGGGGCGCATCCCGGTAAGTTTGGTTTATATTACCGCGCGTCCCCCCCTTACCCCCAGTGTATGAGTGTGTGTACATCGGGAGTGTATTCGGGTACGCCGGTACCCGAATAGCGGAGATCGGGGTCGAGTCAACCGCAGGCGAGGATCTCGATCCGGTTGACTCCTGATACTTCCGCCCGCGCGAAAGTAACATTGTCGCGACACGAGGCCTGGATGGCCATTTTGTTAAAATTACATTAAAATAAATATTATTATTTTTATTTTAATCAACTGTGTGTTTATTTTATTCTCCCCGCTCCCGCCGACAGTCTAATAATTCACTTATCGTGTCGAGGCAAGGAGGATCGCCCGAATCCTCCACACCGTTTGTCCCAGCGAACTCGCGTTCCTGGCGACAGCCCGCAGTTCGGATAAACAAATGAATTAATTGTGTTCGCGGTATTGGGCAACGCGGCCCAACGGTTAACTTTAATTATTAAAAATAATTAATTCGACCGGGTACGCGAATGCCACGTCTCACTTCTATTCAAAACGATAAATTTTCTCTTTCCATACACGGGTGTGCGCGTTTTTTTCTCAGGTTGTGTAATCATGTTTGAATCCTTGTACGGTGTATCGATTGCAAATTTACGATTATACCCTCTCTATCACCCATTAACATCTGTCGAATACTTTCATAATTTATCCATTGTTTTGCATCGTAATTCAGTCTGATACCTTTTACTTTGCATGCACAATGCTCATTACCGTCGAGTGTTTTATATTTGTAAGCATAAACTTTTGGTCCACTAGATATAAAAAAAGTAATGTATGCACCTGTACCATATTCCGACATTTCATCCGTTAGATCTCCGAGCATCGTACCGATTGGTAAATCATTTGCATCGGGTTTACTAATGTAAAAAACAGTCCGTTGTAATAAATTTAATATATAAATATTTATACTTAGATATTTATTGATTTTGTATGGAAGCACATGAATTAAAACGTCTTTTACAAAATATATTGAACCTTCGTTTTATTTATTATGTGGTCAATGAAATAACGTAGACTAAAGAAAGCGGTAATCCAAGTCTAATTCAAAGATTAATGACGGACAAAATACAATCGCTTATTAAAGATTATTTTTAATAACAAAAGACCGTTCTCATCTATTTACCAAAATACGCAAATCTGTGCGGAGCCCACAATCAAAATAACGATTTAATCAAACTTATCGACACGGCGAATCGCTCGTTGATCCTTATTCTCAAAAGCCGATTCAATCACGGGCAGAGAGAGTCCGATTCGCACCTCACTGTACGATCTTCTTATTTCTTGATCGGCGTATTTATCGTTTTGGATAAGAGAGCTTCTCTCTCTGCGACAATTTTGCGAGCCCTTTCTCCTTCCTCCCCACTCACAACGCTTAATAAAAGCGCTTTATTATGATTATTATGGCTCACTCAGATATAGTGCGCATTATTGAACTTGTATCATTACATACTACCCCTTTTCTCTTGTTTTATACAATTGACAAAATGCACAATGCTCAATTACCGTCGAGTGTTTTCATATTGTCAAGCATAAACCTTTTTGGTCCACTAGATATTAAAAAAAGTAATGTATGCAACCTGTACCATATTACCGACATTTCATCCGTTAGATCTCCGCGGCATCGTACCGATTGGGTCAATCATTTGCATCGGGTGTACTAATGTTAAAAAAACAGTCCGTTGTAATAAATTTAATATATAAATATTTATACTTAGATATTTATTGATTTTGTATGGAAGCACATGAATTAAAACGTCTTTTACAAAATATATTGAACCTTCGTTTTATTTATTATGTGGTCAATGAAATAACGTAGACTAAAGAAAGCGGTAATCCAAGTCTAATTCAAAGATTAATGACGGACAAAATACAATCGCTTATTAAAGATTATTTTTAATAACAAAAGACCGTTCTCATCTATTTACCAAAATACGCAAATCTGTGCGGAGCCCACAATCAAAATAACGATTTAATCAAACTTATCGACACGGCGAATCGCTCGTTGATCCTTATTCTCAAAAGCCGATTCAATCACGGGCAGAGAGAGTCCGATTCGCACCTCACTGTACGATCTTCTTATTTCTTGATCGGCGTATTTATCGTTTTGGATAAGAGAGCTTCTCTCTCTGCGACAATTTTGCGAGCCCTTTCTCCTTCCTCCCCACTCACAACGCTTAATAAAAGCGCTTTATTATGATTATTATGGCTCACTCAGATATAGTGCGCATTATTGAACTTGTATCATTACATACTACCCCTTTTCTCTTGTTTTATACAATTGACAAAAGAAACTATGCGGAAAATTCAAAGAGACACAACCTGTACGTAATCTCTCAATTGTACGTTTTTTAATTATTAAAAAGTGACGGAGTTTTAAGCAAACACGATTGTATTTCTCCCTCATTCTATATTTGAATCTACAACTTTCAAGCATTCAATTTTCAAATTATAGTAACCTACCACTTACAATCCGTTGAAATACATATAATAATCAACATAACAACATAAACTTAAATAACATTTATTTACACGTCGCAACGGTATAATAGTAATATAATACATTATCTGTATATTCGACTTTTATTACGTTTACATTAGTTATATTTCATTTTATCTATATTTACAATATTTTTTATTCTATTTGCACGATCTTAACTTTGTTTATTATCGTAAACGACGACTTGTCGTTATATAATTCTCTTACATATATCGCTTATATATCTAGTATTTACATTTTATAATCGCAATTAAAATTACAATTCCTCAATAACAATCAGTAAGGGGAACCACACTCACTCACATTCACTCAGCTTTTTATACATTTACATATTACTTATTATCTATTTTCTGATGATTCAAGTGAATAATTTTTCCATAAATTTAATCTATTATAGGTTCCAATAATACAATTTGTGTCTTTTTCCTCAGCTAAAACGTAAGCATTGTTATCTAAATTATGCTTGATAATATAAGGTCCTTTAAATAAATGAAAGAATTTCTTAATGACCTTATTGATGACATTAGAGAGGTGTCGTACACGTAACAATACTCAATCACCTACATTAATCGAAATTTTTTATATTTTTTTATTTCTTTTACGTCTCTTAAAATTTTTTATCATATTCTCTCGGGCTAACGTTATAATGTATTTATGATTTATTTTTCTATTTTCCGGAAAATCTACAAGTTTTTCTATTTCACTGTCAATTGGAACCTTGAAGTGTGATTCGTGAGGTGCCATACCTGTACTCAAATGCGTTGTTATGTTAAGTAACCTTTCAATTTCTGGCACGTAATTTGGCTAAGACGTGTGTTTCGCCGCGCAATACGTTCTGCACATTCTCCCAATCTCACGCATAACTCTTTCTGTGGTATTAGGTATTATTACGCGCGGTACCCCGACATAGCTAAACGAGAGCCTAGCCACTCTCGCCGCGGCGCTCTCTTTCGCTCAGTGAACCACGTATACAGCAAACCGAAGTGCTTTACACTCCGGCGCGATCACAGCTGGTGAAATCTACGGCGAAGCCAGGTAATCCATACCTGGCAACCTAACCGCGTTCCCCGAGTAGATCGAGGCGGCGTGTCTCGATACGTATATTGCGGCGGACGCACATACACTTATTCGATCATGTATGTTATGTTTTTGTAGTTCATCCGATTAATCTTATTTGCTTTGAGCCAAGGTTTAACCTTGCCTTGGCTCGTTTTATTGTAATATCTTCCACCTTTACGTTTCATACAATAAATTAACTTCTTATATTTAATTTCGAGTAATACTTAGCTAACCAGCTTAGCGATCACTCCCTATCCTCGAAGGCGAATACGGCCATGCCCCGCGGGTGTCGTGCATTGCTTCGCACGACACACATCTGTGGAGCGAGTACGAGGATCGACGAGGTATAATACGAGTTAACCGAGATAAGTGTATAGTAGGTAAGTACATACATTGTACACAGGGCAGACAACGTCACTCGGAGCTTGAGGCTAGCTCCAATCGTCCGGATAGACGATTTTACCGATTTATCAGCTGCTTGGTGAGACAGCTGATCACGGTAATGTGGTGATTTCCTGTGCATGTATCCAACGAGTATAACCCTCCTGACGTATATACCGACCCTGTTACAGTATGTATGTATATAAGTAGTATTTATTTATTTATTTATTTATTTATCTAATTGCTCTTTTTTTAAAATTAAACTTAATTTTTAAATAATAATAAGATTAAAAAGCATATTATTATTTTTGCATATGTAATAGGTGCTGGAAAGCACACTTTCACAGGTGAGGTCAGGAGTTCTTTCTGTCGGAAGTAAAATAAGCATAAATTTTTTGAAGACTTTTCAATCTGCTTTGAACTACTGGCAAATAAATATAAGTATATTTTCTGTATTTTTTAAGCATTTTTGTGAAAACTGATAATAAGCATTGTAACGGTCACGCTGGAGATTAGGGCGTGGCGCCAGAGACGAAATAAACGATTATTTAAAAAGAACAAATAGTAATTTATTATAAGAACAAAAAAGGTTTGGCGCCAGTCGCGTACGATCGCGACAGATTTATAAAAGAATGCTTGGCTGCGTGCGAGCTGCGGCGACTTGCTGCGCGAGGGTCTGTGAGGAGAGAGAGGGAAAACCACACTTACGAACAGGAGAAGATCGCGGAATACCCGGTGCAAAGCGTGCACCCACCTTAGCTTTTCGGAGATCGTCTCCTGGAATCGCTCACACATACACACGAATTTATATTGGTGATAGCGATCGGTTGGTGTTTCCACGATGGCGTCCCGATGAGCTCTCTCGAGCTCGGGCTCGTTCGCTGCTTCGTTGCTCGGGCTCGTCGTCACCCTTAATAATGGTGTTTTTATTCGAGCTCATGAAATAAGTTTATTAAGGTTATAAAACAATGTGGCGTAATTGATTCCTGTTCAGTGAAACATTTGAATTCTGCATCAGAATCTGAGGTAACACTTACTTCATTGGCAAGTATTTAATATACTTCCGCTACTGTTTCGATTTTGATTATTCACAGAAACGTCCGTCAATATTTCGGTGTTTATTTCCATCTCATCGTGGGCATTGGACAGCGTTTCAACATCGATTTCAGAACCACTGTCAGAGTAACGATCGTTATTTTTTAATATTGGAAATTCTGTTTCGTGGATTGGTAAATCGTTACCGTTGAAGATGGTTTCGTTAGACATGTTACCGTGTCAGAAAAGTTCTTTATACTGTAACGGTCACGCTGGGGATTAGGGCGTGGCGTCCAAGGCGAAATAAACAAATGAGTATATAAATAATAATAAGAATTTATTATAAAAAGTAAATCGATTGTTTGGGCGCCAGCCGCGTACGATCGCGGCGAATTTATATATTTATGCTCGGCTGCGCGTGCGAGCTGCTGCTACCTGCTGCGCGAGGGGAGGGTAGGGGAGTAAGAGGGGAAGCACACTTACGATCAGGAGAATACTTAGTGCAAGGCGTACACCCACCTTTGCTCAATGGAGATCGTCTCCTGGAGTTGCTGCTCTGCGGTCAATTGCTCTCGCTCTCGTGCACACACACACACACTCGAAATATCGATCGCTATTCGGTCGTGAATCGGTTCTGATGTTGCCTCGATGGCGTCCCGATGAGCTCTCTCGAGCTCGGGCTGGTTCGCTGCTCGGGCCCGACGTGCGCGCGCAGCTTCTCCCGTCGAGTCGCCCGTCGGCCGCCGTCGTCTCGCGCGCCTCGTGTAGTGAGTGCTCGCGGCCATGTTTATCAAGGCGGACGACGTTGCCGGGGCTGCTGCTTCCCACGGAGAGGACGGTGTTCCTGGTGATGCTGTAAACCAGGTAAGCCTTTATGATCGTTCCGTGATGTCTAACGTATCGGCTAATGAGTCTACTCTGTTACAGGTGCAGACGGGACGGCCGATCTTCGAGTCTTCTCTCTCACTCGCTCTCACGGTGGCTGCTCAGCTGGTGCGCGTCGGGTCAATGACTGCTGCTCTTCGTCGGTGCTGCGTTGCTGCGGGGATTCTGGCTGCTTCTTAGGTGAATATCTATCTCCCGAGGGAGTGCTGCGTATTATTTACTAATTATTAATTGAGAGTTATGGTAATGTTATGATTACCATAACCTCACTTCCAATCCTCTCCTAGCATGTAGCTGTCAGTTACTATGTGCACTACCTGCGTCCTTGTTTCATTCTAATTAGGATTCTTATTAATTATTTAACTGTTTCACAGCTTCCTGGATATCTTGTTGCTGCTCGTGCTGCTCCATCTGGCACCTTGGGCCATCGCAGACTGCTCCATGATCCTGGTGCGAAGCCTCCTGGAAGTTGTGTCGCCTCTCCTGACATGCTGCTTCCATGTGCTACGTGGAGGGAACCAAGAGAAGTATTGGGGATTTGGGGAGCTTCGGGTAGGCTAGGTAGGCTTAGAGATGTGAGGGTAGGTAGGCTAGTTTGTATTGGGACTCGCTTGCTTATTACTTTGACAGGTATTACATACCTTGTGACAGTACTAATAAAATTAAAATACGGTTGCTCGTAGCTCTTACTTTTTGATGATTTCCGTTATTTTTCATACACAAGGGTAATAGATATGAGCTGATTATTTTATATACCGTATTAGTTTCCACTGACAAAAATGCAATCATTTATAAAATTTTTCTTCCTAAATAAAACGATATCAAATTAATAACATTTCGAGTAAAACGAGATTTGTATTTATAAAAAATTTTATAAAAAATCCAAGCTAAAATTGTAAATTTTATATTTAGATGTATAAAGAATTTGAAGAGTTAATTTTCATAAACTTTCCAATTTTTATGTAATAACAACTTATAACGGTAAGCGAGTTACCGATCAGTTGAGAAACCGAAAAGAGTATCGAGATTGATGCGCGCGCAAGGAACGCGCGCGAGAATCGTGCGCAAGGGAGTAACGAGAGAGAGTTCGCGCGCGATCGGCAACAACATCGTGTTGACAACTGCCGAGTGATTTTTAACGGAAAAATAAGAGATAAAAGACTGGTGCATTTGGTGTGTGGGTGCGAGGGTTTCTCCCCACCAACCTCCACGTCGGCGTGCAGAGCAGCACGTCTCACGGGCAGTGAGAAAAGGAAGCCAGGAGTCGACCGCCTTCCCGACCGTAGGAGTGAGAGAGAGAGATAAGCACGAGGACGAGCTGTCTCTCCTTTGCCCAGTCGTTTCCCGCCGAGACGCGATATATAGACAAGCGGTAAGTGGTGCACCACCTTTAGGCCCGCGTGTCTACTTAATATTTCGCGTCCCGATTTGCCTGGTACGGCCCAGGTGAGGAAGCGTTCCTCCTTTCCCCCCTCTCGTGACAATACCCGCACGGATAGACAGGTCGATGGTTTGCGGGAGCCACTTCACGAGAGAAGGCGCGCGTGACGTAGGAAGCTTCTATGTCAAAGCTCTCTACGTCAGAGATACATACGTCACACGGTGTGACGTATGCCATCAGGTTAAGCAACCGATCATATCCGGATTGGTTGCTCGTAATCTACAGTTAAACAGATTTTAACTAACTTGTTTCGCGCTGACCTCGGGGGTAGTCATCGGTACGACTCCCCGTCAATTGTTAACGTTAATTTATTGTTTATTCAGTAATATTTACTTGTTAATTTAATAAATTGACTCGGCGAGACAATCTTTCTCGCCGATTAACAGTAATATCGATTGTTGATAGTGTTTTACCGGTTACCGTCCTATCCTACGAATACCGCCCTCTCCGGTGTTTATCCTAGTTGGCAATTTTGGGCATAGGGCCCAACACGCGGTATATAAGTCAAACGGAGTGTTTGACGTTGTTAACGGCATTGCACGGGAATCAAAGGGATTCCCGGCCGCATCGTGGGACTGCACACTTAAAGTTGGTAAGTTGGGACAGATTGGGCCTAACCGTGGGCCTTACATATCCCCAGTACCCACCCCGTTACAACTGGCGCCCAGTACGTGTGGATTTTGGATACAGGACATCGGAAAAATCAACAAGCACGATATAGTTGTTCAATTGTTAATAATATTGCTAATTAACAATTGGATAACTCGCGAACAATAACGAAGTCAGCAGTCGCGTTTCGAAATTGTGAAGTATATTTCGGTACTCTTTCGTTCCCCCTCGAGGTGGGATTTGTTTATTAACAAATAGAATTGTTATAAACAAATAAAAATTTTTTTTATTTTTCTCGTCTCGACTACTTAGTAGTAGACACAGGAAATTGGTTCCTGGTCGAACATAGGTGGCGCCACTAGAAAAAGGTCGCACAAATAGGAAATTTGGTGGGTTTTCGAACGGAATCGATAGACCGACCAACGTTACTTGGAAATTGGGTAGTTTGGACCAAACGAAGTAACTACCGCCACCTAGAGGAACGAAAGAACGCAACACAGCGCGACATAACCTGGTGGCAATTAATCGGTCTAAGTAAATTGTTTGTAAGTGTATGCAAGGTTTAACTGGTTTTAGCTGGCACAAAACAGGAAGCTTATAACCTGGCTCAGACCTTTACAAATTGTATTATAGGTTATATTTTTGTAAGAGGTCAAGCGCGCGGTAACTTTAATTATTTAATTTATTTATTTATTTATTTATTTTTTTTTTTTATTTATTTATTTGTTCATCCAGAGTAACATATACATTACATAATTTTATACAATGAACTGTACGCAATTATTCAGCAGAGAAAAAAAATGTTTTTCTGTACGCTGATCCGGACTTAAAACTAAATTAACTAAAACTAAGTTAGAGTTGGTCAATGAGACAATCAAAAACCAACTCTTTACTATAAACTAACTTAACCTAAATTATGAAAATAAATAACCGTTTATAGAATTTAAATTTTACAACTGTATATATTTAATACAATAACGTATAAAAATTCAATTAGACTTGTATCAGTCTGTTACTAAAATAACAGGATCAAGTCCTTAATTTACTACATTTATTTGAAATATGAATTGAATAACTTTAATATTTCTACCAATATCTAACAAGCATTGATGTTGCCGTAGTGAAGGTCTGTGTATTCGCATTTCTGTCTCTCGCGTATAATAATCTTTCCATATTGTTCAAACTGGCTGGGCAAGTTAATCCAACTGCGCACGTGACTCTATAGTGTGGGAACATTTCTTTATGCTGGTTCGATGAATCACATTTACACGAGGATGTGAAGACAATATCATCTATGACTACTAGGTCCTTATGTTTGGGTTGTTGTTTTAACGGATACATGGAATTAGTAAAAGTTTGAGTGCCACGAATACCTCTATAAAAATAAAATATTGCCTTATTCGATCCAAGATAATTAAGATCTCCATATGTCATACGATAACTGTTTGATTGCATTATTGCGCTTCTTGGATTTTCCACTATTTTACTATTCATTGCTTTAATATTTTTTTTTTTTTTTTATTCTTGATTTTGTGCCCTCTTTTTTCCTGGCACTTCCTACCGTTTATCCCCTGGGGGACTTTAACGGTGTCCACCTACCACCTATGTGTGGGTGCTTTATCCCTCCCTTAAAACCCCACCATCTCGCATTCGCCCGGGGTTATGAGGGAAACCTGTAAAGCAGGGAAAACCTCACCCGAGATGGCCGGTGTATTCGAAACATTCTTTTTGGGTGTCAAAGTCACATTGCGTAGGCCTTGACACCGAAACCAAATGTTTCACACCTCCCGCTCACGTTGTGGAATGTGAAAAACACCTAACCGATCACGAAAGCCGCACGAGAATGGTCTCCCATCCAAGTACTAACCGCGCTCAGCGCTGCTTAACTTTCGCGATCGGCCGAGGTGCGCTTCCACCACTCCGCCACTGCGTCGGTTCATTGCTTTAATATTATTCTTTTCAGCCATGTTATCAATCCTAGAGAAAACAGTCTCAATTGGTGCATATTTGTTTATTACCGGTTCACTCTTATGTTCCATTGTATTATTATTCCCTTTTACAAAATGTGTGTGTTTGAGCCCTTTTAGTCGCGCATTAATACAATAATCACAATTCGCTACAATTTCGTGTAGATTTTTGTTTTTTTCTACAAATATACCAGGTGTACTATGATTTTCCATTTCGCTTTGATTTATTAGTACATTTGCAAAGTGAGTAATTATCAGATTGATTTTTGTCGGTAAGTCTTTCATTTTTTTCCAGTTATATTCCGATATACGTGGATGCGATCGTTTATAATGAAGTATACAATTTCCCTTTGCACATGTAAGAGTTCTAATATCCATTATTATTTTATCAAGTAAGGCATTAACACCCTCATGGACCTCCAATGTAGGATATGCCTCCCTGATAATTTTATTATTTAACTTACGTATTGTATCATGTATACCTATTAAATTCTTCTCTTGTAATAGTTGTTTTATTTGTTGGCAATCAATTTTTTTAACATTATTCATAGTTGTGCCTATATATTTGTTTTAATCCAGTGCTTCAATTTATTTTTTAGACTAATTCTATTCTTTATTACTTTTAATTCGTTAGGTAGTTGGTTAAAAATTCTGACAGCTGTAACGTAGTTATTTTTGTTGCAAATTGTTTTTGTGAATTGAGGAATTGGAATACTTTTATTCCTAGTTTTAGTACTTCTTTCTGTATAAATAATACTCATATTTGAGTAGTGATAGAAAACAGCTTCAAGGCAAAATGATTGTTCAATAGTTAATGGGTAGTTGTAAGTTAGAAATGTATTTTTACTAATTATTTTGAGTATTCTTGTTTGAGTTTGCTTTATTAAATTTAAACTATTTTTATAAGCACCTCCCCATGCCAGTATGCCATATGTTGCTATACTATGAAAAAGGGCATAGTACAAAGTTAAGAGATTATTTGAGTCCATGAAACTTGTAAATCTAGTAAAAACATATAATAAGTATTTAGTTTTATTTATTATAAGTTCGAAGTGTTTGTCCCATTTCATGTTAAAATCTAAAACTAAGCCGAGATATTTATAATGTTCTACTCTTTTTATTTCTTTATTATCTATATAAATATTCGTTTTATTAGGAACACTATCCTTGTAATTACCAAACGTAATGTATTCTGTTTTACTAATGTTTAAAGATAATTTGTTACATGCCAACCAGATATCGACTGTTTTAAGTTGTTTGTTCATATCCTCTTCAGCTTCTTTCCAAGTTTTACCTTCCACTATGATTACGGTGTCATCAGCATAAGAGAATATCATGTCTTTAGGTAGAGTTTCTAATAGATCATTAATGTATAACAAAAAAAGCAAAGGACCCAATATTGTCCCCTGAGGTACACCCGTAGTAATTGCACTTTCTTCACTCTTAATGTTATTTATTTTTACCAATTGTTTACGATTTGTTAGATAGCTTTTTAGTAATTTATATGCGCAACCTCTTATCCCGTACGAGTACAATTTGTTTAACAAAATACTATGATTAACTGTATCAAAAGCCTTAGCCAAATCAAGGAACGTAGCAATAGTAGGTTTACTTTTATCCAAATTGATATAAATTTTATTGGTCAGTTGATGTATTGCATCTTTAGTTCCTTTATTCTTCCTGAAACCAAACTGGTTTTCCGCTAATATATTATTCTTTTATATGAAATAATATAATCTTTGGTGAATAATTTTCTCTAGTATTTTTGCAATATTGGAGATCAGTGAGATTGGTCTATAATTAGTAGGTTTGTATTTGCTTCCAGCCTTGTGTATTGAAATTACTTCAAGTATGTGAATTGATATTGCTTTCAATGTTTTGACATTAATATTGTCAACTCCTCCAGTTTATCATTCATGTTTATTATGATTTCTTGTATTTCTACAGGTGATGTAGGACTCATAAATATTGTTTTGTTGATACATTTTAATTTTGAAGTATTACTTTCATGCGGAATTTTAATATTATCGCTGATTTTCGGTCCAATTTGACAGAAGAAATCGTTAAAACAATTAGTTATGTGTTCAGGAATGTCTATCTTTTTATTCTTTTCATCCAGTATATATTCTGCTACATTGTTTTTTCTTTCATTTTTGCCAAGTTTAGAATTTATCAACTTCCAAAGTTTTCTGGGGTTACTACTATTCATCATAAACCTATTTTTCTCATAATTAATCTTAGCCTCCTTGATCACTTTACATAATATTTTGTTGTAGTTCTTATATTTAACTTTTTTCGCCTGACTATTCGGATCATTTCTCCATGCCTTGTACAATTTTTCTTTTTTATTACATGACATTAAAATTGCTTTCGTTACCCAGTTATTCCTAGGCTTTAACTTATTACCACGATTATTGGTTATCACTTTACTAGACATTTCGATGCACGTACTTAACTTCTTAATTAGGATGTCTATTGCATTATTTGGGTCCCTTACATTTACAACATTTCTCCAGTCCAAGTTCTTTGTTATATTCACAAGCTTGTTATAATCAATTTTATGCAAATTAGATGTGTTTTTTTTATATGTTAATATTTCATTAAATGTCACAAACAACGGATAGTGGTCCGTGAAAGTATTTGCTAAAGTATATGCGTTAAATTTTATAGTATTATTTTTTATAAAAATGTTGTCAATGCATGTCCCTTCTGCAGGGTTATCACCGAAAGGTCTAGTTACGCCAGTAAAACTTGGTACATATGCTTTCTCTAGTAAATTGTTTAGTAATTCTTGGATAACTACGTTATTATTTGCAAAGTCAATATTAAAATCACCTATTATTAGGTGATGTTTATATGACTTATTTGTATTAAGGAAACTATTCATATTATGTATAAATTCTGTTTTAGTCATATCATGTGATCTGTACAGCGCAGATATTACCAGAGTTGCATTATTATTCAATATTATTTTAGAGTTTAAAATACTCAGCCTTCCAATTACCAATGTCTCTGTTGTCTCAGGTATATCGTTTTTGATATACATAATGACTCCATTATTTTTATTTAATTTGCTATTATTGTAATAAATTTTATATCCAGGTATATTGTAAAGTTGAGGTTTTTCAACATTCCATGTTTCTGAGCATACAATGATCAAAGGTTTCACATCCAAGCTTTCAATTAGGCTTTCTAAAATGGCTAGATTGGCATTTATGCTTCTAATATTTACGCTCAAAACTAAATTATCATTCAATTTTAATTCCCCATTAAAAGCTTGTATGCTATGTACAATTTTTTCGTTTATATTAAAGTTATTAAAGATATTACTACTAAAATGATTTTCCATATTACGGTGAATCAGCTAAACTATTTAATCGAGATGCCGTTGAAATTGTATCAGTACTTCTCTGTAGTCTCGTCTTAGTGAGAGTAGTTACCACTTGTTGATGATTTTTTTTAATGAAATCTACTTTACCGAGGTAACGCGGTAAGCTGGGTTTAATTACGTAGTCCCTTGAATTGATAGTTTTCTTTATTCTCGTTTTCAATACTTCACAGTTGTCACTATCCGTTACTACATGATTGGTGTTATATTTCGTACCATACTTGTCGTTTGCAAACTTGCAGTTTGCGCAACACACATGGTTCGCTACGTCACAGAGTCTAGTGACATGTGATCCTCCGCATTTTAAACAAATTTTTTCATTTCTGCACTTATTACCATTATGCCCAAATCTTCCACAGTTATAACACGGTATTACATTCAATATATCAAATACCTTACAGTTCTGGAAACCAATAAATAATCTATCTTTATTCTCTTTAATATGTTTATGAATCTCTGCTGAAACTTCCATAATTACTGAAGTTGTTCCATTAAATTTATTTTGCGAGGCGTGAATTATCTTTCCTTTCGTTTCAATTTTAGAAAAATTTCTGTTATTGATATCATTTTCAAGCTCAGTTTGGTCCATTTGAAATATGTTATCAATTCCAATTATCTTTATTATCGGTTTTTTTAGTTGTTCTTTTTCAATTTTATAATGTTTAGATAATTTTGCATCTAGTAATTTTTCTGCATTTTTAGCACTTTCAGCGTTCATGCAGTTAATAGTAATCTCATCTTTCTTCCTTAAATTTATATTTTTAGTTTGGATTGACTTATCTTTGGTTAGATAATGTAGTACTTTATCTTTCATATTAGATTTGTCTTCCTTGTTTTTCCTTTTGATCACGATTTTAGGAATACTTTTAGGTTGCGGTATTATATTACTATTCGCGTGGAACATTGACGTGGCTTCGGCATATGTTTTCTTGTACGCCTTCGGAGTCTCCTTTTCCTTTGCCAGCATTTCTTCTAGTAATTTATTTTTATCATTTAAAGCTATATTGAGTTCCTTTAATAGTGTATTTTCTGTTTTTAAAGATTGCGCTTGTAATTCATCATCAAAATCAGTATCACTCACGGACTTTCTATTTTCGGTTAAAATAATTTATTTATTTATTGATTTATTTATTATTTATTATATAGTACCGATAAGTAAGCGCAAGGTGAGAGCCAGGCAGTAGTTTATTGTAAATTTATTAGTAGATTTGTTGAAAATAGTTTAAACTCAGTATGCTTCCTGATCAAAGTAAGACAGGACTTACTTTTGGCATCCGGTTCTGTGCTTTAGCAGTTAGCTTAGGTAGAAGCAAAACCCAGTTACGCGGATTGGACATTTGGCAAGTAACGCCAAAGTTAAATATTCGACAGCATATAACCTTGCACACACATAGTGCGTCAAGCCAGCGAGGCTACCTACTGTTAAACGTATAAACGACGCTACAACTTAAGATGACCGATCAGCAGAAAGACGTCGATAGTCAAATCGATGCATGTATCAAGACGCTCACCAGGGAGCAAATTGAATTACACCTGGACGCCTTGAACCTAAAATCGGCAGGCTCGGTTCATAGGAAAGCCGAGCGACTCCACCAGTGGCTATTAGGAAATTATTCGGCCCAGGAGTTTAACCAGGCGGAAGATGAAGTCACAGCAGTTCGCAGCCGTCTCCAACGGAGAAATAGGTGGCTGCAGATGCTAGGTGAACATCAAGACGAGGAGTCTGATGAACCTAGCCCAGATCAGGAAGTGTACTGCGGGAGAACGCTGCGGTTAAAGATAACCTGCACAGGACGGTGCAGGATTTCGATGACGTCGAGCTAGATGAAACGACGTCAGCCGCGACCAACACAGAGCCTCAACCCGAACGAGAGGAAGAATGGCTGTCATTGGTCTCAGAAGAGGGAAACATTTTTAAAATCCCTCGATCGTTCTCCCAGACCTTGGTGCAGCTTATCAAAAAAGTGAATGACCTTACTGTAAAGGTAGATAAGCTGATGTCCGAGCGCACTCAAACCGCTCACAGCACGAGATTGGACGGTGCCAACCAATCTCACCATGTGCAATTTCAGGACACATATACGTGTTATGGTCCTGATGTGAGCGAGATAGGTGAGGCGCAAGTAAATGGCGAGCAACAACGCGCAAGCGCCCCTCAGTCTAAGCCTGATGGAGCTTGGAAGGGGGGGAATGCGCGCGAATCCCAGAGGATTCCTCAAGCGCGCAGCTCGCCAAACAAGGATCGGACATTTTCAACACCAAGCTTCTCGACGTCATCGAGGTTGAATGGAACACCTCGGGACGTCTGCGGCATTGTTAGGAAGTGGCAGGTCAAGTTCTCTGGCGACAAGAGCCAGATCATCGACGCCTTCCTAATCAGGATCGAGGATTGCAGGATCCTGGCCAACCTGTCAGAGAACGAGTTATTGCCGCCACTCTCGGAACTTCTGACAGACACTGCCGCCACGTGGTACCAGAACGAGAAACACAAGTGGTACTCCTGGCAAGATTTCGTGACTTCGGCTAAACGTTGGTACGGAATGAGCCAACGTTTCCAGCAGAGGATCATCGCCGAGTCCAATGCACGGACTCAAGGTCCCGATGAACCGGTTAGGGACTATATGACGTGCTCTATCGCAATAATGCGAAAGATAGTCCCTACGCCGACTGAAGCGCAGCAGCTCGATCATTTGTATCGGAACATGCTGCCACAGCTTCAACGGCTGTTCAAGAGAGCGGAAGTGAGCTCAATTTAACAAATGCTGGACCTCGCCACGGAAGCGAAGCAGACGATAGAAGGTGAAAAAGTATATCGTCCACCACCTACGGAGGAAGGGTCTCTGCTTTCTGAGATGGCGTACAAGCCGACGCGGAAAAAAGGTTCGCCGAAGGCTAAGGTGCGGCCGCTGAGGTAAGCCCAGCCAAACCAAGCGAGCCAGACGTCGTCGACCGCATCGCAAAGATGCTGGAGGATGCGCTACGGCCCATCGTCTCCCAATTGGCGTCGACGACCCGACAGTCCCGTAGGAGAAGCCCAAGGTCTGGCTCTCCAAAGAAAGGCTCGCCGGCCAACCGATCTCCGAAGAGTAGGAGGTTTGGCAGACCTAATGGCCCGAGCAAGAGCTTCGGACACCGGCAGGAGAAGAAGAGTGCTAGTCTAACGAGGGAAAAAGGGTAAAAACAGCCGAAAAACCGAATGGGCTCGACGTTCGATCCGACTAAGCCTCTTACCTGCAAGGGCTGCGGGAAAATTGGATATTCCCTCAGGTACTGTCCGGTGTGCTCGGGAAACGCCAAAGGGAGCGGTTAACCGGGACGAAAACCGAGACCCAACAGCTTGAGTCCTCGCTGTCCCAGGTGAGTTCGGGACAGACCCGCACCGACAGAGAATATGGTCCAGAGAGAAGCGGAAATGGGCCTCAAAAGGAGGAACGGTCCCAAGAAGCAAGCAGACCAACATCATCCTATAAACCAGAGGATGAGAGTCGTTGGTGGCTTCTCATGGAGATTGAGGGCTTTCGTATAAGAGCCTTATACGATCCCGGAGCTTCCACGACCGTGATGGGACCCAGCGGTCTGCAAATCGCCGCAGCATTTTGGCAAGGAGCTCATTGTGGCGAACGCCGGACGAGTCAAGATGGCGGATGGTAGTTACCAACCGCTAAACGGTCATGTGATCTTACCTTTCACTGTCGAGAAGGAGACACGTGAAATAAGGGTAGCGATCATACCAAATCTTGACGCCGAATGCTACGTAGGAGTAAATTTCGTACGAGCATTCAGAGCCATATTGGATCCGGATAGCGACCGCTTATTCCTCAAGGGCAGCAAGCAGCAGATCCACCTCGAAGTTGCTGGAATAGGGGGTATGGCCACCCTCTCGTCCGCTGGGATAGCGGACGCAACCGAGGCGGAAAGGGAAGAGCTGCGAGCGCTAGTAAGTAAAGTGCTATCTAATACTTCTCCCAAAATCGGGCGAACCCAACTCATCGAGCACTCGATTGACGTGGGATCAGCTCGTCCGATAAAGCATAAGTATTACCCGGTGTCGGAGAAGATCCAGGGGGAGATGCACCGCCAGGTCCGAGAGATGCTAGATTTAGAGATCATAGAGCCCTCGGACAGCGGTTGGTCAAGCCCCGTGGTGATGGTACGCAAGGAGAACGGATCACGTCGGTTTTGCATTGACTTTAGGAAAGTCAATCCGCTAACGAAACCAGACGCTTATCCCCTCCCGTTCATGCAGGATATCTTGCGCAAGCTGAAGAGATGTCGGTACATTAGTACTCTGGACATGAACTCAGCGTATCATCAAATACCTCTCCAGAAGGAATCGCGTCCTTATACGGCTTTCACAGTCCCGGGGATGGGACTGTATCAGTTTAAGCGGATGCCATACGGATTGGCATACGCCGGCGCGACCTTCCAACGCATGATTGACCAAGTGGTTGGTCCTGATCTCGAGCCCAATGCCTTTTCTTACCTCGATGACATTATTATAGTCACCGAGACATTTGAAGGGCACAAGAAGTATCTCGAGATGGTGCTGAAAAGACTGACCGAAGCTAACTTGACAGTAAATAAGGACAAGTGTGTCTTTTGTCAAGATGAGGTGAGATATCTTGGCGTGCTGGTCAACAGGGATGGATTTCGTCCCGACCCAGCCAAGACAGAGCCTATAAGGGTTTATCCGGCTCCCAAGAACCTCAAACATCTTCGACGATGCCTCGGTATGGCGTCGTGGTATCGGCGTTTTATGCCGGATTACGCCACGTTTGCCGAGCCGCTTACCCGTCTCACAAAGAAGAACCAAGGGTACGAGTGGTTAGATGAACAGGGACAAGCCTTTCAGCAGCTGAAAGCCCTGATCATGACTGCTCCAGTTCTTCAACGTCTCAGTGCAGATGGACTGTTTAGCCTGCACACGGACGCGAGCGATACCGGCATAGGAGCCGTGCTCGTCCAAGAGATAGACGGAGAGGAAAGAGTCATTGAGTTTGCCAGTCGCATTCTCACAGCACCCGAGAAGAATTATAGCGTTACAGAGAGGGAGTGCTTGGCCGTGGTCTGGGCTATTAATAAGTTCAGACCTTACATCGAAGGGTACCACTTCAAAGTGATAACGGATCACAGTAGTCTTCGCTGGTTGTGTAATATGAAAAATCCAACCAGCCGACTAGCGAGATGGGCTTTAGAGCTTCAAGCTCATGACTTTGTCGTCGAGCACAGAAAAGGAGCTCTGCATCACGTTCCCGATGCCCTATCTCGCATGTATGAAGACGACGAGCCTACAGTAGCAGCAATGTCGTGGGCTCAAACTACTGAAGATCTTTGGTACCTAGACTGGATCAAGAACGTTTCCGACAGACCCCGTGATTTCCCCGACTGGAAAATAGTTGGAGGAAATCTATACATCTATCGCCCCGACAAGGAGTTAGAGGAAGTGATGGATGATGAGCAAGCATGGAAGCTGGTCGTACCTGTAGAGAATCGTCACTCCATCCTGAGAGAGTGTCAGGATGACCCCTCAGCTGGCCATCTCGGAAGGGAAAAGACATTCGCCCGCCTGGCCCAAAATTATAATTGGCCACGGTTTTACGCAGAAGTTGCGGATTACGTCAGGCGATGTCAAGTGTGCCAGCAATGTAAGGTCGAGCAACGTGCTCCCTCAGGGTTAATGGGTCACCTTCAATCGGACAGACCATGGCAGGTGGTATCAGGAGATATCACTGGCCCGCTTCCACGCTCTAGCCGAGGATACGAATACATCCTAGTATTCCAGAATTTATTCACGCGCTGGATTGAAGCAATCCCGATACGAAAAGCTAACGCAAAGACGATACTTCGCGAGCTTCACGAACGAGTGATTAACCGGTTCGGCACCCCGGAAGTATTTCATTCGGACAACGGGACCGAGTTTAAAAATAAACTCGTAGACGAATACCTCGAATCTAAGGGAGTGTATCATTCGACGACACCCCCTTATCACGCACAGGCCAATCCTGTCGAGAGGGCCAATCGGACCCTTAAGACAATGGTGGCGTCGTATATCCAGGATAAGCACAGCGACTGGAACGACAAGCTGCCAGAGTTAGTCTTTGCACTAAACACTGCGGTGCAAAGTTCTACTGGATGGAGCCCGGCTATGCTGAACTATGGTCGCCAACCCGAACCGCCTAGTACAGCTCGTCGAGAGCAAGACCGGCTTGCCCAGCAACAATTTGAGTTCCGTAGACTGCAGGCTTGGAACGACAAAATCAAACAGTTGCCAAGACTGCACTAGAATGCAAATCGTCAGTCGGCTGCCAGTAAGGCCCGGCAAGCCGAAATCTTCAACTCACGACGAAGGCCAGCGGAATTGGAGGTAGGAGATCTGGTGTGGAAACGCAACCGGATCCTCTCGTCCAGCGCACAAGAAATACACAGGGCCATATCTCATCATCAGTAGGAAAGGTATGAATACCTACGTCATACAAGATGATCAAGGGGACCAAGAGGTATCTCATATAGAGCATCTGAAGAGATACGTCCCCGAAGATGATGCTGAACCAAACGATGAAGAGCAACCTACGAGATCTCAACCGTCGAGGGATCAACAGGTGAAGTGCGACCCACCTGTAGCGAGCGAAGCCTCCCCTGCGAGGGATTATAATTCGAGCGAGTCACCTAGCGAAGGGACTCGGTGTAAACCGCGTCAGACGTCGCGTACGTCCTTAGATAGGGCCCCCGCTACTAAACAACCACGTGGTCGTCCCCGGAAAGCGAATGCGACCGTGCGACGCCGATCCCCAGTAACACGGTAATTAGATGCGCAGCCAGAAACTGTTCCCCTTAGACGAGGACGAGGGCGTCCTCGTGGATCGAAATTCAAATCAAGAACAGTATCGTTTGAAACGATGGGCCATAACCTGAGATCGTGATTTTTGTTGCAGATGATCATCGAGGTTGAGCAGGAAGCCCTGGAGTTTCTCCTAGCCAGGATGATAGACACCCCGGCCAGCCACGGCGAGATGCAGACGGTGGACGTCCTGTCTGCAGTAGTTCCTGCCGTAGATCATCGGCAGCAACAGCTCCAGGAGGAGCATCGCCGTGACCAGGAGGATGTCGCCGCCGTCGTCCTAGAAGAGGTCCTGGAGGACGGTCAGGGCCAGGACACGGCCTACGTAGCGACTTCTGCGGACCGCTTGAGACAAGCAAAAGGGACGATACCCCTGCCCTCTCCGCCGAAGACAGCATCCGCGACAGAAGAGCGGATGGAGAAGGAGGGCAACCCTGTGTCGGATCGTCCGCAGGGGAAGACTGAGCCGGAACCAGCCAACACCAGACCCCTAGCTCCGTCGTCCCCACTCCAACGGGACCCAACCCGCAACCTCTGCGGCGACAGAGGAGGCGCGACCCAGGACACATGAAGAGGAGTGGCAGGAGACGGAGGCTGCCCTCAGGCACATGAAAGCCCTGAGGGTTCAGCTACGGGCAGCCGAACAAGAGGTCTTGGCAAAGTTCGATGCTTTTGCCGAGGCTCATCCGACGGCTCCCATCACCAAGGGTGTCTGGGGTGAGCACGTTCAGGACCTCAAAAAGGAGCGCGAGGTCCTGGCAACGTTCCGTGCTCAGCAGCGCGAGGCCAAAGAAAAGGCGGCGGCAGAAGAGAGGAAGCGCGAGGAGGAGCGCCAGCAGTGGCTGAGGGCTGAGGCAGCCTATAGGCAGGCTGCTGAAGAGCACCGGCGTCTCCAGCAGAAAGCGGATGACGCTAAAAGAAGAGCCGCTGAGCTGGAGGCGCGGCTGCAGTCTCAGCCCTCCACGAAAGGAACGAGCGGTTACAAGGAACCGAAGTGTCCGCTCTGCCGCTGCAAAGGGGTCGTTGACCCGAAGAAATGCCCTCGCTTCAAGGCGCACGCCGAAATCAAGGCGGGGCGCAGAAGGCAGGGCTGAGAGCCATATGGAGACAACAACCCAACCCTCCAAATGTAGATACTTTTGTTTTTTTTTATTAAAGTTTTATAATAAAAATAAGGTGTACCTCCTGATTATTTATCCTCTTTCCTGTTCCTCGCGGTACAGAGTCCACATACAGAGTATGCGGAATCTGGAAGGGGTATAACGGTAAGCGAGTTACCGATTAGTTGAGTAACCGAAAAGAGTATCGAGATTGATGCGCGCGCAAGGAACGCGCGCGAGAATCGTGCGCAAGGGAGTAACGAGAATCGAGCGCAAGGGAGTAACGAGAGAGAGTTCGCGCGCGATCGGCAACAACATCGTGTTGACAACTGCCGAGTGATTTTTAACGGAAAAATAAGAGACAAAAGACTGGTGCATTTGGTGTGTGGGTGCGAGGGTTTCTCCCCACCAACCTCCACGTCGGCGTGCAGAGCAGCACGTCTCACCGGCAGTGAGAAAAGGAAGCCAGGAGTCGACCGCCTTCCCGACCGTAGGAGTGAGAGAGAGAGATAAGCACGAGGACGAGCTGTCTCTCCTTTGCCCAGTCGTTTCCCGCCGAGGCGCGATATATAGACAAGCGGTAAGTGGTGCACCACCTTTTGACCCGCGTGTCTACTTAATATTTCGCGTCCCGATTTACCTGGTACGGCCCAGGTGAGGAAGCGTTCCTCCTTTCCCCCCTCTCGTGACAATACCCGCACGGATAGACAGGTCGGTGGTTTGCGGGAGCCACTTCACGAGAGAAGGCGCGCGTGACGTAGGAAGCTTCTACGTCAAAGCTCTCTACGTCAGAGATACATACGTCACACGGTGTGACGTATGCCATCAGGTTAAGCAGCCGATCATATCCGGATCAGTTGCTCGTAATCTACAGTTAAACAGATTTTAACTGACTTGTTTCGCGCTGACCTCGGGGGTAGTCATCGGTACGACTCCCCGTCAATTGTTAACGCTAATTTATTGTTTATTAAGTAATATTTACTTGTTAATTTAATAAATTGACTCGGCGAGACAATCTTTCTCGCCGATTAACAGTAATATCGATTGTTGATAGTGTTTTACCGGTTACCGTCCTATCCTACGAATACCGCCCTCTCCGGTGTTTATCCTAGTTGGCAATTTTGGGCATAGGGCCCAACACGCGGTATATAAGTCAAACGGAGTGTTTGACGTTGTTAACGGCATTGCACGGGAATCAAAGGGATTCCCGGCCGCATCGTGGGACTGCACACTTAAGGTTGGTAAGTTGGGACAGATTGGGCCTAACCGTGGGCCTTACATATCCCCAGTATCCACCCCGTTACAAACTATACCAAAAATCTTTCTCATCAATAAATTTAAATATTAAATAATTAACAAATATTATCAATCCTATCGTTAAGAATTTTATATTCGTAACATCGTAATAGCACAATAATTTCTTAATATTTTCGATTTCTCCAATACTTTTAGATATCGTTGTTTTTCATTTTTCGGTAAGAAATTTTTGCTTCTTTACAATATTATATTTTCTTAAATTACCCTTTACCCGCCCCCATTCACCCTTACCCTGTTATTCTTACCGTTAGTGTCAAGTTATAAAAATGTATCCCTTCCCTTAACCCTTTTCACCTCCTCCCCTTCTCCTTCGCCCCTTTACGTTAACACACTTATTTCCTTACATATCATACATATTATATATATATATATTATAACGGTAAGCGAGTTACCGATCAGGTGAGCAACGCGGAAGAGTAGATACGGCGCGGCGCGCGCACGAACGCGTACTTAAGCAGAACACTTTTCAGAATCGCACGCACTTTTCAGCCCGCCCGATCTCTCCACCTACATGGTTGAACCTACGGTCGTAAGAGTTAATAAGTCAGGAGGGAGTAAAATAGTAGACTGTATAATTTAAAATCTGTATCCGCAAATATTTATAGAACTGGAAATATCTTCTCTACTGCCACGCAGAAAACTATGCTATTTGATAATAGGTAATATTTTTTTTATATTTAGATTAAATAACTAAAAAGAATACTTATTAAGCAGAAAAAGTACTTATAAACTTTAAATTACTGATAAAGAGTGAAAAAATATATACATTAACAGAAGTACGAATATATAATGTTATAAGCGCTTGATTAGTTTGAGTTGGCATCTCAAAAACGACTCGAAAGCACCTTCCAATTTGGCGCACGAATGGAAAGAACGTTACATGATTATAAAGCATTAAGAGAAATAGCACGAGCAGAATGTAGGGAAATAACTGATTCATACCTATAACGGAAAAATCAGGGTATTTTTAAAGCAGCAATCAAGGAATTATTAAAAGGACTTCGATCCGTAGTAAAAAGATATATTTGTAAACCAGAAATCTACACAAATCTGGACCACGCAATCCGCCATACGCGCAGCATTCAATATCATTAGATGATCTAAGAATGTTTAGAAAATATATTCGATTAGTCTACAATAATTAATTAAAATACATAAAATAAATAAGTGATATTTTGTTTTCTTACCCATACAGAATTAAATGAACTATGGTGTAGATGGATGGGAAAATTGAAATCCTTCATGCTACTAGTCAATTTTGCCACATTCAGTATTTTTTACGCAAGATTATAGTAAACTTTTGCGATTATTACTAAAAATTAGTACCATGTGTTTAGCAAAAAAAAACAATCATTAATTGTAAACCATAATTCATCCTATATTTACTTAGCTACTGTTTATCGTTTGTCTATTGATGTAACGATTTTAAAACAAAAAAATTTTTTAAAGAGAAATATCACATATATTTATATAGTATAAGAATATTCCATAAGGTAAGGTAATATACCGTATTAATACAAAAATGTCAATTTTAGTAATAAATTGGGACCGACTTTGCTATTTTTGTCATAAGGCATATCTATGTAATTATTGTTATTCGACAAAATTATCACACGCGGAAAAAATTCGTTTTTCATTAAGTATTACATGAACGGTACGCGAATTAATATGCACTTTTACTAATTTACAATGTTTTTGCAGCGGATTCCCAATTCCTTTCAAAGGTTGACTTATCGATCAAGAAGTTGAATGCAATGGATATGTACTCACGAGCGTAAATGGCGGATTACACGAATGTATAATATCAATGTTACAACCTTGGTAACAACGTTGTAACGGAGTGAATCTTTGCCGAGGTCTTGCTCAGATTCCAGGATCGGATCAAGAAGAAAATTGAAAGCATTAATAGTAAATTTGGAAATAATCATCTATATTTTGTAAATAACACTTAATAATAATTTGTGACAGGGTGGGTACTGGGGAATGTAAGGCGACCGGTTAGGCCCAATCTGTCCCAACTTATCAACCTTGAGTGTACAGTCCCACAATGCGGTCGGGAATCACTTTGATTCCCGTGCAATGTCATTAACAACGTCAAACACCTCGATTGACTTTAATATTGTGTGTTGGGCCCTATGCCCAAAATTGCCAACTAGGATAAACGCCGGAGAGAGCGGTATTCATGGGATAGGACTGTGACCGGTAAAATGCTATCGACAATCGATATGTTATGTGATTAAGCGAGAAAGATCGTCTCGCCGAGTCAATTTATTAAATAAACAATCACAATCACAAAATAATAAATTAACAATTAACAATTCAAGGGGAGGCGTACCAATTACTACCCCCGAGGACAGCGCGAAAGCAAATCGTTAATTCTTATTAACGGACGAGAAATCAGCAACCGATCCGGGAATGATCGGCTGCTTAACCTGATGTCTATACGTCACACCGCGTGACGTATGTATCTCTAACGTAGGGAGCTCTGACGTCGAAGCTTCCTACGTCACGCGCGCCTTCTCTCGTAAATTGGCTCCCGCGAACCACCGACCTGTCTACCCGGGCGGAATTTGTCACTAGAGTGGGAAAAAGAGGAACGCTTCCTCTCCTGGACCGTACCAGGTGAATCGGGAAACTATCAACGGGACACGCGGGTCCAACGTGGTGCACCACTCACCTTTGTATTCACGAGACACCGCTCGAAATACGTTTAAACGGCGGGAACGGCCGCGCTAAATTTTTCTGTCAATCTCTCTTTCTTTCTCACTCCTTTGGGGTAACTGGCCCCGATCTTCCGCCTTTTCCGTGGACGGAATCTGAAGTGGTGGAGGCGTACGGCTTTGCTCGACGTGTTGGGTCGTGTGGTGGAAGCCTGTCCGCACCCACACTGTATCACGCACACCCACACTTCTCCAATAAAACACGATAAAAGAGACCGTTATCTCGGCCTGTATTGACACCGTGCGCGCGCTATATCGGTACTGTCAGCTGGGCGCGCACGATTCTCGCGCGTTGGTGCGCGCGCCGCGCTGTATATCCTCTTTCGCGTTGCTTACCTGAGCGGTAACGCGCCTACCGTTATACCCCCCTTCCAGATTCCGCATACTCTGTATGTGGACTCTGTTTCTCAAGGAACGGGAAAGAGGGTTAACGAGTTGCTCTTGATCAGGTTTGTCAGGGTGCGAGGAAACTGTTTCAGGCGATTGATCTCTTTGCAGCGGCAGAGCGGACAACTAGGTTCGTTAGAACCTCCCGTTCCGCACATTGAAGGCTGGGGCTACTGGTTAACCTGTATTTCAAAGGCAGCCTCTTTGAAGGCCGCCTCAGCCTTCGGCCGCTGCGGACGCTTTACGTCCTCTTCGCTCGTGAGCCTGGAGGACGCCCTCGTCTTCGTCTCGGGGGAACTGATTCAGTATCTGCATTGGCAGACTGATCTACGGGTGATCGGCGCTTTACGGTTGTTTTACGGGGACGACCACGCTGTCGTCTGGTAACGCGGGACCTATCTAAAGACGTAAGCGACGTCTTGCGCGGATTACTCCGAGTTCCCTCGCCAGGGCGATTCGCTCGCTACAGGCGGGTCGCACATCGCCTTTTGATCCCTTGGCGGTTGAGGTTGCTCACTTTGATCCTGATCAGTTATCTCAACATCATTTTCGGGGACGTATCTCTTCATATGCTTTATATGAGATACTTCTTGGTCTCCTTGATCATCTTGTATGACATACGTATTCATACGTTTCCTACTGACGATCAAATATGGCCCTGTGTATTTCGAAGCAAGCTTAGCCAAGATCCCTTGTGCGCTGGACGAGAGGATCCGGTTGCGTTTCCACACCAGATCTCCTACCTCGAATTCCGCTGGTCTTCCCAGACGCTGTGCTTATCCTGGATATATGACGCCACCATCGTTTCAAGAGTCCGATTGGCCCTCTCGATGGGGGTGTCATCGAATGATAATCTCCCTTAGTTTCGAGGTGTTCGTCTACGAGTTTATTTTTAAACTCGGTACCGTTGTCCGAATGAAATACTTCCTGGGTGCCGAACCAGTTAATCACTCGCTCGTGAAGCTCGCGGATTATCGTCTTTGCGTTAGCTTTTCTTATGGGGATTGCTTCACAGACCCTTCCTCCGTAGGTGGTCGACGATATACTTTCTCGCCTTCTATCGTCTGCTCCGCTTCCGTGGCGAGGTCCAGCATTTGTTAAATTGAGCTCACTTCCGCTCTCTTGAACAGCCGTTGAAGCTGTGGCAGCATGTTCCGATACAAATGATCGAGCTGCTGCGCTTCAGTCGGCGTAGGGACTATCTTTCGCATTATTGCGATAGAGCACGTCATATAGTCCCTAACCGGTTCATCGGGACCTTGAGTCCGTGCATTGGACTCGGCGATGATCCTCTGCTGGAAACGTTGGCTCATTCCGTACCAACGTTTAGCCGAAGTCACGAAATCTTGCCAGGAATGCCACTTGTGTTTTTCATTCTGGTACCACGTGGCGGCAGTGTCTGTCAGCAGTTCCGAGAGTGACCGCAGTAACTCGTCTTCTGACAGGTTGGCCAGGATCGTGCAATCCTCGACCCTGGTTGGGGTTGCTATTCCCTATATTTTCCTATATTTGGTAGTTGTTTAGGAATTGCCATTTCCTAACAATGCCGCCTACGTCCCGAGGTGTTCCATTCCACCTCGATGAAGTAGAGTAGCTTGGCGTTGAAAATACCCGACTGTTGTTTGGCGAGCTGCGCACTTACGGAATCCTCTGGGATTCGCGCGCTCCCCCTTCCAAGCTCCATCAGGCTTTGTCTGAGAGGCGCTTGTGCGTTGTTGCTCGCCATTTACTTGCGCCTGACTTATTTCGCTCACGTCAGGACCATGACACGTATATATGTCCTGAAATTGCACATGGTGAGATTGGTTGGCACCGTCCAATTTCGTGCTGTGAGCAGTTTGAGTGCGCTCGGACATTAGCTTATCCACCTTCTTCGTAAGGTCATTAACTTTTTTGATAAGCTGCACCGAGGTCTGGGAGAACGATCGAGTGATTCTAAAAGTGTTTTCCTCGTCTGAGACCAATGACAGCCATTCTTCCGCTCGTTAGGGTCGTTTCGTCTAGCTCGACGTCATCGAAGTCCTGCACCGTCCTGTGCAGGTTGTCCTTAATCGCAGTGTTCTCCCGCAGTACCAGATATATTTCCTTATCTGGGCTAGGTTCATCAGACTCCTCGTCTTGATGTTCACTTAGCATCTGCAGCAACTTATTTCTCCGTTGGAGACGGCTGCAAACTTCTGTGGCTTCATCCTTCTCCTGGTTAAACTCCTGGGCCGAATAGTTTCCTAATAGTCACTGGTGGAGTCGCTCGGCTTTCCTATGAACCGAGCCTGCTGATTTTAGGTTCAAGGCGTCCAGGTGGAATTCGATTTGCTCCCGGGTTAGCGTCTAAATCCATGCGTCATTCTGACTATCGATGTCTTTCTGCTGAGCGACCATCTTCAGTTGTAGTGTCGTTTGTATGTAGCCTCGCTGGCTCGACGCACTATGTGTGTACAAGTTTATGTGTTGTCGAATATTTAACTTTGGCGTTACTTGCCAAATGTACAATCCGCGTAACTGGGTTTTGCTTCTACCTAAGCTAACCGCTAAAGCACAAAACCGGATGCTAAAAGTAAGTCCTGTCTTACTTTGACCAAGTAAGCATTACAGAGTTTAAATTATTTTTAACAAATTTGCTAATAAATTTTTCAATAAACTACTGCCTGGCTCTTACGTTGCGCTAACTTAACGGTACTATATAATAAATAATAAATAAATTAATTAATTAGAGTTACCGCGCGCTTGACCTCTTACAAGAATATAACCTTTAATACAATTTGTAAAGGTCTGAGCCAGGTTATAAGATTCCTGTTTTATGCCAGCAAAAACCAGTTAAACCTTGCATACACTTACAAATCATTTATTTAGACCGATTAATTGCCACCAGGTTATAGTACTAATCTGAAGCATTGTTATCAATATATTAACATGATTATTACAATAACTGAAGATACGTATTTAATACAAAAAATATATCAATAAATCAAATCTGAAATTATAATGATTAATATGATTAATAGACAGTGATAAGCTTGTGAAATTTAAACAATGTATTGCTCAATAGTAATAATAATGATACTTGTATATGATACTTGTATAGTAATCCTTGAGATTAGTATTATAATTCTTGTAATGGTTGTAAAACTAAAAATCCAGCACTATAAATGTTTAAAAATTAATTTTTTATAATTATATAATATCATTTGTATTTTTAAGTAAGTGTATAAATTTTTTTGCTATGATCATGCTAATAGATTCATCGTTATAAGGCAGCAAATATTCATTTCTATTAATATTTCGGGCACTTTTCCCAGATAGTTTGATCATAAGTGATCTTAATTATTTAGACCCATGTCGCGTTGTGTCGCATTCTTTCGTTCCTCCAGGTGGCGCTAGTTACTTGGTTTGGTCCAAACTATCCAATTTCCAAGTAACGCTGGTCGGTCTATCGATTCCGTTCGAAAAACTACCAAATTTCTTATTAGTGCGACCTATTTCTAGTGGCGCCACCTATGTTCAACTAGGAACCAATTTCCTTTGTCTACTTTAAGTAGTCTAGACGAGAAAAATACGAAAAAAAATTTTATTTGTTATAAAAAAATTTTTATTTGTTTAAAACATTCTATTTGTTAATATACAAGTCCCGTCTCGTAAGGGAACGAAAGAGTACCGAAATATACTTCATGATTTCGAAACGCGACTGCTGACCTCGTTATTGTTCGCGAGTTGTCCAATTATTAATTAACAATATTATTGTTGATTTTTCCGATATCCTATAACCCAAATCCACACGCATTGGGCGCCAGTTGAAACGTGGTGGGTACTGGGGAATGTAAGGCCCCCGGTTAGGCCCAAACTGTCCCAGCTTATCAACCTTAAGTGTACAGTCCCACAATGCGTTCGGGAATCACTTTGATTCCCGTGCAATGCCATTAACAACGTCAAACACCTCGATTGACTTTAATATTGTGTGTCGGGCCCTATGCCCAAAATTGCCAACTAGGATAAACGCCGGAGAGAGCGGTATTCATGGGATAGGAAAATGCTATCGACAATGGATATATTATGTTAATCGGCGTGAAAGATCGTCTCGCCGAGTCCATTTATTAAATAAACAATCACAAAATAATAAATTAACAATTAACAATTCAAGGAGAGTCATACCGATGATTACCCCCGAGGTCAGCGCGAAAACAAATCATTAACTCTTATTAACGGACGAGAAATTAGCAACCGATCCGGGAATGATCGGCTGCTTAACGTGATGGCTATACGTCACACCGTGTGATGTATGTATCTCTGACGTAGGGACCTCTGACGTAGAAGCTTCCTACGTCACGCGCGCCTTCTCTCGTGAATTGGCTCCCGCGAACTACCGACCTATCTACCCGGGCGGGATTTGTCACGAGAGGGGGAAAAAGAGGAACGCTTCCTCTCCTGGACCGTACCAGGTGAATCGGGAAACTATCAACGGGACACGCGGGTCCAACGTGGTGCACCACTCACCTTTGTATTCACGAGACACCGCTCGAAATACGTTTAAACGGCGGGAACGGCCGCGCTAAATTTTTCTGTCAATCTCTCTTTCTTTCTCACTCCTTTGGGGTAACTGGCCCCGATCTTCCGCTTTTTCCGTGGACGGAATCTGAAGTGGTGGAGGCGTACGGCTTTGCTCGACGTGTTGGGTCGTGTGGTGGAAGCCTGTCCGCACCCACACCATATCACACACACCCACACTTCTCCAATAAAACACGATAAAAGAGACCGTTATCGATATAGACCGTGCGCGCGCTATATAGGTACTGTCAGCTGGGCGCGCACGATTCTCGCGCGTTGGTGCGCGCGCCGCGCTGTATATCCTCTTTCGCGTTGCTTACCTGAGCGGTAACTTGCTTACCGTTATAAATTATATGTATACAAAAAAAAAGGTAACAATTAATATAGTGAAACAAAATGAATTTAACGTTCGGTGATAATTTATATATGATTATCGGTATTTCCGAACTAAACTCCAAACTAAATTCCATAAATAAAGCGTTTAGTTCGGAAAGACCGATAATCATATATAAATTTTCACCGAACGTTAAATTCATTTTGTTTTAATAAACCTGCGACTCGGTCTAATACGTCGCACTCTGGCTGGTGGTCTTTCCCACCGCTAGATGGAGACGACTTTATTCGTTGGAGAGAGTGTCGTCTTCCTCTATATATATCGCCGCATAACATCTTGCTGGCGTCGCAGTTCATCTTGCGACAGGCGTCTAAGGTATGATCTCCAGTTCCTTACTGAGGAGGCCAAACTGGGGATTGAGGACGAAATGCCTTCAATTTGTTGTTTTAATTTTTGAAAAGGCTGTTACTCTGGGAAATTTCACCAACCATAGTGGATAAAGGGTATAAGGGGCCTGCTTTATTCCAAAAACAAATCGTTTAGTTCGGAAAGACCGATAATCATATATAAATAATATAGTGCCTGCTTCCGTTTCTTACCCGGGAGGTAAATTAGTTAGTCTGAAATCAAACAGGTAAAATAATGCTTAATATTTAGAGGATACGGTAGGAATAATCCACGTGTGCTCACGAGGATACGGTAAGGATAATCCACGTGTGCTCACGAGGATATGGTAAGGATAAACCACGTGTGCTCACGAGGATACTGTAAGGATAATCCACGTGTGCTCACGAGGATACGGTCAGGATAATCCACGTGTGCCCACGAGGATACGGTAAGGATAATCCACGTGTGCTCATGAGGATACGGTCAGGATAATCCACGTGTGCCCACGAGGATACGGTTGGGATAACGGTTACGGTACGGGAGGATGTACGTGTGCTCACGACCAGCTTCCTCCGGCTCTCTGTTCCAGACTGGTTACAGCAATTCTCGGCGCGCCTTATATACCCGATCTGCGAGAGCGCGCATGCGCAGAACGCGGTTCTCCCACTCCGAACGAGGTCAATGAACTGACTATTAGGTGTAGTAGGGGGGTAACGGTTACTCATCCTTGGCTATTTATATCGCGGTCGTTAAACTTGCGGTTTATGAGTCGAATATTATTGGCGAAATCCCCCTTATTACGGTATACGGTCCTTCGAATTTGACTGCTAATTTTGCATTGAATTTCTTGGCCTTATCAGACAATTTGAAGGTTCTTGCTCTAACTAGATCTCTTACTTATGGAGTCCAAGATCTATGTCGAAGATCATAATGTTTCTTTTGTTTTTAGAAAATTTGAGCCAGGTTTACTCTTGCTAATTCTATTGCCTCTTGCATTCTTTTTATTCGGTTTTCGGTGTCGTATGACGTTGTTGATTGGTGATGTGCGGTAATCTCTCTACCAAAATTTAAGCATCACTATGAGCGGAGTTGTACGCTAATGCGATTTCTGCCAGGTGGTGATCCCACTTGGTTTGGTTTTTTTCTATGTACTGCGCGATTATGGTCTTAGTTACTCGGTTTGCGCTTTCCACGGGATTACATTGTGGGGTATACGGTGGTGTCTTTCGGTGCGTGATTCCGTGGTTTGTTAGCAGACTTCCTACTTCCTTGCTGATGAATTGCTTACCATTGTCGCTGACAATGGTTTTAGGGCAATCATAGCGTAGAATTATTTGTTCCTTAATGGCCTTTGCAACAGCACTACCGGTAGTTTTATTTAATGCTCTGAGTTCTATCCATTTAGTGAAACGAACTTGCGTGACAAGTAACCTTATCTTTCCGTTGATCGATCGTGGTTGCGGACCTACTAACAAAGAGAGGTCACACCCTCTGGAAAACGGATCCTTACCTAACTCTAGGATATAATTTCTACTATAAAATCATGCAGAAAGCCGGAGTTTTAGTGTCCAATGCCCATTTTTACGATAGATATAAGCAAATAATGAAAAATCTCGCCGAAAAAACCGTTGAGTTTGAACGCTTATAACTCAGAAACAATTAAAGATATACGTATAAACTAAATTTTAAAAGAATATACCTGGCCAATAATAATGGCGAGAAAAGCGCACTAACGTTTTACTAATTCCTAAATGTCCAGCGGTAGGTTCGTCCTGGCATTCTTGGAGAATTCGTTGACGATCGTCGGTTGGGATGCACAATTTCTATTGTTCGTTCGGGTCATTTTTGTTGAAGTCTAGAGTATGCAGTATGTGTCGATATAACCTTCCGTCTCTTATACAAAATTTGGGATTGTCTTTTGATCGTGTTTTTACTTTTTTTATTTTTGTGGCGTACCATGAGCAATTTTTTCGCGTAACTGTGCATATTTAAACAGGTTGTCGGGAAAGTGCGTCTGCTACGTTATTGTCTGCTCCTCTTCGGTACCGAATCTCCATATCCTATTGATAGTGGTCCTATTGATAATGAAGTGGTAACCTTCCAAGCAGTCTTTCATTTTCCATATGCCCCATTTCACTGTTAGGCATTCTTTTTCGATGGTCGAATAATTTTTCTCTGCTTTATTGTGGGTTCTGCTGACGTATGCAATAGCTCTCTCCTGTCCGTCTATTTCCTGGATTAATATGGCTCCTAAACCATCATTGCTGGCATCGGTTTGTAAACACATGACTTTCTCAAAATCTGGGCAGGTTGATACGGGAGCTTTTGTTAGGTGCTCCTTTATTTTATCGAATGCTTCTTGTTGTTCAGATTCCCAAGTCCAAGCAGTATTTTTCCTTAGTAATTTTCTAAGTGGCGCGGTTCTTTTGGACCCATTGGGTATGAATCGTCTGTACCATGATAGCATTCCGTTATAGCGTCGTAACTCCTTTAGATTCGTTGGCGGATTCACGGACAGCTTTCACGTTATCGGGATCAGTACGTATAGCTTCTGAATCAATGACATCATCCAAATAACGTAACCGTCGTCTCCTGAAATGACTCTGTCCAGTTTGGCCGGAGTTTTGCAGCTTTTAAGCGGCGCAGGACTTCTTCCACCAGTTCAATGTGTTTTTCAAATGTTTCTGAAATAATGATGATGTCGTCTAAGTAGCGAAAGACGTGCGGTTATAGTTCTGACGTTACCACTCCTTCGATAATCATGCGTTGAAATGCGGCAGGGGCAGAGTGCAAACCAAACGGAAGGACTTTGAATTGGAAGTGTCGGTCTGGTACGATAAAAGCGCTTAATGGTTTGCTGTCCTGCTCTAGTGGTACTAGCCAATTCACATTTTTTAAATCTATGGTACTGAGATATCGAGCTTCTCATAATTTATCTAATGTTGCGTTTATTTATGGAAGTGGGTAAGCGTCCTTGATTGTTACTTTATTAAGTTTCCGAAAATCTACACAAAATCTGTATTTACCATTTTTCTTCTTTGCTAATACGATTGGTGAGCTCCACGGACTGGTAGATGATTCGATAACTCAATCTGTTAGTATTTTGTCAATTTTCTCATTGATTACTTTTTGCATAGCGGGATTGTGAGCGCAGTATCACTATTTTATTCGTGTGGAGTCGCTAAGCCGTAGTCCATATGTTAGTAGTAGTGTGAGACCCTGAATCTCGTTAAAGTCATTCCGATATAAAGCGTATATTGAAATAAATTTCAGATAAATATAAAAATATATATAGAATAACATGATACAATCAATTGGAGCATATAGGAGTATATCTTTAAGCACATAAATAAAGGAACAATATCTTGTACATAAAGGATAATACAAATTTATTATTTTACAGACCCAATGGAAAAGATCATGTGCGTATTTTTCATGGTGATTAAAGTTGTGATTGCGACGTCTCAAGACAAGACAATCGTAACAAAGAGAAATAACACCAGCATTATTTATATCGATTGTAAGAAAGACTTCATTAAGCAAGAATGGAATATAATAACCACAATTGACACGCAGAAAGTTTTCGGAATCCAAGAAGTGTTTACAAAAATAATATAAGACTAGCTAAAATCCTCACTCTCTCACGCTCGCTCGCTGAAAAATCATTATCTAATAGATAATATTAAATTAAACTAAAAAATATTTTATTATTTAACTACATTCAATTATTATTTATTAAATTGTACCCATATAGATTTATTATCATATGTATAATAATTAATGAATTTATTATTATTATACGATGAATTAAAATGATAATATTAAAAAAATAGAAATTATCTATAAAAATAATTATTTTTGTATGAAATAGAGTTTAATTATTATTGCAATAGCACTTTTCATAAAGGAATTATTATTGATTTTTTATTGCCATGTGATATGTATACATCCGTTGCAAATAATTATTTTATTTATTTAGCAGTACTTATTAGTTTGTGTGTTATTGGTAATTTGGTAATAGCACTTTTTATACACTGAGAAAAATATTATAATAAATATTAAAATAATCTATTGTAACAGTTTGGTTGCCGCACGGATGTTTATTTTAATATCGCGGCTGCTCAGCGGTACGGTTAAACTTACCGTATTTAAATAAACATATTTTTCCCGCGATGCGGCGACGGTTACCTGTCCGTTCTACCAAATCTGTTAAATGTTAGTCTGAAACCGAGTTACTGTTTCAGATAACAACCAGGTAAAATTCAAATCTGAAATTGACCGCGAAACAGGGATATCGCGTCGAGCACTTGTCAACCAGAAATATACGAGCTCATAGGATTACGGAAGGAATCGTACGTGGTTAAATTCAATTAATCGAACACCGTATTGAATTTTAATAATAATATGAATTTATTGAAATAAATAAGCAAAGATAAATAATAAACAAAATATTTAATTGTCGCCGAGGTCTACGCTTTGAATTACAAGTCGGTAAACGGCCGACTTGTAGAGAGAGGGGAATAAAATATCGCGAACTAAAATAATATATCCAGTCGACGGGACTGGTATAAGAAACACGATTATTTACTAAGTGCGAATAAAAACACGATCGCGTGAAGTGGTACCACTTACTTTGTACGCTGCTGTAGTCGTTGGTAAACAACGACCAGCCGATCGGTTGCTTTCTCTCTCTCTCACTCTCGCTGCGGTGTCGGACAGATTGTCCGCTCGCCCGTGCACCGGGGTTGTGTGGCTGCAGGTAGATGCACGGTGTTGCACCACTCACTGCAAATGCAGGATCGGCCTGCAGTCAAAACGCACACAAACGCACGGCACAAATCACGGCACGGCGAAGCTAAACACGGGACGCGGGGGGATCACACCTGTCACGTAAGAAGGTGGCTATCACTCTATACAGTGCGCGCGAATCTCCCCCTTACCTCTCTAATGAGGTGCGTGCGCGAATCTTTCGCGCGCGAAGCCGATCCCGCCCGTGTAGCTACGACGAACCGAGCCGAGCCGAATCTCGCCGGCTCGAACCGATGCGAACATTATGATACTGTTCGCTCGTGTTGCTCGAATTCGTCAAACGGTGAGGTAAACAGTACCTTACCGTTACACCCCCCTTCCAGATTCCACATACCCGTGATGTGGTTTCTGCATCCCTGACGAATTTGGGATGGGAAGTGGCTACACAGATACAAAAAAAACCTGGTCCAAAAATCCGGACACTAACTGCAGTTCCGTCGTGGTCTGCCTCTACCTCGTTTGGCTAGCCCGCGGTGGCTAGCGGTCGGAATTACCGTCGACCGATCCCGCGGTCTGGCGACGACCCTCGCGTTTTTACGCGGCCTACCTCTACTCCTTTTAACGGGGGGCACGACGTTCGCGTTATCTCGTTCCTCGCGTGGAACGGCGCTCGCTTGCGTCTCGCCGCGTGAGACGTCTTCGCTCGCAGGAACCGTATCGCGTTCGGGTTCCTCTTCCCTCGTAGGTAGATCGGTCTCGATGTCGTCTTCTTGGCCGTACTCATCGCCATGGTCATCCGATAAGTACGGTTTGAGGTACTGGACATGGCATTCCTCCTCATGTCCCTGAGTATCCTGGATCTTAACAGTATTTGGGCCGTATCTGTGGACGATCAAATAAGGACCGACGTATTTTGGAGCTAACTTGGCCGAGACGCCTTGTGCGCTGGATGAGAGGACTCGGTTCTTCTTCCATACCAAGTCCCCGACTTCAAAAGAAGCCGCTCGTCTCCCGGCATTATAGTAACCGGCTTGCCTATCCTGAGCTTTATTAGCTCTAGCTGAAGCTTTCTTGTGAAGCTCAGGTAGTCGTGATAGCCGATCACTCCACTCAAGCAAACGCTGGTATTCCAAACGCTGCTGAGTCAGTTCGTCTTGAACTCGACGAGCAGTGCCGGGTGGCTCAGGCTGCCGGCCGTAATTTAACATGGCCGGGCTCCATCCTGTCGAACTCTGTACCGCCGTATTTAAAGCAAATACAAGGTCCGGTAACTTCTCGTCCCAAGTGTTGTGCTTCTCGGTAATGTAAGACGCTACCATCGTTTTCAGCGTCCGATTAGCACGTTCGACTGGATTGGCCTGAGCGTGGTACGGAGGAATAGTTGTATGAAATATTCCTCGTTCCACGAGATAATCATCTACGAGCTTGTTCTTGAACTCAGTGCCGTTGTCGGATAAAAATACCTCCGGTGTGCCAAAACGCATGACGACTCGTTCGTGTAACTCTTTCACGATCGTCTTAGCGTTAGCTTTCCGGATCGGCACTGCTTCAATCCAGCGCGTGAACAAATCTTGGAAGATCAAAATATATTCAAATCCGTGTGTGGAGCGGGGAAGTGGTCCAGTAACATCTCCGTGTTACCACTTGCCATGGCTTTTCAACCACTCGCCTACCCATCAAACCCCTGGGAGGGCGTTGCTTCCCACCTTGCATTGCTGGCACACCTGACATTGCGTACATACTCGCCAACTTCGGGCATAGTAACGTGGCCAATAATATAACTTTGCCCACGCGAGCAATTGTCTTTTCTCTACCGTAGATGGCCAGCTGCCGGTCATCATGACATTCTCGGAGGATGGTCTGCCTGTGCCTCTTCGGGTACGACCAAACTTCCAAGCGTCTTGATCTTCCATGGCGCGTCATCAATTCAGTATCCACACGATACGATACAAGTGTCCACCTTGGATCTTCCAATCAGGAAATTCTCTCGGCCGCCTCACTTACCGTCTTTGGTCCACGAACGTAGTTTAGAGCTAACTTGGCCGAGACGCCTTGTGCGCTGGATGAGAGGACTCGGTTCTTCTTCCATACCAAGTCCCCGACTTCAAAAGAAGCCGCTCGTCTCCCGGCATTATAGTAACCGGCTTGCCTATCCTGAGCTTTATTAGCTCTAGCTGAAGCTTTCTTGTGAAGCTCAGGTAGTCGTGATAGCCGATCACTCCACTCAAGCAAACGCTGGTATTCCAAACGTTGCTGAGTCAGCTCGTCTTGAACTCGACGAGCAGTGCCGGGTGGCTCAGGCTGCCGGCCGTAATTTAACATGGCCGGGCTCCATCCTGTCGAACTCTGTACCGCCGTATTTAAAGCAAACACAAGGTCCGGTAACTTCTCGTCCCAAGTGTTGTGCTTCTCGGTAATGTAAGACGCTACCATCGTTTTCAGCGTCCGATTAGCACGTTCGACTGGATTGGCCTGAGCGTGGTACGGAGGAATAGTTGTATGAAATATTCCTCGTTCCACGAGATAATCATCTACGAGCTTGTTCTTGAACTCAGTGCCGTTGTCGGATAAAAATACCTCCGGTGTGCCAAAACGCATGACGACTCGTTCGTGTAACTCTTTCACGATCGTCTTAGCGTTAGCTTTCCGGATCGGCACTGCTTCAATCCAGCGCGTGAACAAATCTTGGAAGATCAAAATATATTCAAATCCGTGTGTGGAGCGGGGAAGTGGTCCAGTAACATCTCCTGTTACCACTTGCCATGGCTTTTCAACCACTCGCCTACCCATCAAACCCCTGGGAGGGCGTTGCTCCACCTTGCATTGCTGGCACACCTGACATTTGCGTACATACTCGCCAACTTCGGCATAGTAACGTGGCCAATAATATAACTTTGCCACGCGAGCAAATGTCTTTTCTCTACCTAGATGGCCAGCTGCCGGATCATCATGACATTCTCGGAGGATGGTCTGCCTGTGCTCTTCGGGTACGACCAACTTCCAAGCGTCTTGATCTTCCATGGCGTCATCCAATTCAGTATCCACCCGATACGAATACAAGTTTCCACCTTGGATCTTCCAATCAGGAAATTCTCTCGGCCGCTCACTTACGTCTTTGGTCCACGAAAGGTACCAGGGGTCCTTAGTAGTCTGGCTCCAAGAGACGGAGGATAAGGCCGGCTCGTCTTCCTCATACATACGAGAAAGTGCATCAGGAACGTAGTTTAGAGCTCCTTTCCTGTGCTCAATAGTAAAGTTATGAGACTGGAGTTCTAACGCCCATCTGGCGAGCCTGCTCGTTGGATTGCGAATATTGCATAACCAACGAAGACTACTATGGTCAGTGACAACTTTAAACTGGTAACCTTCGATGTATGGTCTAAACTTCTTAATCGCCCATACTACGGCCAGGCATTCCCGTTCTGTGACGCTGTAGTTGCGTTCGGCGGGCGAGAGGATTCTACTGGCGAACTCCAGGACTCTCTCTTCTCCGCCGACAATCTGTAGCAACACTGCACCGATACCAGTGTCACTAGCGTCAGTCTGGACCACATACTCACCATTCTCATCGGGAGTTTGCAGAACGGGTGCTGTCATCAACAAAGCTTTAAGCTGCTGGAAAGCGCTCTCTTGTTCTTCCAGCCAAAGATATTTCTGGTCTTTCTTGGTCAGATGCGTTAGCGGCTCAGCTATGGTAGCATAGTCGTGCATGAAGCGTCTGTACCAAGATGCCATACCGAGAAACCGTCTCAGCTGCTTCAAATTCTTGGGAGCCGGATATTCTTTAATCGGCTCCGTTTTAGCTGGGTCAGGTCGTATCCCGTCTCGGTTAACTCGCACACCCAAATATCTCACTTCGGGCTGGCAGAAGACACATTTCTCCCGATTAACAGATAAACCGGCTTCTGCCAAGCGAGTTAACACCTCGATCAACAGTTGCTTATGCTCTTCAAACGTCTCCGTGACAATAATGATATCGTCGAGATATGCATAAGCAACCGGTTCGAGTTCGGGTCCAATCACCTGATCGATCATGCGCTGGAATGTCGCGCCAGCATTTGCCAATCCATACGGCATACGAGTAAACTGGAACAAACCCATTCCAGGTACCGTAAAAGCCGTTATCGGGCGCGACTCCACCTGTAGAGGTATCTGGTGATACGCACAGTTCATGTCGATCGTGGAGATGTATCGGGCTTTCTTGAGTTTGCGTAGGATATCCTGCATATATGGCAAAGGATATGCATCAGGTTTCGTCAAAGCGTTGACTTTCCTAAAATCGATGCAAAAACGCCTAGCATTCTCACCCTTCTTCGCCATCACCACGGGGCTGGACCAACCGCTCTTCGAGGGTTCAATAACGCCAGTCTCGAGCATCTCGCGAACTTGACGTTGCATTTCCTCTCGAATCTTATCAGAGACGGGGTAGTACCTCTGTTTGATCGGCCTGGCTGATCCGACGTCGATTATATGTTCGACATCGTAAGAACGGCCGATCTTTGGCAAGGTTGTGGACAACACTCGGTCTAGAAGTTCGCGCAATTGTGTGCGCTCTACTTCTGTTACGTCAGCGACACCTGCTGACGATAATGAAGCATTGCCACTTTCCATACTTGCCACTTCCAGCTGTAGGACTTGATCCGTTCCCTTTAGGAATAAACGGTCGGAATCTGGGTCTAGGACGGCTCGGAATGCTCGGATAAAATTTACTCCGATGTAGCATTCAGCATCCAGGTTCGGCATGATCGCAACACGTATTTCTCGAGTCTCTTTACCGATAGTAAATGGTAGCATCACGTGACCACACAACGGATGAGTACTACCATCAGCGAGCTTGGCATTGCCAGCTCGCGACTCGAGAAGCGACCTGCCTAGAGCGGTTGCTAACTGCAAACCGCTCGGACCCATTACGGTGGTCGATGCACCTGGATCGAACAACGCACGGATCCGGAATCCATCTATGTCGACCTGACACCACCAGCGCGTCTCGTCCTCAGGACGATAGCTTCTTCGGCTAGTGCTCGATGTCACTAACTTTAGGACATCGTTGGTCTCCGGATCCATTCCGACTTCCTGGGATCTGTCTGGAATCAGTCCTTTCCTTTTCTGCTTAACTGCAGCTGGACTATCTCGGTAATCGGGAGTCAGACCTTTGTCCTCCTTGGGGACTCCCTGTACTTTGGGGTATGCGGTTGTCCCCTCTAACCGCTTCCCCGCGCGTTTTTTGCGCAGTCAGGGCACGTCCTAACGGTGTACCCCAACTTACCACAAGTATGGCACTTGATCGGCTTGGGGAAGTCTTCTTTTCTTTTTATCTTCTTTCTTGAATCCGACGATTCCCCAAGCTTCGAGGATGAACCACTCGATGACCGCCGATCGGGACTTTTACGTGTCTCCTTCCTCCTTTTAAACCGAGGAGGAGACTTGTGGGTTTTCTTCCTAGGTGGCGTATCTTTATCCACCTTAACCCCAGCTGTCTGGCTACTCGTTCGCATGGTCCTAAGGGTTTCTTCCAGGACTTTTGTGAGCCGTTCAATCGGATCTTCCCGACTCGACTCACTCACCTCCTTAGCCACGCTTGCTACCTTAGGCTTGGCGGTCGACCGCTTTTTGGACTTTGCCTTGTAAGCAAGTTCCGGCAGCATTAAATCTTCCTCTGCCGGAGGCGGTCGATATAACTTTTCCCGCTCGAGCGTTTGCTCGGCGTCCATCGCCAGCTCCAATAAATCTTCAACCGATTTGGCTTCAGCCCTCTTAAACAACCGCTGAAGCTGAGGTAGCATGTTACGGTAAAGATGGTCCAATTGCCTACGCTCGCTCGGGATCGGGTTGAGTTTTCGCATGATTGCGATTGAGCAGGTGATATAATCTCTCACCGGCTCATCCTCACCCTGTGTCCGAGCATTGGACTCCTCGATGAGCCTTTGCTGGAAGCTTTGGCTCATACCGTACCATTTTTTGGCAGATTTCACAAAATCTTGCCACGAGTGCCATTTGTCCTTCTCATTCCGGTACCACGTAGCTGCGGTTCCCGTGAGAAGTTCGGACAAGGACGGCAACACCTCGTCCTCGCTGAGGTTGGCGAGAATCCTACAGTCTTCGACTCTCGCAAGGAAGGCATCGATACTCTGGCTTTTGTCGCCAGAGAATCGGACTCCCCACTTACGAACCACCGCACCAACATCGCGCGGTGTCCCGGCCGATCTCGACGCTGATTGGCCGGACTCGTAAAAGTCCTTCAGATTAGGGTAGGGAGAGCTTGAACATGGAGGCTGTCTCGGTCTCCGTGTGTCACCCCTCCCCCAAGCTCCTCCAGCATCTGCATGAGGTGCTTGAGACCCCTCAGGCTCTACCTGCACGTGTTGTGGTCTGATGTCCGTCTCGTCCAGGGTGTAACACGTATAGGTGTCCTGGAACTGGACATGTTGGGTTGGCTCTCGGGTTTTGTTTGTGCTGGAAGCTCGTGCACCGCTTGGCAAGTCCAACTTGCTGTTGACGGTGTGCATCTGTCCTTCCAGCTCCTTAACCCGTTCCGTCAAGGTGGATAACCTGCTTACTTGCTCCGCTAACATCCAAGCAAAATCCTTTGGTATCTCGAACTGAGCGCCAGTATGGGATACCAAAGTTATCCATTCTTCCTTGTCGGTTTCTCGGTCGGAGGTGTCCGACTGCCCATCTTCCTCTCGCTCGTCCGTATCTTCTACTTCTAGAGCGAGAGTCCTCTGTAGCACCTCTACTACATCTGGGTCAGAATCCGGGTCCGGAATCTCCGGATTCTGGGCAACCATGGACTTAAACCAATCTGTCCTCCGCCTGTTCCGCCTGACACGATCCTCATTTGAGTTTGTGTCGGCTGCGAACTCTTGAGCCGTATAATTGCCCAACAGCCACTGTTGGAGTCGTTCGGCTTTTTTATATACAGAGCCGTCTGTACGCATCTCTAACGACTCCAAGTGCGCCTGGATCTGTTCGCTGGATTGCGTACCAATCCACTGATCGACTTGCGTGGTCATCGATTCCGCCATTTTAATCTTAACAAAATTACCGCTACGATTATTTACACAAAAAAAATCTGAGTCGCTTTTCGCTTTACCTGTGCAAGGTATGCTTTTCTTCAAATTATTAGGTGGCTTTAAATAATAAAATTATTGGGCCACTAAGTTGAAGAATGAATTCTTTTCCCTTTATAATTACAAGAAGAAAAATTAAGCACACCTATTTGAAATTTGCTTTCCTGCCTAATATCAAAAACTAAGTTAAAGAATTATATTTTTGACTATTAATTTTACAAACAAATCGGGAGAGAAAAAAAAATTAACTATGTTACACGCGGGATTAATTTAATTTATTATAAAACAAATAAACATACAATATCAAACGTAAAAAGAAATTTTACGAATTGTTAATAAATTAAATTAAAAACAAGAAAAAATTTGTTTAAATCCGACTAAATACGAAAAAATCGAATTTACTCCGGCTCTCGGTCACCAACGCACGCTGAATATATTATAAAATAAATAAATAAATAATTGAATAAATAGATAAATAAATATAAATATATTCCTAAACAACTAAATGTGTACGCCGCTGTGACCTCTTACAATCGCAATGTTACAAAAAAAATAATAATACAATTTTTATTGTAACGCGAGAGCCGGTCCGCGTTGTCAAAAATATAAATTTAACAAGCAAACTTCAAAACAGAAAAATTTTTACCCTTGCACAGGTGTTACAATTTTTATTAAGTCGGAAAACTAAATAACGCCGATTTTCCGACTAACCTACTCGAAATTAGGGACTCGGTATGTAAATTGCGGACCTCAAGGCGAATCGATCTATATTTCAATTTTAAAATTCAAATTTACTATTATTTACGTGTAATTAATTAAAAAAAATTATTATTACCGACCTTGGATTTCTTTTAACCAAACTAAACAACAATAAAAGAAAATCCGGTTCAAACTTATAAATTATATATAAGCGCAGCTCGTATCACAAAAAAACGCAATTTAAAAATTTACGTTGTGCGCCTCGTAGGCGCAATTTGGAAATTAACGTTGGGCGTAAAATAACCCAATCAATTAATTTACGTTGGGCGCCATGTAACAGTTTGGTTGCCGCACGGATGTTTATTTTAATATCGCGGCTGCTCAGCGGTACGGTTAAACTTACCGTATTTAAATAAACATATTTTTCCCGCGATGCGGCGACGGTTACCTGTCCGTTCTACCAAATCTGTTAAATGTTAGTCTGAAACCGAGTTACTGTTTCAGATAACAACCAGGTAAAATTCAAATCTGAAATTGACCGCGAAACAGGGATATCGCGTCGAGCACTTGTCAACCAGAAATATACGAGCTCATAGGATTACGGAAGGAATCGTACGTGGTTAAATTCAATTAATCGAACACCGTATTGAATTTTAATAATAATATGAATTTATTGAAATAAATAAGCAAAGATAAATAATAAACAAAATATTTAATTGTCGCCGAGGTCTACGCTTTGAATTACAAGTCGGTAAACGGCCGACTTGTAGAGAGAGGGGAATAAAATATCGCGAACTAAAATAATATATCCAGTCGACGGGACTGGTATAAGAAACACGATTATTTACTAAGTGCGAATAAAAACACGATCGCGTGAAGTGGTACCACTTACTTTGTACGCTGCTGTAGTCGTTGGTAAACAACGACCAGCCGATCGGTTGCTTTCTCTCTCTCTCACTCTCGCTGCGGTGTCGGACAGATTGTCCGCTCGCCCGTGCACCGGGGTTGTGTGGCTGCAGGTAGATGCACGGTGTTGCACCACTCACTGCAAATGCAGGATCGGCCTGCAGTCAAAACGCACACAAACGCACGGCACAAATCACGGCACGGCGAAGCTAAACACGGGACGCGGGGGGATCACACCTGTCACGTAAGAAGGTGGCTATCACTCTATACAGTGCGCGCGAATCTCCCCCTTACCTCTCTAATGAGGTGCGTGCGCGAATCTTTCGCGCGCGAAGCCGATCCCGCCCGTGTAGCTACGACGAACCGAGCCGAGCCGAATCTCGCCGGCTCGAACCGATGCGAACATTATGATACTGTTCGCTCGTGTTGCTCGAATTCGTCAAACGGTGAGGTAAACAGTACCTTACCGTTACACTATATTAAAAATTACTATATTGTATAGGAAAAGTGTGACATCTCAGCAATATAATAATTTTTGCTATGTTATATAGTAAAATTTAGATATACTATCTTTTAATATCCAATATCGTAATTTTTGATATTCAATATAGTAATTTTTATTATATGAGTCAGCAAATTTTATTTAATTAATTCGAAATAGAATGTATATATTGGGGGAATTCCTTTTGTCAATTAAGTACTTCAGAAGCATTTAATATTTGGAGATTTAATTATATACTATTCTTACGCAGTTGATCGCAATTTTTATTCACTCGCATATATTTATTCACTACACTTATTAGTCACAAACTTAAATATTATTTCAATCGCTATCATTGCAATACGCTGAACGGAAGATACATTTTCGCATAATAACTAAATATCTTGTTGTTTCTTATATACTAGTTGGCACATTTTTGAGCATTTGCGAGAAGAACTGGAAAAATAGAAAATTTTATACACGCCACCTATTGGACGAATGGAGTAATTAGAATATAGCGTTAAATTTTTAATAGCCTTAAATTAAAAAGTCGTCTCAAAACAATTGAATACTGAAAAAGAAATGAAATAAAATATTTCTACAATACATATTATACAAATTTTAATATATGTAGTATATACATTTCACTATATATGATGTAAGAACTTTTGTTATTTTGATATTAAAATTTGCTATTTACGTAAGATTAATTATAACATTACATATTAAATATTGTAAAACTTTATTTTATAAATTTTATAAAATAACAAAATATAGTATAAATATTTTAATAATTTTTGTCTGTATATATAACTAATTTATATAAAAACTCAACCAAATAATTAAGTATTGATCATACATATTGTAACGGGGTACGGGTATTCAGGGATCTAACCTGCGCCGACACTCGAAAATCCGTACCCGTTATAATATATAATTATAATTTATTTATATATTAGGTAGTTTATGTTATTATGTATTATGGTACTTATAGTATTTGTGGTATTTATGTTATTTATATTATTTTATTACTATTTATTATTATTTTTATTATTAACTACTGAACGCACATTACGAAATTTAAAAAAAAATGTTCTTCCTGTAGAAAATGTCTAGGTCCCTACTGTTACCCATAGGTCGACGGGGCATCCTCTACTGGAAGGCATATTACGAAATCAAAAAAAAATTTTTCTTCCTGTAGGAGATGTCTAGGTCGGTAATGTTACCTCCAGGTCAACAGGGCATCATCTACTGAAAGACCTACTACGAAATAAAAAAAAATTTTCTTCCTGTAGATAATGTGCAGGTCACTAATTTTACCTCTAGGTCATCGGGGCAACATCTACTGGAAGGCATATTACGAAATTAAAAAACAAAATTTTTCTTCCTGTAGAAGATTTCTAGGTCCGTAATGTTACCTCCAGGTCATCGGGGCAACTCCTACTGTGAGACTTATTACGATATCAAAAAAAAAAAAATTTTCTTCCTGTAGAAGATGTTCAGGTCCCTACTGTTACCACCAGGTCGACGGGGCATCATCTACTGGAGCCCATATTACGAAATTAAAAAAAAATATTCCCTTCCTGTTGATGATGTCCAGTCCTTAATGTTACCTTCAGTTATAACTGATCGAGATAAACAAATAAATAATCGTTTTAAATAATCGAGGTTAAACCATTTAAAAAAGTAATTAAGCACCTATAAAAAAGTTAAACACTATTATTAATTAATCCGTGTGATTCCGCGATCACTTTCATTAAATAAAATTCATTTTTTCGAAAATCCAAGAGAAATATAAGAAGAGTTAAAAAATAAAATGTCTGCCTGTACGGACGTACGCTCAGAATTAAACTTTAAAACCATTAAAAAATTAATTAAATACCTATAAAAAAGTCAAACACTATGTCTAATTATTCCTTTGGGTGCCGCGATCCTATTGAATAAAAAAAATTAATTTTTACAAACTATTTAAAAAAATATAACATAATTTATACTTAAATCGTCATTTTGACAGTATAAAATTTTAATATAATGTGGATATGTATGATCAATATTTAATTATTTGGTTGATTTTTTTTGAATATATATACTACATATATTAAAATTTGTATAATATGTATTGTAGAAATATTTTATATACGCGTATACGTTCATTACTTTTTCAGTATTCAATTGTTTTGAGACGACTTTTTAATTTAAGGCTATTCTATTTATTCCGTTCGTCCAATAGGTGGCGTGAATAAAATTTTCTATTTTTCCAGTTCTTCTCGCAAATGCTCAAAAATGTGTATTATGCGAAAATGTATCTTCCGTTCAGCGTATTTCAATGATAGCGATTGAAACAATATTTAAGTTAATGACTAATAAGTGTAATGAATAAATATATGCGAGTGAATAAAAATTGCGATCAACTGCGTAACAATAGTATATAATTAAATCTCCAAATATTAAATGCCTCTGTAGTACTTAATTGACAAAAGGAATTACCCCAATATATACATTCTATTTCGAATTAATTAGAAACAAAATATAATTCATTTTTACTTCCGTAAATTCGCATTTAAAAAATACCAGATTGAATAATAAAATTTGCTGACTTATATAATAAAAATTACTATATTAAATATCAAAAATTATGATATTGGATATTAAAAGATAGTATATCTAAATTTTAATATATAACATAGCAAAAATTATTATATTGCTGAGATGTCACACTTTTCCTATACAATATAGTAATTTTTAATGTAGATTATAATATTTTTCTCAGTGTATAAAAAGTGCTATTACCAAATTACCAATAACTCACAAATTAATAAGTACTGCTAAATAAATAAATAAATTATTAGCAAAGGATGTATACATATCACATGACAATAAAAAATCAATAATAATTTCTTTATGAAAATTGCTATTGCAATAATAATTAAACTCTATTTCATACAAAAGTAATTATTTTTATATTTTTATAGATAATTTCTATTTTTTTAATATTATCATTTTAATTCATCGTATAATAATAATAATCATTAATTATTATACATACGATAATAAATCTATATGGGTACATTTTAATAAATAATAATTGAATGTAGTTAAATAATAAAATATTTTTTAGTTTAATTTAATATTATCTATTATAAAATGATTTTTCATCGAGCGATCGTGAGCGAGGGAGGATTTTAGCTAGGTCATCCAGGTTATCGCGGCATCATGTACTTGATAGCTTATATAAAATTTAAAAAAAAATTAATTTCTTCCTGTAGATGATGTCCAGGTCCTTACTGTTACCTCCAGGTCGACGGTGCATCATCTACTGGAAGGCCTATTACGAAACCAAAAAAAAAAAATTTTCTTCCTGTGGAAGATGTCCAGGTCGGTAATGTTACCTCCAGGTCATCGGGGAAATATCTACTGAAAGACCTATTACGTAAAAATAAATTTCTTCCTGTAGATGATGTCCAGGTCCTTACTGTTACCTCCAGGTCGACGGTGCATCATCTACTGGAAGGCCTATTACGAAACCAAAAAAAAAAATTTTTCTTCCTGTAGAAGATGGCCAGGTCGGTAATGTTACCTCCAGGTCATCGGGGAAATATCTACTGAAAGACCTATTACGTAAAAAAAAAAAATTTTTTCTTTTTGTAGAAGATGTCTAGGTCCCTACTGTTACCCATAGGTCGACGGGGCATCATCTACTGGAAGGCATATGCCGAAACCAAAAAAAAAAAAATTTCTTCCTGTGGAAGATGTCCAGGTCGGTAATGTTACCTCCAGGTCATCGGGGAAATATCTACTGAAAGACCTATTACGTAAAAATAAATTTCTTCCTGTAGATGATGTCCAGGTCCTTACGGTTACCTCCAGGTCGACGGTGCATCATCTACTGGAAGGCCTATTACGAGACCAAAAAAAAAAATTTTTCTTCCTGTAGAAGATGGCCAGGTCGGTAATGTTACCTCCAGGTCATCGAGGAAATATCTACTGAAAGACCTATTACGTAAAAAAAAAAATTTTTTTCTTTTTGTAGAAGATGTCTAGGTCCCTACTGTTACCCATAGGTCGACGGGGCATCATCTACTGGAAGGCATATTACGAAACTAAAAAAAAAAATTTTTCTTCCTGTAGAAGATGTCCAGGTCGATAATGCCACCTCCAGGTCATCGGGGAAATTTCTACTAAAAGACCTATTACGTAAAAAAAAAAAATTTTTCTTCCTGTAGAAGATGTTTAGGTCCCTACTGTTACCCATAGGTCGACGGGGCATCATCTACTGGAAGGCCTATTACGAAACCAAAAAAAAAAATTTTCTTCCTGTAGAAGATGGCCAGGTCGGTAATGTTACCTCCAGGTCATCGGGGAAATATCTACTGAAAGACCTATTACATAAAAAAAAAAAAAAAAAATTTTGTTCCTGTAGAAGATGGCTAGGTCCCTACTGTTACCCATAGGTCGACGGGGCATCATCTACTGGAACCCATATTTCGAAATTAAAAAAAAAATATTCCCTTATATATTAAATATTCCCATATATTTGTTGATGATGTCCAGTCCTTAATGTTATCTTCAGTTATAACTAATCGACTATAAAAAAGTAAAAAAAGTACATAAAAAAGTAATTAAACACCCATAAAAAAGTTAAACACTATTTCTAACTAATCCGTGTGGTTCCGCGATCAATTTCATTAAAAAAAATTCATTTTTTCGAAAGTCCGAGAGAGATGTAAGAGTTAAAAAATAAAAAGCCGCCTGCACGGATGTACGCTCAGACTTAAACTTTACAACCAATAAAAAATTAATTAAATACCTATAAAAAAAGTCAAACACTATGTCTAATTATTCCTTTGGGTGCCGCGATCATATTGAATTAAATAAAAATAAATTTTACAAATTATTTAAAAAAGTATAACATAATTTATACTTAAATCGTCATTTTGACAGTATAAAATTTTAATATAATGTGGATGTGGATGTGGATGTGGATATTATTTATCGACACATATACAAGGCTAACAGACGCGGTAACGATAAGCAGAATTTATTTATTACAAGAGAAAATGCGGGAGTTTTCAAGAATCAGAGACGCATATATTACTTCAGCAACTTCATATTCGTCAGGTGCCGAAGTTACAGAAAAAGGAGGGGACGAAAACGCATTTACAGAAAACACTAAATACTGTATCAATTGTTGCGCAAATAAGACATCAGTCACGAGAATAATTAATAATAAATAATAATTAATAATAAATAATAATAAAGCCGAGTTCGCGCCTACAGAATCAATAATTTATAAAGATCATATAATTATGCAAATAACGATGCCAGTGATAGAAAAGGAAACGCATACCTTGTACCAAATGCTTCCAGTGAAAGTTTTTCCAATTATTATATATTTTCAAATTACATATGCGTAAGGGAAAACAATGTATATCTATAACAAGAATGTGAAAGCAAATTATTACTAGAACTAGATTATGCACCTTTTAGTTCATGCAAAATTAATTATATGCAAGGCAAGAACACGTATTATTTACCACCAATGCAGTTGATCGGAGCAGGAAAAAACTTTTCGAGTGATTCAAAACCGGATAAAACTATTAATATTAAAATTTAAAACCAAGTAACTGACGCTTACTTACACGGATTAGTAATTACACTTGTACTTTTTGCTGGATGCTTAGTACTGTCGATATATTTTCCAAAAATGTGTTAAGAAACCAAGAAAAGACTAAGTAGAATACGCTCCAATGCGACTGGTTGATCCAATAATACAAAGGAATTTTTCACCTCGAGAGCACGTATATGCAATTCCGAAATCACCACCCAAGACGTATGAACCAGAATTACCTCCGCACACGCCAGTTTTATCCGAGAAAAATGAACCAAGCAACAATGTTTAAGGCAATTAAAATTAGTTTATAATTAATAATTAATCACCATAATAAGAAACAATAATATCTAATGTAAACGGTATGCTTACTTACCATTTAAATATAAATGTTTGTTTACAAAAGAAATTATAACGACTTTTGAACTCGCGCAATAAATAAATATATGTATATGAATAATATATACAATATAAGAAATTCTGACAAAAAAATGTATCTTTCAATCCACCTACTTCCTTTTTTTTATCCAATTCAGGGTTTTTCAGCGTCATAATTAAGTCACGGGGGCGGAGGAAACATAAAATTCAACAGTACCAACCTATAAATAAGGGGAGTTTATGCTTGACAGTGTATTCTTATTTCTAACAGCAACACAGCCACACATCTAAATGTGCAACGACTACTGAGAAATGCATGTAGAACTCGAGCAGTCAGAGAGATGGATAGTGGAACAACAAGTATTAAAAAGAACAACGGTCCTGTACGATCTTCTAAGGAAATACTTGTGTCTATGGGAGTACCTAATAAGAGGCGGACAAGTACGTCGAACAATACGTACCCGGATAGAAATAGCCGGATACCACTATCCAGCAGAAACTCCAGACGAGAGAATAATCGACCAATGATGGAGTTCGCAACACACACGAGAGAGGATCTACAATGATTTAGATTTAGACACAGTGCGGTACTACCAGCAGAAATACCGCAGATTTGTGGAGAATGTAATAGACTGGTTACTAAAGCCAGGAAAAGCAAATCGTTGGTATAACAATTTGAATCTAGAGGGATTATTTCTACAGCAGCATGGAAGAAGTTACCAGGGATTAAATTGCTGGTGCACGTGGGAATATGGAGATTTGTCACTCCATGTCGCAACCTATGCAAGGAGGAAGTGTACAAACTCCTTAGAAGAAAAATAAGGGCAGCCGGACAACAATACTAACAAAAATGGATGACTCATTCCTTTTTAGCCTTTCCTCCCACAAGTGTTTTTTTAAGTTTCCTAGAATAAGCGCATACCAGAAGTTGGAACTCTTACACCTTAGTATTTCCCTTAGTAATATAAATCTTGTCTGTAAAAATGACCTGTAAACTCAACGCGAAATAAAGCAAGAGAATCGAAAGTTATTTGCTGAGTCTCATTAAATCATTGGATACCTGTCATTTTCCTATCCCTTTAAATTCCGACCAGTCTATACCACATTTCTATTATAGGAGAGCCGCTGCGCCTAAGTTCAAGGATAACGAAACCTCTGTTTTATTTTAAATTCATACCTTTTATTTTTCTACGTTACGTCTACCCTAGGACGTAACAATAGAATCGTTTTCTGTGCAGTAGAAATGGAAAAAAAACTGCGTAAAAGCTGTGTGACAACGAAAGCGTAAACTAGAATAAGTAGAGTTATACCAGATAGATGCAATAAAAATTCAATTCAAAACCATAGAGAATTTTAATGTAGGTTATTGGGTTATTGGTTCACGGCATACGAAAGTTCGACGATGTAGCAACTATTATTTAATCGGATTCTCCTATAAAAGTAAACTTCACTCTACAGAATAAGTCGAAAAACAAAAGGTTAAGAAGTGTCCATCAGGATCAACGTCTACAAGATTTATCTAATAATCACTTTGCATTACAATGTACTATTAAATATAACTGCTTGTTTTATAATTGTACATTTAATAATTGCTCATTCATATTAACATCTTCTAATAATAATTATTAATAAGATGTTTTGCGTATTCTTTTATTTGAATAGTTTATTAATTCAAGCTGTAATGATGTTGACTGTAATGATATGTCAATCAGGCTACAAATGGAAACGTACTTTCGGAAACCAAGAACAAAAAAATACTTTATAAAACGCAAAGCGTAAATTGAATTCGAGGAAATGGAGTAACTTTTCAACTTTTCTCTTTTATGCTGTAATACAGGGTGATCCAGAAACATAGGTAACATATATATATGGGGTATTCCACGTGAAGTGGTCCTATCAAAATTTTAAAATGCACCAAATTTTGGGTACACTTTGCAAATGTTTTTCAGAATACAGAAAAAAATTTTTAGGTACTGGAATCTATTTGCTCAAAAGTTATTCTAACCTCAAAAAGTGAATTTTTCCATATTTTTTTCAACACCAGCTGGGTTTACCGCTATATAACTCAAAATCTATCAACTTTTACTATAGAACATTATATGTAACATTCGTTGCTAATTATATCTAGAATTTATTCTTCTGGGTTAGAATTTCTAATCTCAAGGTCAATGTTACATAAACTACATGTGAATATTCAACTTGAAAAAAGTGCAAGTGCGCCACCTTTGATTTTTTCATCCAAAAGTCTGAAAGAAAGCTTGGAGCAATACCTTTCAAATGGTCTGTAGCATTTTTATGGCCTCCAATTCTGTAAAAAGTTATGACAATTTAAAGAAAGACAAAAAATTCACAAAAATTAACATGGTAATTCCCATTTAAATTTTTTAAAAAATTTCGTGTTTCTTCAAATTGTCATAACTTTTTACAGAATTGGAGGCCATAAAAACGCTACAGACCATTTGAAAGGTATTGCTCCAAGCTTTCTTTCAGACTTTTGGATGAAAAAATCAAAGGTGGCGCACTTGCACTTTTTTCAAGTTGAATATTCACATGTAGTTTATGTAACATTGACCTTGAGATTAGAAATTCTAACCCAGAAGAATAAATTCTAGATATAATTAGCAACGAATGTTACATATAATGTTCTATAGTAAAAGTTGATAGATTTTGAGTTATATAGCGGTAAACCCAGCTGGTGTTAAAAAAAATATGGAAAAATTCACTTTTTGAGGTTAGAATAACTTTTGAGCAAATAGATTCCAGTACCTAAAAATTTTTTTCTGTATTCTGAACAACATTTGCAAAGTGTACCCAAAATTTGGTGCATTTTAAAATTTTGATCGGACCACTTCACGTGGAATACCCCATATATATATATTCTTTTTTTTTTTTTTTATTCTTGATTTTGTGCCCTCTTTTTTCCTGGCACTTCCTACCGTTTATCCCCTGGGGGACTTTAACGGTGTCCACCTACCACCTATGTGTGGGTGCTTTTATCCCTCTCTTAAAAACCCCACCATCTCGCATTCGCCCGGGGTTATGCCCGTGGATGAGGGAAACCTGTGAAGCAGGGAAAACCTCACCCGAGATGGCCGGTGTATTCGAAACATTCTTTTTGGGTGTCAAAGTCACATTGCGTAGGCCTTGACACCGAAACCGAATGTTTCACACCTCCCGCTCACGTTGTGAAGTGTGAAAAAACACCTAACCCGCCACGAAAGCCAAGCGACCGAGAACGTCACCCATCCACTTGGGTACCGCGCTCAATACTGCTTAACTTCCGTGACCGGCCGAGGTGCGTCTCCGCCACTCCGCCACCGCGTCGGTCATATATATATATATATTCCGATTCAGAAAATTAATTCAAGTATAACCCCGTCGGAATTTTTAAAAAATATTAATTAAACGAGGCGTAATTAATTTTTGAAATGGGCCAATCAGAGGCCGGATTAGGGAAGAAAGGTGAGCGGCGTTGCCGCGCGAGACTAATGCAACAGGTCAACGAGCGAAACGGCCGAGGCGCCTGAACATAGCTAATGCGTATAGCAGAAGCGAAGATCGCGAAAGCGAATGAATCGCAAAATATATTTTACGAGATTGTATGAATAAAATGTACAATCAAGAAAATGATTTTTATTTAAGTTTGAATTAGACCGCATACTAATAAATTCATTACTACTATTATTAATTTACTTACTAAATCTATGATACGCGTGCGTTATAAATATGAGATTATTACAGTTTTTAATCTCATCGTATTTACATTAATTTATTGAAACCTTTATGACGAATTTTAAGACAATAAAATTTTGAATTGAATTAAGTTTTGTGTACAATATAGCCAATAAATACGTTTACCATAAAGATATATCGCTACATATTGGAAATATATTAATTAATTTTGCAAGTATATTGGCAATAATATTGCTAGGTAAAGAATTCCTAGTTCGTGTAAAATGAAATTTAGCTCAAGCCTCAATTCTCCGTTTAAAAAACATAATGCTACCGCGAGCGCTCTCCGATGTTCGCGCACATCAAATTTTGTGTTCGCGGAGTAAGCCCGCCGCGGGCGCTCTCCGACGTTCGCGCTCATCAAATTTTGTACTCGCGGAGTAAACCCGCCACGGACGCTCTCCGACGTCCGCACTGCAAGAGCAAACGTGCTCGAAAAAAGTTACTTCGTTAAAATTACAATTCATTGTGTTTCAGACTTAATAAATATTTTGAAAAACTCGTTCCAAATGTTTAGGATAATAATTGCAATAGTCTGGCTGTTGAATTGATTTGAGTGTTCAATATACAAAATGCCAATGAATAACTACCATAAATTCGCAATATATTGGTAATATATTAGCAATAATATTGCTAGTAGGTTAATTCCGAGTCTGTGTAAAATAAAATCTAGCTGAACCCTTGATGAAGTTTTATAATAGTCTGGGAATCATCTAGCTATAGTATATCTATAATATGTTTACGTTTCCCAAATATTTTTAATCTGATTTTTTATAATATATTAGTATATGCTGAACAAATCGATATCATTAAAATTAATTGGAACATATCTTTACTAAAAATCGGTATTATGAGAAATCGTGGACTTATGTCACGCATCTTAGTAATTATTCCGATGACCAAAGACAGACGTTCATTCACGTTTTCATTCTCTTGAGGTAATAAAAGATCGTCGATTCGTCGGTAGTATTGACAATTTGGAAGACACGAAACATATTGGCGATATATTGATAATACTTTGGCAATATGTTGGCAACATATTGGCAATATATTGACAATACTTTGGCAACATATTGGCAATATATTGGCAATACTTTGGCAACATATTGGCAATTTATTGGCAACATATTGGCAACATATTGACAATACTTTGGCATCATATTGGCAATATATTGGCAACATTTTGGCAACATATTGGCAATATATTGACAATACTTGGCACATATTGGCAATATATTGACAATACTTTGGCACATATTGGCATATATTGACAATACTTGGCAACATATTGGCAATATATTGACAATACTTTGGCAACATATTGGCAATATATTGGCAACATATTGGCAATATATTGGCAATATATTGGCAACATATTGGCAATATATTGACAATACTTTGGCAACATATTGGCAATATATTGACAATACTTTGGCAACATATTGGCAATATATTGACAATACTTTGGCAACATATTGGCAATATATTGACAATACTTTGGCAACATATTGGCAATATATTGACAATACTTTGGCAACATATTGGCAATATATTGACAATACTTTGGCAACATATTGGCAATATATTGACAATACTTTGGCAACATATTGGCAATATATTGACAATACTTTGGCAACATATTGGCAATATATTGACAATACTTTGGCAACATATTGGCAATATATTGACAATACTTTGGCAACATATTGGCAATATATTGACAATACTTTGGCAACATATTGGCAATATATTGACAATACTTTGGCAACATATTGGCAATATATTGACAATACTTTGGCAACATATTGGCAATATATTGACAATACTTTGGCAACATATTGGCAATATATTGACAATACTTTGGCAACATATTGGCAATATATTGACAATACTTTGGCAACATATTGGCAATATATTGACAATACTTTGGCAACATATTGGCAATATATTGACAATACTTTGGCAACATATTGGCAATATATTGACAATACTTTGGCAACATATTGGCAATATATTGACAATACTTTGGCAACATATTGGCAATATATTGACAATACTTTGGCAACATATTGGCAATATATTGACAATACTTTGGCAACATATTGGCAATATATTGACAATACTTTGGCAACATATTGGCAATATATTGACAATACTTTGGCAACATATTGGCAATATATTGACAATACTTTGGCAACATATTGGCAATATATTGACAATACTTTGGCAACATATTGGCAATATATTGACAATACTTTGGCAACATATTGGCAATATATTGACAATACTTTGGCAACATATTGGCAATATATTGACAATACTTTGGCAACATATTGGCAATATATTGACAATACTTTGGCAACATATTGGCAATATATTGACAATACTTTGGCAACATATTGGCAATATATTGACAATACTTTGGCAACATATTGGCAATATATTGACAATACTTTGGCAACATATTGGCAATATATTGGCAACATATTGGCAATATATTGACAATACTTTGGCAACATATTGGCAATATATTGACAATACTTTGGCAACATATTGGCAATATATTGACAATACTTTGGCAACATATTGGCAATATATTGACAATACTTTGGCAACATATTGGCAATATATTGACAATACTTTGGCAACATATTGGCAATATATTGACAATACTTTGGCAACATATTGGCAATATATTGACAATACTTTGGCAACATATTGGCAATATATTGACAATACTTTGGCAACATATTGGCAATATATTGACAATACTTTGGCAACATATTGGCAATATATTGACAATACTTTGGCAACATATTGGCAATATATTGACAATACTTTGGCAACATATTGGCAATATATTGACAATACTTTGGCAACATATTGGCAATATATTGACAATACTTTGGCAACATATTGGCAATATATTGACAATACTTTGGCAACATATTGGCAATATATTGACAATACTTTGGCAACATATTGGCAATATATTGACAATACTTTGGCAACATATTGGCAATATATTGACAATACTTTGGCAACATATTGGCAATATATTGACAATACTTTGGCAACATATTGGCAATATATTGACAATACTTTGGCAACATATTGGCAATATATTGACAATACTTTGGCAACATATTGGCAATATATTGACAATACTTTGGCAACATATTGGCAATATATTGACAATACTTTGGCAACATATTGGCAATATATTGACAATACTTTGGCAACATATTGGCAATATATTGACAATACTTTGGCAACATATTGGCAATATATTGACAATACTTTGGCAACATATTGGCAATATATTGACAATACTTTGGCAACATATTGGCAATATATTGACAATACTTTGGCAACATATTGGCAATATATTGACAATACTTTGGCAACATATTGGCAATATATTGACAATACTTTGGCAACATATTGGCAATATATTGACAATACTTTGGCAACATATTGGCAATATATTGACAATACTTTGGCAACATATTGGCAATATATTGACAATACTTTGGCAACATATTGGCAATATATTGACAATACTTTGGCAACATATTGGCAATATATTGACAATACTTTGGCAACATATTGGCAATATATTGACAATACTTTGGCAACATATTGGCAATATATTGACAATACTTTGGCAACATATTGGCAATATATTGACAATACTTTGGCAACATATTGGCAATATATTGACAATACTTTGGCAACATATTGGCAATATATTGACAATACTTTGGCAACATATTGGCAATATATTGACAATACTTTGGCAACATATTGGCAATATATTGACAATACTTTGGCAACATATTGGCAATATATTGACAATACTTTGGCAACATATTGGCAATATATTGACAATACTTTGGCAACATATTGGCAATATATTGACAATACTTTGGCAACATATTGGCAATATATTGACAATACTTTGGCAACATATTGGCAATATATTGACAATACTTTGGCAACATATTGGCAATATATTGACAATACTTTGGCAACATATTGGCAATATATTGACAATACTTTGGCAACATATTGGCAATATATTGACAATACTTTGGCAACATATTGGCAATATATTGACAATACTTTGGCAACATATTGGCAATATATTGACAATACTTTGGCAACATATTGGCAATATATTGACAATACTTTGGCAACATATTGGCAATATATTGACAATACTTTGGCAACATATTGGCAATATATTGACAATACTTTGGCAACATATTGGCAATATATTGACAATACTTTGGCAACATATTGGCAATATATTGACAATACTTTGGCAACATATTGGCAATATATTGACAATACTTTGGCAACATATTGGCAATATATTGACAATACTTTGGCAACATATTGGCAATATATTGACAATACTTTGGCAACATATTGGCAATATATTGACAATACTTTGGCAACATATTGGCAATATATTGACAATACTTTGGCAACATATTGGCAATATATTGACAATACTTTGGCAACATATTGGCAATATATTGACAATACTTTGGCAACATATTGGCAATATATTGACAATACTTTGGCAACATATTGGCAATATATTGACAATACTTTGGCAACATATTGGCAATATATTGACAATACTTTGGCAACATATTGGCAATATATTGACAATACTTTGGCAACATATTGGCAATATATTGACAATACTTTGGCAACATATTGGCAATATATTAGCAATAATATTGCTAGTAGGTTAATTCCGAGTCTGTGTAAAATAAAATCTAGCTGACCCTTGATGAAGTTTTATAATAGTCTGGGAATCATCTAAGCTATAGTATATTCTATACTATGTTTACGTTTCCCAAATATTTTTAATCTGATTTTTTATAATATATTAGTATATGCTGAACAAATCGATATCATTAAAATTAATTGGAACCATATCTTTACTAAAAATCGGTATTATGAGAAATCGTGGACTTATGTCACGCATCTTAGTAATTATTCCGATGACCAAAGCACAGACGTTCATTCACGTTTTCATTCCCTTGAGGTAATAAAAGATCGTCGATTCGTCGGTAGTATTGACAATTTGGAAGACACGAAACATATTGGCGATATATTGATAATACTTTGGCAATATGTTGGCAACATATTGGCAATATATTGACAATACTTTGGCAACATATTGGCAATATATTGGCAATACTTTGGCAACATATTGGCAATTTATTGGCAACATATTGGCAACATATTGACAATACTTTGGCATCATATTGGCAATATATTGGCAACATTTTGGCAACATATTGGCAATATATTGACAATACTTTGGCAACATATTGGCAATATATTGACAATACTTTGGCAACATATTGGCAATATATTGACAATACTTTGGCAACATATTGACAATATATTGACAATACTTTGGCAACATTTTGGCAATATATTGGCAACATATTGGCAATATATTGGCAATATATTGGCAACATATTGGCAATATATTGACAATACTTTGGCAACATATTGGCAATATATTGATAATACAAATAATAAATACTTAACGAAATACACTTTTAACTGCAAGATTTAAGCCAGACTTTAAGCCATACTTGCGCAAACACTTTCAGACACACATACAGCCATACAATTAGCCATACGAAAAGATCAACTTTTCATTCCTTGTAACTACCCTCTGTATTGGTTGGTAATAAAAACCGACATAAGAAAAATCAACGAGTTATTTTGTTATTCTAAAATATCTGTCTTTGTTAATTGCTTTAAATCGTCTTCTCGTTCTTGCATTAGTAGCACAAACTGTGTGAGAAGTTTAATCAACCACCTAAATACAGGAGGGTAGAAATAAGGAATGAAATATGCTTTTTTATCGAGAAATAGACATTTTCATGTTATTGCTTATCTAAAATATCTGTCCTTTGTTGATTTTTCTTAAGTTGGCTTCTCATACCAACCAATACAGAGGGTAGTTACAAGGAATGAAAAGTTGCCAAAGTATTGTCAATATATTGCCAATATGTTGCCAAAGTATTGTCAATATATTGCCAATATGTTGCCAAAGTATTGTCAATATATTGCCAATATGTTGCCAAAATGTTGCCAATATATTGCCAATATGTTGCCAAAGTATTGTCAATATGTTGCCAATATGTTGCCAATATATTGCCAATATGTTGCCAAAGTATTGTCAATATATTGCCAATATGTTGCCAACATATTGGCAATATTGACAATACTTTGGCAACATATTGGCAATATATTGATAATACAAATAATAAATACTTAACGAAATACACTTTTAACTGCAAGATTTAAGCCAGACTTTAAGCCATACTTGCGCAAACACTTTCAGACACACATACAGCCATACAATTAGCCATACGAAAAGATCAACTTTTCATTCCTTGTAACTACCCTCTGTATTGGTTGGTAATAAAAACCGACATAAGAAAAATCAACGAGTTATTTTGTTATTCTAAAATATCTGTCTTTGTTAATTGCTTTAAATCGTCTTCTCGTTCTTGCATTAGTAGCACAAACTGTGTGAGAAGTTTAATCAACCACCTAAATACAGGAGGGTAGAAATAAGGAATGAAATATGCTTTTTTATCGAGAAATAGACATTTTCATGTTATTTGCTTATCTAAAATATCTGTCCTTTGTTGATTTTTCTTAAGTTGGCTTCTCGTACCAACCAATACAGAGGGTAGTTACAAGGAATGAAAAGTTGATCTTTTAGTATGGCTAATTGTATGGCTGTATGTATATCTGAAAGTGTTTGTAAAAGTATGGCTTTAAGTCTGGCTTAAATGTTGCAGTTAAAATTAGAAAAATGGTGAAAATAGATACTTTGTGGTTTTTTAAATTTCTTCTTTCAGGTTATGTCTTCAAAACTAAGGAAATGGACAACACTTTTCAGTGACGGATTCGAATTTTCTGGAATATATCTCCGTTTTTCTAACCGATGTATTCTTACTGATGTCAGATAAAGCAGATTTTTAAAATTTTTCTTTGGGTATTTTGATATCAACATTATATGACTTTATAAACCTGAACTTGCTATCACGTTAATATTGAATTCAGCTAAACTTAATATAAACTATATTTCATTTGTCAGTAATTGTAAAAAAACTTTATAAAAACTTTATATGAATTTCAGCTGAACATTTGATATGTTTTCGCCAAACTTGAACAGTCAATTGCAAAAGTTCAGCTCAATCTCGTTGGCCAACCCCATATCAAGTTTAGCCAAACCTAAAGTTTATATAAAGTTCATATAAACTTTAATTTTTTTACGCGGGTATTTATTATTTGTATTATCAATATATTGCCAATATGTTGCCAAAGTATTGTCAATATATTGCCAATATGTTGCCAATATATTGCCAATATGTTGCCAATATGTTGCCAATATATTGCCAATATGTTGCCAAAGTATTGTCAATATATTGCCAATATGTTGCCAATATATTGCCAATATGTTGCCAAAGTATTGTCAATATATTGCCAATATGTTGCCAACATATTGCCAAAGTATTATCAATATATCGCCAATATGTTTCGTGTCTTCCAAATTGTCAATACTACCGACGAATCGACGATCTTTTATTACCTCAAGTGCATGAAAACGTGAATGAACGTCTGTCTTTGGTCATCGGAATAATTACTAAGATGCGTGACATAAGTCCACGATTTCTCATAATACCGATTTTTAGTAAAGATATGTTCCAATTAATTTTAATGATATCGATTTGTTCAGCATATACTAATATATTATAAAAAATCAGATTAAAAATATTTGGGAAACGTAAACATATTATAGATATACTATAGCTAGATGATTCCCAGACTATTATAAAACTTCATCAAGGGTTCAGCTAGATTTTATTTTACACAGACTCGGAATTAACCTACTAGCAATATTATTGCTAATATATTACCAATATATTGCGAATTTATGGTAGTTATTCATTGGCATTTTGTATATTGAACACTCAAATCAATTCAACAGCCAGACTATTGCAATTATTATCCTAAACATTTGGAACGAGTTTTTCAAAATATTTATTAAGTCTGAAACACAATGAATTGTAATTTTAACGAAGTAACTTTGTTCGAGCACGTTTGCTTTTGCAGTGCGGACGTCGGAGAGCGTCCGCGGCGGGCTTACTCCGCGAGTACAAAATTTGATGAGCGCGAACGTCGGAGAGCGCCCGCGGCGGGCTTACTCCGCGAACACAAAATTTGATGTGCGCGAACATCGGAGACCGCTCGCGGTAGCATTATGTTTTTTAAACGGAGAATTGAGGCTTGAGCTAAATTTCATTTTACACGGACTAGGAATTCTTTACCTAGCAATATTATTGCCAATATACTTGCAAAATTAATTAATATATTTCCTATATGTAGCAATATATCTTTATGGTAAACGTATTTATTGGCTCTATTGTACACAAAACTTAATTCAATTCAAAATTTTATTGTCTTAAAATTCGTCATAAATGTTTCAATAAATTCATGTAAATACGATGAGGTTAAAAACTGTAATAATCTCATATTTAGAACGTACGCGTATCATAGATTTAGTAAGTAAATTAATAATAGTAGTAATGAATTTATTAGTATGCGGTCTAATTCAAACTTAAATAAAAATCATTTTCTTGATTGTACATTTTATTCATACAATCAATCTCGTAAAATATATTTTGCGATTCATTCGCTTTCGCGATCTTCGCTTCTGCTATACGCATTAGCTATGTTCAGGCGCCTCGGTCGCTTCGCTCGTTGACCTGTTGCATTAGTCTCGCGCGGCAACGCCGCTCACCTTTCTTCCCTAATTCGGCCTCTGATTGGCCCATTTCAAAAATTAATTACGCTTCGCCTAATTAATATTTTTTAAAAATTCCGACGGGGTTACACTCGAATTAAGTTTCTTAATCGGAATATATATATATATATATATGTTACCTATGTTTCTGGATCACCCTGTATATAATATTTTTGGATATAATATTTTAATATGGTGTTCGAATAATCGGTACATTATGAAAATATAAGCAAAAATTATTTATTTTGACGTATACAACCCTTTTTGTATTAGTAATATTTAAAAATATTAGTTTCATCTTATCTACCAATTAACAATTTTAAATGAATTAAGTACCAATATTTTGTTTTATAAAATTACGTATTATGTATACATTGTCTATTTTTCATCACACATTTGGTGTATACATTTACAGGACAGAATAGAAATTTTTATTTATTTAAAAGAATTATTGTTTCTTCGTCATCAGCTGAGTTTTTATTTGCGGGGATTAAGTATCGAGCTTCTTGAGTCTGTCGATCTGAAACTTCGACTTGCAAATCAGGACATTGCTGGCATTCAGATGAATTTAATATATTTTGCGTCTGAAAAAAAAATTATTTACTTTAAACTTAAAAAATATTTAACTATACGTTAAATGTTATTATTTAAGTTATATAGAAACATGAATATTAATTATTTATAAAAGACCATTTTTCTTATAAATTTTAACAAAATTTTTGATTTACATATTGTTTGTTTAAATTTTCAGAGGGCAAAATTCAACAGTTTTCATGTACGGATGTCATGTACATTTTTAACCTACTATAACTCATAATGGTTAATTCAATGTAAAAATACATATATGAGGAAATCCAGACAAAATCTTCCAAAGCGTGTTCCCTGAAATCCAGAAAAATTTTGTTAAAGCACACCTTCCGAAACTCACTTTTCTTCCTGTATCGTATATACAGGGTTACCACTTAAATTTGCCCCCCCCCCTTATATCTCTTCAGGTATACAATACCACGAATAATGTTTCCGGCAAAAGTTGTAGGACTTGGAGTGTTGCTTTGAAAAGTATTTTCAAGGTCAAATCAAGATCAAATTTGTTTTTTAAAGGAAACATATATTTTTAATCTCTATTTGGAATGTTCAAGAAAAAATACGTGTCTTTTATACAAAACATTTTTTTGAAAATGTCTTGATTTCTCGATAGAAGATATTTTTAAACATTGACCTTGACTAAAGCTTTAATTGGTACAGTCCAACTAATCAAGGCAAACCCCCTCGACGACAGCAGTTAAATCCCCACTGATTATTAGTCCAGAAAAGGATTGGTTATCATTTTCTTCGTACGAAAATTTCAGCACCTCGAGTACTCTAACAAATACCTATTCTGTTTAATAAACAGTTTTATTCTCTGCCGAAAACTGTTTAGGACATTTATTATTGTTTAAGGGGCAATTGCCTGAAATACTGTAATAGTCTAGTCTATTATATTTTGTAACTCGAAAACAAATAAAAATAAATATTCAACTCTAAAATGGAAAGAAAAAAAAGCTAAAACGTCTTAATTTAATCTAAAAATTTAATGAAAAAAAGAATAAGAATTATTATAATATTTTTAAATACCTTTTTCTTTTGTAACTTTAGATAAAATGAAGATATTTGAGCTTCTTTTCTTGAAATCCAATCTACTTGATCTCAGCTTTCTCTTGAACTTAAGATCTATCTTTATTTGTTTAAAAAAATTAGAGTCCAAAATACCGGCTTTGTCATATTTTCATAGTAGTAAACATATCATAGAATTTATAATAACCATAACCTGCTAACCAGAACTTGTACTTAAAGAAAATGCACATGACAGTATACTGGGGCAGTTTACTATGCTTGGACACTATATATGTGTTCATCAATTGACGCCATAAGTTGAGTTGTTAAGCTGGTCACCAATACCATCGTTGAAACTAGGAGTTTGAGGCGCATTTGTGCTACCATCACACTAGATATCCGCAATGCCTTTAATTCGGCTCAATGGGAGAAACATTATGTTGTCCTTGCAATAATCGTAGCTGCCTCACTACCTGCGTAAGGTCATCTCGAGCTACCTCACAGATCGCATCCTTCTCTATGATATCGAGGATGGCACGCATTTCTGTAACATCACCGAAAGCTTACCACAGGGTTTGGTCTTAGAGCCCCTTTGCTGGGACTTCATTTATGACGGACGGATTAGAGAGCAACTTCCAAAGGAGGTGTCTATGGTGGTCTTTGCGGATAATGTGGCTTTAGTTGTCTTTGCAAACAGCATCGATGAGGTACAATATTTTGGAAATGTCTCTATCACACCGTTTGTGGGTATTGAGTAAAATACCTGACTCAACAATTCAACTTGTTTTTGTAATAGGAATTTGTTAATTTTTGTAAATTAACCACAATTTAAAAATTATAAAGTGACGTTGCGATGACTTTTTGTCATCCTCCTCAGGCTATACCTTTATTTTTAATATGACAAATACATTTGGTTAATCGATATTATTTATAGAATTTAAAATTAATAAATAGATATTTTACTTAATACTCGTCAATTTTCAACTCATAATAGATTTTTTATCGTAGTATCACTAAGTCGTCGCACTAATAATGAAAAAAAAAACAAATTAAAATTTCTATTTATTATATTTACACAAAAGTTGAGAATATATATGAAAATTACCTTTTCTTATAGATAACTCCATATCCAACATAATTATAAATTAATAAATAAATTAGAACACCACATAATAACTTAACACAAAATACACAAAAATTGAGCAAAAGCAGTCATATGACGATAATATAATACTGATGCTATCACAGACGGTTGACATTTGAAGATTATCACGCCACGCAGTTGATACTATATCAAAAATGAATATAGTACAACTTTATTTAGGTGCGCAATTTGAATTAAAGAAAAACTACTTTTAATAATACTATTTCAAATTAATTACTATTTAATAATCAATTTACAATAAATTAAAAGTGTATAATGACCGTCTGTTAATTGATAAGAATATTTATTAATTATTAAATAAGAGAAAAATTAATTAAAAAGCAATCTACATACTTAAAATTGTTCTTTCAATCTATTGACAATACCATTGTAACGTTGGCTAAGTTTATTTGTGTCATCCTTTACACTAATTGCATTTTTCTGCATTTTTATTTCCAACATTTCTGAAACTAATCTATTGTGCCAATTTTTTTCTTTATCTAAAATAGTTACATTATCAAATCAAATTACAAAATGTGAACCCATTTTTTTGGTATTTATTATGTGTTCTTTAACTCTACATTGCAATTGTCGTTTAGTCTCCCTCACGTAATTTGCGATGCAGTCCCTATAGTTTATCTGGCATACTAAGTTAGTCTCAGTTTTTTTATCAGATTGTTCTTTTCCCCTCATAATGATATTATCAAGATTATTACAAATTATTGAAATGGGTTTATTTTAACTTTTATTAATTTTCTCAAAGCTCGGGATTTTTTTGCCTAATATTACAAAATATTATATACATCATAAGAGATAATAATAAAAACAACACTTAAATTATATGTTTATCATCTTCGCCTTCGGATCGTTACAATTCATATGCACTGCGATATGTTTACTTTTATTATGAATAAACGTGATTTTTTATACTTTTTGTCGTTATTTTGACAGTTTTTCTTTTTTCTCTTTGAAAATATTGTTCTAAGCATAACGTGTAAAATAGTAACAAGTTTTATTATTTTGTAAAAATACATACATCCATATATACATTTTAGGGAAGGCCTTAAATGAGTTCTTATACGCATAAATTTCTCTTACAACCCATTATCTAGTTTATTTTGATGCATCACACATTTTGTGATGATGGAAATATGAGGCTCTCCCGTTTAACAGTCATGCCTAAAAAGGAGATTTCAGTTATTTATTTAAAGCGCTTTCTGTTTTAATTATGTTATAAAATTTTATACGTCCTCTACATACATAGTTGTACATTTTGTAGAGCGAAAGCCAATGCGAGCGCGATTGTTAGATTAGTAAGCGCGCGAACGTCTGTGCAAGAAGGCAGCTAGCTGGATGAGAGCATAGTTCTGGAATAAATCAACAACTAGAAAAATCCTTTTATTTTGCTAATCTGTGTATTTATATTTTATATGAATTATCTTATTTTAAATTACATATCCTTCTTATTAATACGCTACTAGTAAATCATAGAGGGAGTCATCCCTACAACAATTATATAATGTATTAAATTAATAAGTGAACAGGAAGAGTTAAAAAAATGTATTAATTCAGGGTATAATACAAAACCTCTCTCATTGACAATAGTAAGAAATTCAAATTTTAATAAAAGTACATAATGTAAAGCCACAATTTTATATTATCTGTAAACAATTGCATGACGACCCCATCTTTACGTATTATAACAAAAAATGTCATTAATTGCGTCTGTTAACATAATTATCGAAACGCATTAACGGGCTTGAAGTTAAATTATTGATTTTTAAGCGAGCGGCGGGGAAATGCCGCGCGACAAACTCGTTAATGCGGGACGTGCGTGGCGGGTGTCCCTACTCGACGCTGCGTATTTTGGTAGTCGCGTACTCAATTTTAGAAAAAAATGTGCACATAAGAGTGTCTAAGAAAGGGACGCCACCCGGCCCCCGATCCTATAAAAATATACTGGAAACATAAATTAAAAGATATTTTTCTCAGCTTTCAAATGATGTTATTATATTTGTCATTTAATCCATTTCGAAGGTCGATAAAGTGAATTAAAAATTCAAATGAATTTTACTCAAAGCGTGACAGTTTTTTTTTATTAAATTATACTAATCGAAAGAGAAACTTCTGACATTGAAACCCTCAAAAATTCAAGTTGGAGAAATGAAAAGCTCGAAAGTAATTAAATACCCAAGACCGGGCGGGACTGCGCGGACCGCCCGAATCACGCGTTTTGTCCATTACGCCCGGCCGCCGTCGTATTCTACCGATAGTAAACTAATCTCTGCTCTTAAAAATATATAGTCAAGAAATAAATCGATAGATTTTTAACTCAACTTTTGAAAGGGGTTCCTATTTTTGTTTTAAAATGCGATTCAATGGTCGACAAAATGAATTGAAAATTCAAATTGATTTTATTAAATATGGGACACGTTTTATTTTAAATTAAATTATACGAATCTAAAAAGAAACTTCTGGCGTTAAAACTCTCGCAAATATATATTGGAAAATTGAAAAGATTTAAATTAATTAAATACAAAACCCCTCAATCTTACCAATCTATTAAACCTTTAGATGATACACAGCGTTTAGAATTTAGAGTCTTTTTTCTAAATTCTGAAATTTTAGAATTATTTCCTTCAATCAAAATATCAAGAGCAGTTAAAACTCAAGAAAAGACTGTTGCAAAAAGGTCGATTCAACCCTGTGCAACAAAAGGAAAAACAAGAAAAAGACAAAAAAAGTGTTATTGAACGATTTAAAATTGTTGACTTGAATAATTATTAGAATTAGAGTTATAAACGGTAGAGTACAGCGTCACGGTGACCGAGCCAAACGTGTGATTCGAGTGCTGTGCGCAGTCTCTTGCGGTGTTTGGTATTTAATTACTTTAAAGCTTTTCAATTCACCAACATGAATTTTCGAGGGTTTGAACGTCAGAAATTCCTCTTTCGATTCGTATAATTTATTTTAATAGAAAACGTGTTCCACATTGAGTAAAATCCATTTAAATTTTCAATTCCCTTTATCGAACTTTAAAATGGATTTAATGACAAAAATAATGACACCATTCGAAAGCTGATAAAAAATCTTTCCATTTATGTCTTCAAAACAGAGCGCATTCTGCGCGAAAAAAACTTCGCGCACGCCGGGTGACGACGTTTTCGTAGACGCTCCCATATATGTATTTTATGAAAAATGCTTTCTTGAGAAGCTATACTTTAACCTTTAGAGGACGGAAATTTTCTGGTTCAAAAGAGCTTCTTTTTTCAATAAAAGTAATGTCTAAAAACCTCGGATCACTTTCAACCTTTAGAGGACGGGGATTTGGGTTTACTGTTTTCTCTCACTTTTCTATAGAAATCGAGTTTTTGTCATGTCTCACATCTCAAAACTAACACATGTAAAGGGTCGATCATGGACATGGCCTGTATAGGAGCCATCCCGTCTTCTAAAGGTTAATCAATATAGCCAACAAGTGTAAAAATGACTACATTAAGGATGTTCTATGGTGTCTTGCCATGCGGGAAAGAGAGAGTCTCCCCTCTCTCCGCGCACACCATTGCTATGACCGCGCAGCTCACCGCACGGACCACGAACTTGACTTTTTGTTAATGTTTTCATTAATTTCTTTAACTTTTGCGCGGTGACATGGGTTCAAATTTCGCATACCGCTTTATTTATATTCACTTGTGATGTTTCTAGTTTTTTATTAAATTTTGTACACTTTTCATCAATCGCACTCTAAAGTCAATCACATTTTTTCCGAGTCTCCATATAAGCCTATGTATAAGAAGTCAACTTCTATGTCGCATGTCTTCAAAATTTACGCGGAAAAAAATATTGAAAAAATTCATAGATATTTCTGACACTCTTACAAATAATATACTTCAATTTCATTAAATTCTGTTAACTTTGACGTAACCATAGAACATCTTTAAGTGTCTACTGCTTTCGCACGGAGTAATATAAAAATCTGACATAATGTGTGATATGGTAATCGCAAACCGGGAATATTTATTAAAATAATAATTATTATTATTGTCTAATCTTTGGGCCGCATTGCCCTATGCAGCTTGCTCAATTTATTTATACATCGAGAGACGCTCCGTGGATAGCCTAGCCAAACCTTTGGTCCTCGACGATCTCCTGAGCAACGGAGGTCGGACGTCGGCTGTTGATAAGGCGGTCCTATGTCCAATGCACTCGCGCACAATCTTGACCTTGTTCAGTGTATTGTGACAATAGAAACTCAAGAATCAATGCTGAGGTGAGAATATTCTGCAACCCGCGTCTTCATTCTCGCACAACCCCGTCTCTACACCCGTTTCTACACTTACACTAAGTCACTCGTGATAAATTTAGCAATCGCACCCATAACGATTCTCCGCCTCGATAGGCGGATCGGGACATACTACTCAGAGTGATCAGTTGGCAATTTTTTTCTTTTCTCTTTTATGTACGTTGATGTTTATTAACCCATTAACGCCGAAAAAGCCAAAAATCTTAATTTTATTTTACGTTTATTTTTAAAGTGCTTAAACATCAAGAATATGTCTAAAAATGTCTTACTTTATGTTTCTGGGGTCGCTCTACAAAATTCTTAAGTCAAAATGATGGTTAGTTTTCAAGAAAAAAAGGCGACTTTTTTTAAAAAAAAAGCACTGAAAAAATTTGTCGAGAAAAGTTTTAAAATAAAATTGTCTATCAAAATGACATGTTTTTATTCAGTAAAAATGAGCACAAATTTGCACAAACATTTCGAACTTTCGAAATATGCCATTTAAAATTAAAACTTCCAAAATAGATGTCTCACGATGTCGGCGAAGTAGAAATTTTTCGCAAAAAATTTCTGGGAACAAGTCTTATAATTAGCCAAGAAATACTCTTAAATTTTTTCAGATTTTTTGAGACAATTTTTCACTTTTTGAAAAATCCGGAATATCCAATTTTTCAAAATGTCTCTGAAAATTCTGAAAAGTTTCCTTATTCACTGTGAGTAACGAGAATAAAAAAAGTTTGAAAGACTTTGCAGTAGCTATTGCAAAGCATTATTTACAGAAACGGGTAAAGGACACTAATGTTGAGCATCAATCCAAACGTGTGCAAAAGCAAAAGGAATGTTCATCATGTTTTGTAAGAATGTGATGTCCCATAAGACATCCATATATAATGATACATATATTTAAATATAATAATAATTATCATATTTAAAACATCTATATATTCGAGTATTAACAACGCTTTCGCAATTAATATTACGAAAACGTTGTCAGTAACCGAAATCACGATATTGGTGAAACAGCGTTATTGCACAATTCCAATGTAACATTTAACCTTTAGAGGACGGGATGGATATACATGTGTTAGTTTTGATATGTGAGACATCACAAAAACTCGATTTCTATAAAAAAGTGAGAGAAAACAGTAAACCCAAATCCCCGTCCTCTAAAGGTTAAAAGTGATCCAATGTTTTTACATTAATTTTATTGAAAAAAATAGCTTTTTTGAACCAGAAAATTCCCGTCCTCTACCAAAAAGTGTTATAAGAAAAGTTTATTTAAATACACACAACGACGGCACTCTTCAGATTCGACTTTTGCATCGGGCCGACCTCGGGCCTAGAGAACCCGATAGTGACACGAGCGTGCAAACCTTGCAGAAGTGTTCGTGTGCAGAAATGCAATTCTCAAATGAAAATTAGGCGTGTGTATTTGGGCGTAGAAACACCAAAACACAAGTGGCTTTAAATCTTGTGGAATAATAAAATGTATCCACAGAAACACCAGCAACAATCTCCGTCGAGGACCCCCGACGATAGTGGATTAATAATCAACAGGGACCCGCTGTAGGAATCACCAGCGTGACCTGGATTCTGGAACTTTTGGACGAGGCCCCCGCCCAAAAAGGACGCCGCTGTTATCAAACCCAGCGACCTTCAGTTTGGAAAAATAGTAAGGGCTTAATTTAGAAAGAAACAAACCTTTTCGCCACGACAGAGTCGTGTAAACATTAATTACCTTATAAATTTTAAGTTAAAGTGTAGAATAAAATAATAAAATTGTATAAAATATGAAACTTTAAAATAAAATAATAAAGAAAGAAAATAAAGAAAAATAAATATATTTATGTCAAATTTATTTTAACCTATAACATAAAAAGTAACGACCAAATATAAAGCTAAGAGTAACGTAAGGTAGGTAATAAGTTAACACAAAGGCTCAGGAGCCGTATACGGATTTTCTGTAAAAACAAGAATATATTGTTTTGCAAACATATCTGCTGGCACCGATTTTAAGAGTCGGATCATAACAAGAACGTATACATTTTGCGAAGTACGTCAATTTATTTATGCAAAACATGCTTTCCTAATAAACATTAGATATTTATAAAAGTTTGAAAAACAAATTTTTAAATTAAAAAAAATAAAAAAGGAAACGAAAAAAAATAAAAATAAAACAACAGAATAAAAAAAAATAAAACAGTCCTGTTTGTCTACCTCCACGAGATGACTGTTGGTTAACGTCACAAAGACGACTGAACAACAAACAAATACAATACAAAACAAGACTATAAGATCACTATTTATTTATTCATTTTTTTCTGACGAACTATAAATTTTGATGAAAAATTTCTAACAACAAAAAACTCTTTAAATCAGTCAAGGAACACTATCAAATTTTTTCAGAATTTTCAAAGACATTTTTGAAAAATTGGTTGAAAAAGTGTTACATTGGAATTGTGCAATAACGCTGTTTCAGCAATATCGTGATTTCGGTTACTGACATCGTTTTCGTGATATTAATTGCGAAAGCGTTGTTAATACTCGAGTATATAGATATTTTAAATATGGAAAGATATTATTATATTTAAAACATCTATATATTCGAGTATTAACAACGCTTTCGCAATTAATATTACGAAAACGTTGTCAGTAACCGAAATCACGATATTGGTGAAACAGCGTTATTGCACAATTCCAATGTAACATTTAACCTTTAGAGGACGGGATGGATATACATGTGTTAGTTTTGATATGTGAGACATCACAAAAACTCGATTTCTATAAAAAAGTGAGAGAAAACAGTAAACCCAAATCCCCGTCCTCTAAAGGTTAAAAGTGATCCAATGTTTTTACATTAATTTTATTGAAAAAATAGCTTTTTTGAACCAGAAAATTCCCGTCCTCTACCAAAAAGTGTTATAAGAAAAGTTTATTTAAATACACACAACGACGGCACTCTTCAGATTCGACTTTTGCATCGGGCCGACCTCGGGCCTAGAGAACCCGATAGTGACACGAGCGTGCAAACCTTGCAGAAGTGTTCGTGTGCAGAAATGCAATTCTCAAATGAAAATTAGGCGTGTGTATTTGGGCGTAGAAACACCAAAACACAAGTGGCTTTAAATCTTGTGGAATAATAAAATGTATCCACAGAAACACCAGCAACAATCTCCGTCGAGGACCCCCGACGATAGTGGATTAATAATCAACAGGGACCCGCTGTAGGAATCACCAGCGTGACCTGGATTCTGGAACTTTTGGACGAGGCCCCCGCCCAAAAAGGACGCCGCTGTTATCAAACCCAGCGACCTTCAGTTTGGAAAAATAGTAAGGGCTTAATTTAGAAAGAAACAAACCTTTTCGCCACGACAGAGTCGTGTAAACATTAATTACCTTATAAATTTTAAGTTAAAGTGTAGAATAAAATAATAAAATTGTATAAAATATGAAACTTTAAAATAAAATAATAAAGAAAGAAAATAAAGAAAAATAAATATATTTATGTCAAATTTATTTTAACCTATAACATAAAAAGTAACGACCAAATATAAAGCTAAGAGTAACGTAAGGTAGGTAATAAGTTAACACAAAGGCTCAGGAGCCGTATACGGATTTTCTGTAAAAACAAGAATATATTGTTTTGCAAACATATCTGCTGGCACCGATTTTAAGAGTCGGATCATAACAAGAACGTATACATTTTGCGAAGTACGTCAATTTATTTATGCAAAACATGCTTTCCTAATAAACATTAGATATTTATAAAAGTTTGAAAAACAAATTTTTAAATTAAAAAAAATAAAAAAGGAAACGAAAAAAAATAAAAATAAAACAACAGAATAAAAAAAAATAAAACAGTCCTGTTTGTCTACCTCCACGAGATGACTGTTGGTTAACGTCACAAAGACGACTGAACAACAAACAAATACAATACAAAACAAGACTATAAGATCACTATTTATTTATTCATTTTTTTTCTGACGAACTATAAATTTTGATGAAAAATTTCTAACAACAAAAAACTCTTTAAATCAGTCAAGGAACACTATCAAATTTTTTCAGAATTTTCAAAGACATTTTTGAAAAATTGGTTGAAAAAGTGTTACATTGGAATTGTGCAATAACGCTGTTTCAGCAATATCGTGATTTCGGTTACTGACATCGTTTTCGTGATATTAATTGCGAAAGCGTTGTTAATACTCGAGTATATAGATATTTTAAATATGGAAAGATATTATTATATTTAAATATATGTAACATTATATATGGATGTCTTATGGGACATCACGTTCTTACAGAACATGATGAACATTCCTTTTGCTGTTGCACACGTTTGGATTGATGCTCAACATTAGTGTCTTTTACCCGTTTCTGTAAATAATGCTTTGCAATAGCTACTGCAAAGTCTTTCAAACTATTTTTATTCCCGGTGCTCACAGTAAATAAGGAAACTTTTTCAGAATTTCAGAGACATTTTGAAAAATTGGATTTTCCGGATTTTTTAAAAAGTCGAAAATAGTCTTAAAAAAATCTGAAAAAATTTAAGAGTATTTCTTCGCTAATTAAAGACTTTTTGTTCCTAGAAATTTTTAGCAAAAATCTTTAGTTTTCGAGAAAAACGCTTCTAAGGTTAAAAAAAAAATTTCTACTTCGCTACTATCTTGAGACGTCTATTTTGGAATTTTTACTTTCTATAGGTCATATTTTGTAAGTTCACAATGTTTGTGAAAATTTGTGCTCATTTTTGCTGATTAAAAACATGCTATTTTAATAGAAAATTTAATTTTTTAATTTTTCTCGACAAATTTTTCAATGCTTTTTTTGAAATAAAGTTGCCATCTAATCATCATTTTGACTTTATAGTTTTATAGAGCGACCCCAGAAACATAAAGTAAGTCATTTTTAGACATTTTTTTGATGCTTAAGTATTTAAAAAATAAACGCAAAGTAAAGTTAAGATTTTCGGCTTTTTCGACGTTAATGGGTTAAGCGAGAAGAACAAAGAAAACAAATTCCATCTGCAACCTTGATACTCATGAGGCGATCGCCTAACGTTCCCGAAAAAGCGATGAAAGAGGGGAAACACGTACTCTCGTGCTCTTATCTTTACGTATAGTCGCACGCGAAATTGTACACTCGCAATAAAATAAACAAGTGTCGTCGATTGGATTCAAAATTCCAAAGGCCGAACAATTTCCGTGACTTATGTTAAATATGTTATTAGATATTTTTATTATTGTTAAATTAATTTCTTACAATATTAAACCCACCGGATTGAATAGCAGCTATTTTTTAATTTTAAGTTTTCATTATTGGGCTTTTGAATGACTCATTATATTAATATTTCCTAACAATCTCCATAATTTTATCAACTAGTTGGTATGTTTAAATGTATGTTTTAAATTAACAATGAGCAGAAGAGTTAGGTAAGTGATAAGTTAACCTACCGTATACTTCTATGGAGATTAAATAGCCATAGTATTAACCTAAAATTCTGTTAGTTTTAGTATTTAATAGTTTTAGTAGTAATATTAATATTAATCCCTCAAAATTGAATAGCATCTCTTTTGTAACAGGGTGGATGCTATCTATAATAGGGTTTTATTTGTCCTATGCATATCCTCAATGCACAGAATTATCACGTTATTATGATCAGCTGCGTTATCAGGTAGTTGATCATTTCACCACGATCACTTGTTGATCCGGCCGTAGCGATCCTGCAGCTCCGCACGATGTTGTCCAACCTGAATACAATGTGTGTACTTACCTTGGTACACACTTTCTCTGTGTGAGAAATACTCTTCGTCAATACCCGTGCTCGGCTAGTCAGACGTATGTTGTACGAAGTGTAATGCATGTGTGTAATACCTGACGTAATGAATCACTATATGGCGAATAAATAATTATCAGAGCGAGAAGCACTCTTACGGGTAAAAAATAGACACGGCGAGAGTTCCTTGCGCGCCTGCTCAGGAAAGAACAAGTTATCCTCTGATGATACATCTTGACCCTTCTCTTCTTCTCTCTTTATCTCTTTATCTTTGGTTGACCCTAATTGACGGTTTGGTCGCTTCAGGTTCACCTATCTATTCCTCACCACGGATGGAATGATGCTGGTGAGTCCTAGTCACTCGGTATTATTTCTTTTTTTGCGGTCTGTTTACCATTACACCCCCCTTCCAGACGCAAGGTATATTCCTATATATCACGCTTTAAGCTTTTGTAGACGTGTTGGGATGTGCATGGAGATCTGGTTCGGAAGTAAGATCATTTTCCGTCTTTTTCTATTAAATATATTCCTAAACCCTCATATTTTCAGCTTTCCGTTCATAGTTTAGGTAGTCATAGGATTGTTCCCCTGGTGGACCGGTCCTGACTCGGGGTTGTAGGAGCTATCAGCTATTTCTAACTTAGCTTAGGTTGTTGCGAAATTTTGCGGTTCGCCTTGTTTTCGTACGCTCAGCGTTTTGACTATCGCAGGAGTCTGTCTTCGCACGTTGGTGACCCTCGCTACGATTCCTTATCTCAAAATGTCTTGGGCGAAGTGTGCTACTCGACTCACTATATCCGTTTCAAACCGATCTGCTCGCTCGGACCCCGTAACTAGGCATACCAATCGTGTGCCGAGTCCCGCGACAGAGAACTAACGCGAGTGGCTTTCCTTATCGTTACTCGTCACAGCTGAATGATTATATTTATATTGTAGCATATGTTTTTTCAATTCCGTCATTACTCTCTCCTACAAGGAGAGGCCACACCCCCTCGAAAACAGATTCTTACCAAACTCTGGGATATAATTTCAACTATAAAAATATGAAGAAAGGCGAAGATTTAGTGTCCAATGGCCTTTTTTACGATAAATATAAGCAAGTAATGAAAAATCTTGCCAAAAAATCCTTAACTTTGATTGATTATAACTCTAAAACAATTAAAGATGTACATTCAAACCAAAATTTGAAAGAAAGATGATGTCGAGTAGATATGTTTTGAAGAAAATGAAGAATAAATATCTTGATTTGGTCAAAAATTATGGAAGAAATAAAAATTAAATAAACTTTTATTGAAAATTTAGCATTACAATTTGATGAATTCTTCAGACCAAAATTTCGTCTAATTTTTATTTCTTTCATAACTTTTGACCAAATTAAGATATTTAAACTTTTGTTTTTTCAATATGTATCTACTTGATGTCAGCTTTTTTTTAGTTCAGTTTGATTATACATCTTCAATTGTTTCTGAGTCACAAGCAATCAAAATTAAGAGTTTTTTTGGCGAGATTTTTCATTATTTGCTTATATATATCGTAAAAAAGGACATTGGACACTAAATAGAAATTATATCCCAGAGATTGGTAAGGGTTCGTTTTCCAGAGGGTGTGGCCTCTCCTTGAGATAGAATTATGTCCTGTCGTGAACGGAGTGTCCAATTTACTATAAGTATGAAAAAGGTGAGTCGTGCACTACGAAGAAGTTATGAGATGAATGAGTAGATGTTTGAGTGTGATAGGTAGGGTAGAACTCGACTAAAGTCAAATTAATTGCACTTATATTCGATATCATCATAGCGGTCGGTTAATCCTCAGCTTTCATATTAATATTAAAGTCGGTCGTTATAATTATAATTGATCACAAAGGAGAATGAATTTAGTAGCAGATTCAGACAAATTGGATGGATAAGCCGCCATGGATTTTCTATAAAAAACGCACATGAGTAAAGTATACGTTGACCCAATAATCCGAAGGATGATGTACTTCGGTGTGTTGGAAATACGGGGTCAGATTGTGCAAGAGATTTAACCTTATAAATATTGCGAATCTATAGGGCAACGCCTTCACCCTCCTTACTTACTCGATCTAATCTAGATAGTGTATATCCAGAGAGGCATAATATGCCAGAGGAATCGAGCTTGTTAAGGAAAGTTTCGGATAGCGCTACGACATCGTAGGGCAATGGAGAAATGAGTGAGTCAGTGGAGGAGAAATGTACTTTCAAGTGATTGATATTGCTATGAAAAAATGAGGAAGAATAGGAATAATTAACTTAAACCTTGCCAATCCGTATGGCATTCGCTTAAACTAGTACAGTCCCATTCCCGGGACTGTAAAAGCCGTATAAGGGCGCGACTCCTTCTGGAGAGGTATTTGATGGTACGCTGAATTCACGTCTAGTACTGATATTTCTTCAGCTTACGCAGAATGTCCTGTATGAACGGGACGGGATAGGCGTCCGATTTCGTTAGAGCATTGACTTTTCTAAAATCAATGCTAAACCGATGCGATCCGTTCTCTTTACGTACCATCACCACGGGGCTTGACCAACCGCTGTCCGAGCTCTACAAACTCTAAATCTAGCATTTTTCGGACTTGGCGGTGCATCTCCTCCTGGATCTTTTCCGACACTGGGTTATACTTTTGCTTTATCGGGCGAGCTGATCCCACGTCGATCGAGTGCTCGATGAGTTGGGTTCGTCCGATTTTAGGAGAAGTATTAGACAGTACATTGTTCACCAGTTTTCGCAGTAGCGCTTTGTTTTAAATTGTTTTACATAGCTTGTTGCTTAAAAGAAAATAATTTAATTTAAATCTTGTAACTAAACAAACACTAAGTATAAGTAAAGAAAACTGTTAATTGCGAAGAAAAAAAATTAAAGCTTACTTGTTTACACAAAACACAAAAAAATGTTAATGCATCTTAAAAGAAAAATACAAGAAAATTTTTAGTAGACTAAGCCTAAAAAAAAATATTTTAATTAGCACACAGCAAATAGAAAGAATTGTAAATTATTAATTATGGTATTGGAATGCAATAGGAGGGTATATGGCTATTGTAACAAAAAAAAATTACTTTGCAATTGAATATGAGGGCATGGGAAGGGAAAAGAAACAAATGCAAAGAGTGCAAAAATTGTGCAAAGGTAAGGGTAAAAATGGCTATTGAGTGCAACTTTTTAATTATAAGCAACAAGAAAAATGTTAATCTCACTGGCAATGCCAATGAGAAGATTAATCAAGCAATATATAAAATACAAATGCAAATTATATACAGCAAAGAAGTAATAAGCTATATATGTTTTATAAGCTTTTAAAGTGTCCTCCGTGCAAACCCAAAACTGAAAAAAGCAACGTATACATCGGAATCAAATATGATCTGGTAGCGACTGTGGTGCGGTTGAAAAATTATTAGGGACGTTTAAATTGCCGTTACTGTACAAGCAGTTTATCGACATCCGACCGTGGACACCGCGGCTAAAATCCGTTATGATAGGAAATTCGCCTGCTCTTCTAAAGGGGCGTAAGGTGCGTAATATCTTCGAGGTGGGAGATAATTACTTTTTTCTCAGACCGCTTTGGCAGCGGTTCGTAGATGCAATGAGATGAGTTATGAGAGATCCTTAGTTTTAAATTTAAATGTTTATATATGCAAGGTGAGTTGATGGACTATTAAAGCGCGTGTCTTCGGAGGCTGACCTTATTGATATCCCCCATCTTTCCCCTCATACCGAATGAGACGAGTCTGGTCAATTCAAAGTCACTAAATCATCCAAGACTTGATATTGTCTGCGAAGTTTTGCTAGAAATAGAATCAGCTTCACTAGAATCAGCTCGTAGTTGGTTCAGCTTAATGTCAGTCTCATCAATACGACAGTTGATAGAGTTGTACCAATACATCATCTGCATTTCCAGCGAGGAGACCGTACCTACGAACGACTCCAACGAGCGTTTTCACGGCTGGAACATTAGCTACGATCGTATCAAGTTTGTCCACATTCTCCAACCTGGCAGCAATGCTCGGGAGTAAGTCGTTAGGTATAAATGATGACTGCGAAGAATGAGATGCAGTCGAACTAACTGAGGAGGTACGTAGGCGTACTTCGATTTGTCTCCGCTATACACGCGGCACAAACTTTCATTTCTACATCTGCTTCATTGCGCACAATACTCAGCTTGGCAGATGAGCTGTAATAATTATTACCACATTTCTCACAGTTTATGGAATTAGAAGTAGATGTAAATGCCTTTAAGCACGACTGGCAGGTTTGGCTCATATTGAATAAGAGTAAATAACAATGTATGTAGATTATCACACAGCAGAAAACCGACTTAAGTACGCATAAACCTTGTTTAAACCAGTGCACTCGACTAAGAAACGACAAATTCTATCCGACAGTATATAATATTAACACTGAGAGTACGTTATGTATAAAACAAGATTCAACTCAACAAAAACAATGAAATATCACAACATACAGTATTAAAAGCCCATATTTTAAAGGTTTTTCCATTTCTTCGACGAGTCACACGCATTGCCAAGCCAGTAAGGTAATTTGATTGAGTCCAGGGCATTAGAAACATGACTGCGAAGAGATTTAAATATTTGATAATCAGCGAACAGGCCCGTCCTTTTGAATTTGTTATACGCAGCATTCCTTTCCCCAATGATAAGCCTAATCTGACGTGTAACCCAGGGTTTGAATGAGGGTTTAATTGTAAGGAGACTTCTACGTGCCAGGGTATTAAAAGTAGTTATAATTGAATTATTGAGTTGTGAGATAACAATATTCTTATAATGGGAAGGGTCAATGGAGAAAATTGATGATTAATGATAATAGTCAGTCGAAGGGTGAGTAGAATTAAATAAAGAGGTATGACTAGAAAAGGAAAATAGGAATGAAATAGATTTTGCTGGTCGTGCTTTAAAAGATTACACAGACCCACAAAAAAAATTGAAAGTCCCAAAAATTTGACCATGGTAGCCATATACTTTTGGAGTTGCTGATTACGAATTCGGGGTTAGTTTAACCCCAGCAGATCTTGGTGAAGGTCATTTCAAGGTGAAATGTACAAAATTAGCGGTAACCAAGGTTTAACCAGTAAATACGTATGTTTTTGAGGTCGCTGAATTCGAATCCGATGTCCATTTGACCCCATCACCACAGGGTCAAGATTATCTCAAGGTGAAATATACAAAATTAGCGATCACCAAGGTTTAACCAGTGAATACATATGTTTTTGAGGTCGCTGAATTCGAATCCGAGGTCAATTTAACCACATCACCTCAGGGTCAAGGTCATGTCCTGAGCGCTAAACTCTAAGCCTCTAAACCCTATACACTTAAACCCGTAAACCCTAAACCCTTAAATCCTAAACCCTTAGTGAGCTACATTCAAATTTGTTAGAAGTATATGCAATTCAATAAAGTACCCATAAAAATTTTAAGCCCATTTCTCTTTTTTCAAGGCTGCTTAATGAATCTAAAATTACAGTTTTTACATTCTCATAAAGATGAGTTCCCAGAAAACCTAGGTGATTATACCGAAGAACAGGGAGAGAGCTTTCACCAAGATGTCAAGGCAATGGAGCGTAGGTACCAAGGAAGATGGGATATAAATATGGTAGCAGATTATTGTTGGTCGTTGAAACGAGATCTACCATCAACGTCGAAAAAGCAGAAGCGTATTCCACTTCGTAAATCATTCGACGATAAAATACTTCAGATCAATAAGGATGCCACTATCCTGCGGTAAACCAAGCAACAGAATTAGACTTGTGACTTGCGAAGTCATTTGTGAAGTTTGCAATGCACGACTATCAAGCTCACTAAACTTCTCCGATAATGATATTGTGAAACACTCGAGAGCATTAACTCTATCTCCCAACTCCAAAAACGTGCCTTAGAAGATTCTTTCACCTTATCTACACGAGCATGTAGTTGCCTAATCTTGGATTTTACCTCGTTCAGCTTCGACTTCGACTTTGGCGGAGTAGTAATAGTCGCGGAGGCTTCGCTATTTGGGATCGACTCGGTAATATTGGAAGAGGGCGCAGCGCCGAGAGGTTGCTTAGCATCCTGCTATAAGGAAGGCGAAGGAGGCAAGGCTAAGCATTTAGACGTGGTGATGGAAGCGCAGGTAGTGGAAAAGGGCATTATCCTCGACCGCGGTAGAGACGAGGGCGGCGGCTGGGATTGGTAATCCAGTAGGTGACGATCTCTGAACAATAGTAGGTATTTAGTATTTATCGCGACCGCCATGAGAGCACATCAACGGCGCTCACGAAACAGTTTGTGTGCGACAGTTGGTTACACTTCGCGACACATCTCAGTATAATCCTTACGTGACAAACGGCCGCAGCAAACAAAGCACTAAATTATTCAAGAATATGTCTCTAAAATTTCAGAACAAAATTCGGAATATTTTCGGAGATACAGAAGAAATAGTAAGCAAGCGTCGAGCAGGTATCTGAGCGGCCGGACCGCGAGATCCTTCAGATTAGTATTATCATTCTTGTAAGGATTGTGAAACTAAAAATCCAGCATTATAAATGTTTAAAAATTAATTTTTTATAATTGTTTAATAATATTTGTATTTTTAGCAGCTTACAGGGGACCAGAGGGATACTGAAACAAGTGGAGATTCATCGTTATAAGGCAACAAATATACATATCTATTAATACTTCGAGCACTTTTCCATGATATTTTGACTATAATTGATCTTAATGTTTTAAACCCACTCTGGAAATTTATAAGCAGTTTCTGACTATAAAAAGACATCTTTTAGACAGCATTAGGTTTCCAGAGTCCGGAGCAGATTTGCTGATTCTCGTGCTATCAGAATCATCGTTATAAGGCAACAAATATACATTTCTTTTAATATTACGGGCACTTTTCCTAGATATTTTGAACATAAGTGAGTTTAATAATTTAGACCCACTCTGAAAATTTATAGGCAGTTTCTGACTATAAAAAGACATCTTTCAGATAGGATTTGGTTTGAGAGTCCGGAGCAGAATTGTCGAGTTTCACTGTATAAGGTTTAAATGGCTTACAAGAGTGTGATAGCATACATTTATGACTTTAAAAGTATTTTTAATGAAAAATTTAGAAAATTTTACAAAAAAAGTCATGTTTATGTTTGTAGTGAAAAATGCATCCCCTGGGAGCTACAAATTCATGAAAATGGGTATATAATGCAAAAAAGTGCTAAAATGTCAACTTTGACTCTCTGTAACTTAAAATAATGTTCCCGAAAAAATCTGAAAAAATTCAGAACTACTGGATACCTCTAAAACATATTCCCATAGATATAGCAATATTAATTTTTTTCATCTTTGATTTCACAGAGAACCACCCATATATATATGAATGGTAGCACTACGTGACCACACAATGGATGAGTACTACTATCAGCGAGCTTGGCACTGGCAACTCGCGACTCGAGAAGCGATTTGTCTAGAGCGGTAGCTAATTGCAAACCGCTCGGACCTATTGCGGCTGTGATTGATGCACCTGGACCGAACAACGCTCGGATCCGGAATTCGCCTACGTCGACCTGACATCACCAGGACGGTAACTTCGTCGGCTAGTGCTCAATCTCACTAGCTCTAAGACATCGCAGGTCTCCGAATCCATTCCGAATCCTGGGATCTGTCACAAATCAGTCCATTCCTTTTCTGTTTAGCTGCAGCTGGACTATTTCGCGGTCGTCGGGAGTCATAAATTTATCCTTCTTGGGGACTCCCTGTATTTTGGGGTGTGCGGCTGTCCCTTCTAACCGCTTCCCCGCGCGTTTTTTGCGCAGTCAAGGCACATCCAGACGGTGTACCTTAAGGGGATGTCGGACCCGTAGCCTCCATCAAAAGCCGCTCAATCTCGCGGCTTCGAATGGCGCTGTAGTCAGGTGTCGATTTCTACGATAAACGTACTTAAAACATAAATTATAAATTTTGCAGCTACATAGAGCTGTTGAAAGATACTTTCCCCCCTAGCTATGACTAAACTTAAGGTAATTATAATATTACTCTTGGCAGCAAAAGTTTATTTTTTTAAAACAATGTGAAATACGTCTCATATTCAATGAATCTATATCTGCCGTAATGCTACACGCAACGTATTTCACATTTTTTAAAAAAAATAAACATTTGCTGCCAAGAGTAATATTATAATTACCTTAAGTTTAGTCATAGCTAGGGGGGAAAGTATCTTTCAACAGCTCTATGTAGCTGCAAAATTTATAATTTATGTTTTAAGTATGTTTATCGTAGAAATCGACACCTGACTACAGCGCCATTCGAAGCCGCGAGATCGAGCGGCTTTTGATGGAGGCTATAGCTCCGACATCCCCTTAACTTACCACAAGTGTGGCACGTGATCAGCTTGAGGAAAACTTCTTCTCGATCTTCTTCCTTAAGTCCGACGATTCCCCAAGCTTCGAGGATGAACCACTCGATGACTATCGATCGGGACTTTTACGTATCCCCTTCCTCCTTCTCCTAAACCGAGGAGAAGACTTGTGGGTTTTCTTCCTAAATGGCGTATTTTTATCCACCTTAACCTTTGCTGTCTGGCTACTCGTTTGCATGGTCCTAAGAGTTTCCTTCAGGACTTTTGTGAGCCCTTCAAATGGATCTTCCCGACTCGGCTCACTTACCTCCTTAGCCTCGCTTGCTACCTTCGGCTTGGCGGTCGGCCGCTTCTTGGACTTAGCCTTGTAGGCAAGTGTCGGCAGCATTAAATAATCTGCCCGAGTCGGTCGATACAACTTTTCTCGCTCAAGCGTTTACTTGACATCAATCGCCAGCTCCAATAAATCTTCTATGGATTTGGCTTCAGCTCTTTTAAGCAACCGCTAAAGCTGAGATAGCATGTTACGGTAGAGGTGCAACCGGAGTGTTCCGAAACTTCCGAAAGTATCTGCACACGCGCCGTACGGCGGTGATGCACAGTCGGTTTATCAAAAATGTTTTTGTTTAATTTTTCACTTTTCATTTTCATTTTTTTTAATTTCATATACAGTAAGATTCATAACGTAAGAAACATGTAAATATTCTGCATATTTTTCTACGTGTCGAAAATGAGTTTATTACAGTCAGTATTTTAAGTATTATTTTCGTAACCAAACATATGGTTATCCAATATTTTTTAATATTTGTTTATTTTTCTAATTAGTTTTATATGATTAAATATAAAATTTTACTGATTTTAAAATAAGTATTTTATTTGCTTTTGGAAGTATATAAATAATATTTATTTATTATTTATTTATTTATCTAATTGTTTTTTTGTATTGTAACGGTATTAATTATTAAAAGACGTTTTGAATTAAATTAATATCGTTTAGTAAACGCGAGTATTCGATATAATAACTTTTCTCGGAAACGGCGCAGCGAACGAACAACGATCCGATTCAGTACGGCGAAGGACGGTCAACGCTACGGTTTAGCAGGGCCGTACTACGAGCGAATAAACGATACGTGCGAGGAAACTCTACCGCGACGCAGACGAGCGATCGAGGATCGGTACGTTTCCCGGGGTACATGTGCTATCGCCATTGACGAGAGGAAACGCAGCGAGCCCAAGGAAGCGGGGCTTGACGTAGTGGTTCGTGTGGGAATCTTGCCACGAGAGAGACGGTGCGCGACGTGCTCCGCCGTCTCTCCTCCTGTGTTTTTCCTCGGTCCTTGCCTCGACGAGAAGGCTACCTGCCCGACAAACGGCTAGGAGGCCTAAGGCGTAGTTGGCGTCCAGGACATTGTAAGGACGCCACATCAAGCGTAAGTCGGGATAAAATCCCATACTTCAATACAGTGTGATCGCGAACGGATCACCGTTGCCAGCGGGCAACGCGTTCGAAAATCGAGAGCGAGGGAGAAGGGACGACTCGGCCGGCGACTCCCGTCTCTCTCACTCTAATACTTAGAGGTAAACCTCGTTAGACTTTCCTCGCGATATAGCTCAGGACGATCTCGCCGAGGGATCGACGCGACTTCATACGAGACACTAATCGGGACTTCGCGTGACGTCTATACGACACAACCGCACACCTCATTATATTCCTTTGTAACCTTCTTTAGTTGGAACTTTGATTTTATTTAATAAATCCAACATAATTAATTCTTTAACTTGAGGTTATTTACTTTTGCATGTATATGTCGTGTTGTCAATTGAATCCGGAATATCCCAAAACCACTTTGTAGAGGCGAGACTCATGCCGAGCAATGAGCCTCTCGAGTTCACGTACTCGGAGGCTAAGGTAAAGGTAAGACGGAGAGCGTGGTGCTCCCCGTGTCATTATACCAGGACGGCAAAAAAAAGCCGCCCGATTTAACGGAAGTACCGGTATTGCACAGTGCGGCCGAGGTAAACTCACATCGGTTCGCGCGGGCCGCATTGACCGCATCGAGAGAGGTAGAGACCCCATGCCGTGGCCCCTATGGCCATGCTTCTAATTTCGGTCTTAATTAGAGGCAGACCCGTTACAGTATATTGTTTTAAATGATGTAGATTTTATGGTTATATATATGTATATGCAATATTCTACGTGAAGTGGTCTGATCAAAATTTTAAAATGCACCAAATTTTGGGTACACATTGCAAATGGTTTTCAGAATGCAGAAAAAATTTTTTAAGTAGTGGAATCTACTTGCTCAAAAGTTATTCTAACCTCAAAAGTGAATTTTTCCAAGTTATTTTCAACACCAGCTGGGTTTACCGCTATTTAACATTCGTTGCTAATTATGTCCAGAATTCATTATTCTGAGTTACAATTTTTAATTCTAATTTATCCATAATACAATTTCTAATTTATCTTTTAAAAAAGTGTAAGTGCGCCACAATTGATTATTTTATCCAAAAGTCTAAAAGAAAGCTTGGAGCAATACTTTTTAAATGGTCGGAAGCAATTTTATGGCCTTTAATTTGGAAAAAAGTTATGATAATTTAAAACTCGCTTACCGTTATACCATCCTTCCAGATTCGCATAGTCTGTATGACGGACTCTGCACTTCAAGAAACAGGAAAGAGGATGAAGAAATTACTCACAATCAGGATTTAAACCATATATTTTCTAATAAAAATAAATAAATATATATACATACGAGGCAGAGAGGTCACTGGTTTCATCCTTCTGAGATCAGCCCTACTTCCATCGCACCACCTTGATTTCGACGTGCGCTTTGAAGCGAGAGCACTTCTTTGGATCGATGACCTTTTGCAGCGTCAGAGCGTACATTTTTGCTTCTTTGCGCCGCATGTTCCGTTCGTGGACGGCTGAGGCTGAAGCCTGGCCACGCGCTCAACGGCTTTTCTTTTGGAGTCGTCCGCCTTCTGCTGGAAGCGCCTATGTTCTTCCAAGGCCTTGATATAGGCTGCTCAGCCCTCAGCCGCTACTGGCTCTCCTCCTTGCGCATTCGTTACTCGGCGGCTGCTCCTTCTTGAGCCCCTTTATGTTCAGCACGGAACCTGGCCATGACCTGGCGCTCATCCTTCAGGTCCTCTACTCGTCTACCCCAGACCTTCTTGACAATGGGAGCCGACGGATGGGTCAGATCAAAGGCCTCAATTTTGGCCAGTGCCACCTCTTCGGCTGCCCGTAGCTGAACCCTCAGGGCCTTCATCCTCCTGAGGGCAGCCTCTGTCTCCTGCCATTCCTCTTCCACAGGAGTGTGTCCGACAGAGTTGGCATCCGGGAGTCGGGCGTCGATTTTTCCTGCGGATCTATCTGCTCGGGGATACTCAGTCCCCCTTCCGCACTCTGATGCAAGAGGAACATGTCTGCGGAGAAGGGAGAGAAATGGTCCCCTTCGCTTGGGAGAGCCAGTTCGCAGGAGTGAACACGTAGGTCGTATCCTGCCCATTACCGTCGTCCGAGACCTCCTCGAGGACGACAGTAGCTACATCGTCCTGGTCACGGCAATGCTCCTCCTGGAGCTGCTGCTACCTCCGGTCTAGGGCATCTAAAACAAGCATCTGAAGAGATATGTACGAGGGAGAATAATGCGAGCGAGTCTCATGGCGAGGGAATTCGGTGTAATCCGCGCGAGACGTCGCATACGTCTTTAGATAGGTCCCGCGTTCCCAAACAATATAATGATCGTTCCCGGAAAGCAACCGCGACCGTGCAGCACCATTATTCTGGAAGGCAGTATATCCTTGCGAATCCTAAACTATCCATACCTTTCTTACGAACGATTAAAAATGATCCGGTATACTTAGGAGCAAGCTTAGCCGAGGAACCTTGTGCGATGGACGAGAGGATCCTGTTGCGTTTCCACACAAGATCTCCGACCTCGAATTCGGCTGGCCTTCGTCGCGAGTTGAAGATTTCGGCTTGCCAGGCCTTACTGGCAGCCGATATAAAATTAAAGTTTTCGTGCAGTTTTGGAAACTGTTTGATTTTGTCATTCCAATTCTGCAGCTTCTGGAACCCAAACTGTTTCTGGGCAAGCCAGTCTTGCTATCGACGAGCTGTACTTGGTGCCTCAAGTTTGCGACCGTAGTTCAGTACATCCGGGCTTCATTCAGTAGAACTTAGCACCGCTGAGTTCAGTGAAAAGACTAGCTCTGGCAGCTTGTCGTCCCAGACGGTGTACTTATCCTGGATATACGACGCCACCATCGTTTCAAGAGTCCGATGGCCCTCTCGACGGGATGATCCTGTGCGTGATAAGGGGGAGTCATCGAATGATAATTTTCCTCGGCTTCGAGGTATTCGTCTACGAGTTTATTTTTAAACAAAGTCCCGTTGTCCGAATGGAATACTTGCGGTGTGCCGAACCGAATGTGTGTGTATTGCGTTAATTTTTCTTATTGGGATTGCTTCAATCCAGCGCTAGAGCCTAGCAGAGCTAGCTAGTGGACGCTGGCCGGTTATATCTTCTGCTACCACCCGGCATGGTCTGTGTGATTGACGATGACTCTTTAACTCTACGTAAGCTCGTTACTCGACCATACACTGCTGGCACACATGACATCGCTTAACGTAATCCGCAAATTGAGTGTAAAACCGTGGCCATTAATAACTCTGAGCCACGCGTGCGAATGTCTTCTCCCTTCCAAGATATCCGGCTAAGGGATCATCGTGGTTCTCTCTCAAAATGAATGACCACCTTTTCCAATTCTTTGTCGGGTCGATAGATGTATAGATTCCCCCCGACTAGTTTCCAGCTCGAGAAATCGCGAGACCTGTCAGAGACATTGTTGATCCAATCTAGGTACCAGGATTCCATAGTCGTTTGAGCCCAAGGTATTGCTCGCGTCTGTATACAGGATAAACAGTCCATTAGAATTAAAACTTTACAGAACCGGAGCAGTCACGATCAGGGCCTTTAATTGTTGAAAGGCTTGCTCCTAGGTTCGGTGATCGTGGCGTAATCTGGCATAAAACGCCGGTACCACGAAGCCATGCCAAAGAATCGTCGAAGGTGTTTGAGGTTCTTAGGAGCCGGATACATTCTTATGGGCTCCGCCTTGACTGGGTCGGGACGAATTCCATCCCTGTTAACCAGCACTTCAAGGTATTGAACCTCTTCTTGACAGAAGACACACTTGTCTATGTTCACCGTCAAGTTGGCTTTGGTCAATCGATCTAGCACGGACTCGTGATGCTTCTTGTGCCCTTCAAATGTTTCGGTGTCTATAATAATGTCATCGAGATAAGAAAAGGCATGCGGCTCGAGATCAGGGCCAATAACTTGGTCGATCATGTGTTGGAAGGTTGCGCCGGTGTATGCCAATTCGTATGGCATCCGCATAAACTGATACAGTCCCATCCCCGGGACTGTGAAAGCCGTATAAGGGCTATCCGGATCCAATACTGCTCTGAATTTTCGTACAAAGTTTACGCCTACGTAGCATTCGGCGTCAAGATTAGGTATAATCGCTGCCCTTATTTCACGTGTCTCACTTTCGACAGTGAACGGTAGAAAAACGTGACCGCTTAGCGGTTAGTAACTACCATCCGCCATCTTGACGCGTCCGGCAATCGTCGCAATGAGCTCCTTGCCCAATACTTTGGCGACCTGCAGACTGCTGGGTCCCATAACGCTTGTGGAGGCTCTGGGGTCATATAAGGATCTTATACGAAATCCTTTTATCACCACTAGAAGCCAGCTACGACTCTCATCCTCCGGTTTATATGATGAGGTTGGTCTGCAGGTTTCATGGACTGTTCTTTCTTTCGAGGCCCATTTCCGCTTCTCTGGACCGTCCGTTCGGTCGGAGCAAACCTGTCCCGAATTTACCTGGGACAGTGGGGATTTAAATCCTTGGGTCGCGGTTTTTGTCCCGTTTAACCGATCCCTTTGGAGTTTTCTGAGTATACCGGGCAGTACCTGCAGCAATACCCTATCTTTCCACATCCCGCGCAGGTCAGAGACCTGGTAGGGTCAAAAGTCGAGCCCATTCAGATTTTACGGTGCTCCTTTTCCTTTTTTCTTGGCGGACTTACTCTCTTTTTCTTTGCCCGGAATCTTCCTCGGTCCTTGTGGTCTTCTATATCCTCTGTTCCTTGGAAATCGGTTTCCGGGCAACCCTTTCTTTGTAAAGCCAGAGCTTAGGCTCCCTCTGCAAATCTGTCGAATTGTCGACGCTAATTGGGAGGCGATAGACCGCAGCACATTCTCCAGCATCTTGACGATGCGATCGACAACGTCTATAGGAACTAAAGTCCGTAACAGGCTCATGAGGGCCTTGAGTTCTTGCGTTATACTCGGCAATGATCCTCTGCTGGAAACATTAGCTCATTCTATACGAATATTTGGCCGAAGTCACGAAGTCTTGCTAGGAGTACCACTTGTGTTTTTCATTCTGGTACCACATGGTAGCGGTGCCTGTCAGTATCTCCAATAGGGAAGAGAGTAACTCCTCCTCTGACAGATTGGCTAAGATCTTGCAATCCTCGATCCTGGTGATGAAAGCGTCAACGCTCTGGTTCTTATCACTAGAGAATCTGACCTCCAATTTTTTCATCATTCCGCTTATGTCTCGAGGTGTTCCATTCATTCTCGTAGCTTGATTCGAAGAATGCCCAGCTGGCATTTGACGAGCTGCACGCTTGCGGAACCCTTTGGGATTCGCGCATCCCCCTCCCCCCTCCAAGCTTCATGAAGCTTTGTCTGAGGGACGATTATGTGTTGTTGCTTACTATTTCCCTGCGCCTCACGTATCTTACGTACATCAGAACCGTGACATGTGTATGTGTCCTGAAATTGCACATGTGGAGATTAGTTGGCACCGTCCAATCTCATGCTGCAAGTGGTTCGAGTGCACTCGGACATAGCAATGAAAATTACTTCCAATTTAATCGCTTATAAATCCAAAACAAATAAAGATAAACAGTCGAACCAAAAACCAGAAGAAAGTTGAGTTCAAGTAGATATAATTTAAAAAAAGAAGCTAAAGTTGCTCCATTTGGAGTAAAGTTACGTTAGATTCGTTTCTCGGAGGTCATGTACTCCCCTTGTCAGTCCTTATCTATTTTCATAAGCTTGAAAATGAGCTCCAACACTTCTCAATCCGATGATCTGGTCTGGAGATAGGTTGCGACAATCAGTAAAACAGAGTAAAAAGTAAAGTACGTTTAGCTGAAGTAATAGTAAGTATTTTGGAGTCTAATCCGGCTTAAAATACTTATTTTATTAAGTACTTTTATGACGCAAAATATAATCATAAGCAATATAGAATATTTGAATAAAATATAATTAACTGCAACCGACGCGGTGGCGGAGTGGTGGAAGCGCACCTCGGCCGATCGCGAAAGTTAAGCAGCGCTGAGCGCGGTTAGTACTTGGATGGGAGACCATTCTCGTGCGGCTTTCGTGATCGGTTAGGTGTTTTTCACATTCCACAACGTGAGCGGGAGGTGTGAAACATTCGGTTTCGGTGTCAAGGCCTACGCAATGTGACTTTGACACCCAAAAAGAATGTTTCAAATACACCGGCCATCTCGGGTGAGGTTTTCCCTGCTTTACAGGTTTCCCTCATCCACGGGCATAACCCCGGGCGAATGCGAGATGGTGGGGTTTTTAAGGGAGGGATAAAGCACCCACACATAGGTGGTAGGTGGACACCGTTAAAGTCCCCCAGGGGATAAACGGTAGGAAGTGCCAGGAAAAAAAAGAGGGCACAAAAATCAAGAAAAAAAAAAAAAATATAATTAACTGCGCTTTTATCATTTTTGATGGAATCGCTTTGATATTTTAAACAATAATAGTAAATATGCAAAAAAAATAATAATAATAAAATTATAAATTTTACGATTTTACAAGAACTCGTTATATAAATTCGAAATCGCTGTTACACACACACGGTGTTACGATTCCGGGTAGTCGAACTGTGCTCTCTTGGCCTCGTTGACGCAAGTGCAAATGCGTGTATGCGCCACGACGGCCCAAATACGGTGCGAGCGCGGCCTTACTGCTAGTGCCATGTACAAGCATGACTAACCGTGTACAACAACAAGCTGCTAGGACGTCGTGGGAATCCATCACTTCTGGTACGAATTGATTATAACTTTTATGTTCCGCTGCTTAATCTTATTATCCCCTTTATAGGTGCTGATTAGCTGAGCGGTCGACGGCGACCAGCGGGAAGGCAGACGTATACGTGTTTTTGTCTCTTCCTCTGTCTCTCATGCGGGTTGCATGACGTCTGTTTGGGAGGCTTGGTGGTAGCTGAGGATAGAGCATGACGACGTCCCTCCGGTAAGTACTAATTTGGCTGAATCTTGCTAATTACGTATGTTGTATTTATATGAACTTGTTGTAGCTCACATAACTTCCTTCTCTACCTTGTGCTATATACAATAACTGTGTACTCGTGTCTGCTCCTTTGTATTGAATATGTACATTATAATCTATTACAGATACTGTATACTGCTGGACTTTGATGCTTCTTTTAGGACCTGCCTCGCTTCTTGTGCTCTTGCCAACGTGGACAACTGCAAGGCTCTTTGTACATAGTTTCTGTTCGCTCTGGTGGCAGCTTTCCTTAGCCTGGCTGTAGTGTGCTCTTGGAGTTTAATTAGTAATTAAAATAGGTAGGATTAGACTAGGTTACCTAGAGTAGGGAATATAGGGTTCGTAGCTCAGCTAGGTGAGCTCGGTATTATGCTGTGTATGCTGCATGGGTGGGCTTGCTACTATGACAGGGAACGTATTTGCCTTGTCACAATGTGTAGTTTTTTAGCATTTAACCTTGTAAAGGATATTCGAAGAACTTCTGTATGAAAAATTGTTTTCAGTTTAAAAAATTGACCTTCAAAAACTTGGAAAATTAAGAGCAAAATGGAGACTCTCAAAGTCATTCACTCACAAGCACACTTGAATGTTCCTCAAATAATCCACATTTCTCAAAAGTATTGTTTAAGTATTTAACATTAATTTGACCTTACTGAAACTTATTATAAAACATGAAATGCATTTGATGACTTTCAGAACTAACCTTCAGGTCAAGGTCAATTAGACAGTTGGGTAATCCCCTTGGATCTTGACAAAGTTAGTTAAAATTTTTTTGCGCGGGTTGCGTTATTTTGGTGATAAAATTATTTATATATTAAAATGGGTCACCCTGTATACATATAAGCATCCGCGCTTTAATACAGCACATTGTACAAGTGCCTGGGCATTGTTCCTGACATTGAGGATCACGTACATCTGGGATCATTGTTGAAGTGTCAGTCCGTGCTTAGTTGCGGCCTTCTTAAATCGATCTAGAGTTAAGCGTGCATACTGGGTACAAGGTTACGGATGGCTTTTTTTATTATTTTAACGTCGCTCTTTTTATGCTCCCAAATCGGTGCTAATCAACGACGGAGGTCATATGATGTCTTTGTTAAGAAAGCACTTGATGAAAATACATTCCTTAGTGGTGCTTATATCAATCGGCCGGGGCCGGGAATCGAACTTGGGACCTCCAGATTACGAACCCAACGCCCTAATCGACTAAGCCATCGCAGGCCTTCTTCTCTGTTCTTATTACGAATGACTTGAATTATTATTTAAATTCTCATTATTAATAGAATCAGGTGGATTGAGATTTAAATATTTGTAATTCGATTTATTCACAGTTCAATTATAACATCGCATCACATAAGGTAAAAAAGATTATTAAAGTTTGTTTTCCATATACACAATGATTAAAAGACGATTCAATTTAGCCTCTTGTGTATTATAGCCCATAAACGACAATAAAATAATGCTATAAAACATAATAGTTTAATAAATAAATAAATATTAACATCATAAATAAATTAATACTCAAAACAAAATTAAAGATAGTCTAAAATATAAAAGCAGACACTCGATATTACAGACGGTTGTTAAAGGAATTTTGAATTTACAAACGTTACCAACATAATATTGAGCAGTTTTCTTTCATATAATGATAAAGTAATATAAAATATTATTGAACATACAAGCGCCTTTAATAAATATAATACTCAGATATTGTGATAAATGATCTGCGATAGAATTTACAATAAATAAACATCTTAGAATAGCAAATACAGTTAATAATGTGTTACTGTTTATAAGCCTCGTGAAATAGGAAAAGAAATAACTAGTAAATTAATATAAAGGCAATTATTAATGTAAATTCGGTGTCGACTCTACGCACCAAATTTTCTTGATTTTGGTTTGATTAAATATCTTGGTTAGGTCAAAAGTTATTGCAAATATAATGCAAAAATGTTCCGTTTTCGTTATGCGCGCTCACTTTTTTGGTTGTAACTTTTGTTTAAATATAAATTTTTAAATTTTATAACTTGCTTTCGATAAAATAGTTATTATTCTAACATGCAAAAGAAAAAAGTTATTAAATGCATGTATTAAATGTTATTATAACTTGCAAAAAGCAATAAATTAAGTTAAAAATATGGAAACTAATTTGTTTATAACGTTATAAAATTGATTCCAATAATAATTACAACATAACACTGATGAAAGGAAAGCTTATGTCAAGGCAAATATTTCAACAAACCAAAATTGAGCATATTTGTCTTGACATAAGCTTTCCTTTCATCAGTGTTATGTTGTAATTATTATTGGAATCAATTTTATAACGTTATAAACAAATTAGTTTCCATATTTTTAACTTAATTTATTGCTTTTTGCAAGTTATAATAACATTTAATACATGCATTTAATAACTTTTTTCTTTTGCATGTTAGAATAATAACTATTTTATCGAAAGCAAGTTATAAAATTCAAAAATTTGTATTTAAACAAAAGTTACAACCAAAAAAGTGAGCGCGCATAACGAAAACGGAACATTTTTGCATTATATTTGCAATAACTTTTGACCTAATCAAGATATTTAATCAAATCAATATTCGAGAAAATTTGTATTAAAAATATCTTTGATTTTCTATAGTTAAAAGGTTTAAATTATTGTTAGAGTGGCTTGTAACGCGGTTTAAACAATTAATTTGTTAATAACAATTTATCTACAACTTTTTCAGACTTCTACCCAAAAGATTCGGATTCAGCAGGCAAAAATGCTTCAAAAATATTTGGGTAGAGCCGTGGCATATGAAAAGGCGAAGAAACCATACCTGGAGCCTAGACTAGGATGATCGTGTCATATAATAATGATACACAATTTAAAGTGAAAATAGAATTATGGGAAAAAAGCCTTGATATATATATATATATATATATATATATATATCATTAAAATATCATATTAGTAAGTTTGGTATACACAAAAAGTGTGAAAACGTAATCATGTGCGATCGTGAGTGCGTATATATATATTGTAACAGGGTTGATTCTATACGTCAGGAGGATTTTAGTTATCCTGTGCATATCCTCAATGTACAGGAAATACTCTCGTTATCACGAACAGCTGCGCACCAAGCAACTCATCGGTCGACGGAATCGATCCTCGACACGATAAGAAGTAGCCTCAAGTTCCGTATGATGTCGCCTGCCCTGTGTACAGCGTGTGTACTTACCTGAGTACACACTCTCCTCGTACAATGAGTACTGTTCTTCGCCGATACCCGTGCTCGGCTACTCAAGTATGTGTCGTGCGAAGTGCAATGCACGACACCCGCGGGGCATGCTACGCGCCACACAATTGGTTATAATCAACAACACACAATGCCGTGAAAGGGTACAAATTGTCCGGTTGCTGGCTAGACTCGAAGTATCGCTAGTCCGTCAAAGATCTGTCAATCAGGACCTTGGTCAGGGTTAGGGTGGGGGTGTGTTACATTTGTAGTTATCTCTCTAGCATACCACTCTGTGTATCGCCGTTTATTTGAACTCGCAAAGCGATGGACAAACACATGGTTAGAACTAGGTATATACGGGGACGCGTCGGATGCCTACTCGACCGCTAATAAAACTCCTTTGAAACCCAGTAAAACGTTGAACTATGGTTCTATTTGCGAATTCTCTTGTCATTTGTTCTTCCAACGTGTTGTAAACGTTCATATATTAAGAAAAACGCGCGTAAATACGTGACCAAAGGGAACGCAAAGGGATTTTCTCTTAACCGTGTTTTTTTCCAAATTTAAAAGCGTATAAATACGCGAACAATTACTCAATTAAACAATTAAAAATTTATAAAAACATTTACTGATAAGTGACTACAAACAGGACTGGTTAAATTCAGTATTAAAGTTAAATAGCACATTTTCAGATCTTGAACTACCAGCAGTGCAATTAAATTTCATTTCCCACTAAAAAATCCCGAAAATAGCCTAAAAAACATGTGAGATACTAGACTGCTTTTATAATACAATTTTATAATGCAATTTTATATCAATTAAATTAAAGTCCTAGTATCACTTAAAATCATTTACAATAACATTGTAATATTACCGACTATAACATAATGAACACTCATATCATAATTAGGAGACAATGTTGGTAAATAATTCGTGATACAATATTTACTAAAATAAAAAATCGTAAGAACAAAAAAGTGAAATTAAACTTATTTTAATTTATAATGTAGATAGGTTGATCACTCTCCATGTTCAATGTTTGATTTTTATTAATCGATCTGGCGGAGGCAATGGGAAAAAGAATCTTAACACAGGTTTTTTAGCAACGTTTTTTTGGCTTGGTCTGCCATCCTTTTCAGGCTGTTTATTAAAACATAACAATTTTAAAATACAGAAATTAAAAATTGCACACTGAAAACACCGCATTTAACCTTTAGAGGGCCGAGGTTTTGAAAAATTTGAAAATCGCATTTTTCTATAGGAATGTGGTGTGAGGTCCCAGAGTTAGAGCCAAACTAAGTTGCGATGTTGGTGAGACAGACCCCTTAAGCCTAGAGGTGTATTCTGGTCCGGTACGGTAAGGCCAAATGTTGAAATTTTCAAAATTTCAGAAAAACGTTAAACTGCACAATTTATTTTACTTTCAGCTGTATTTAGGTTTTATCTGGTCGTTCTATATCAATATTACTTAAAAATTTTACAAAGAGCGTATCAACCGGCGATATCTGAGTTTCTTTATTCTTTACAGTTGAAAACTACACAACACAGACACATACATACACACACACATGGAATCAGGAGTTCGCGACGTCCACGTCGTTGATTCTGGGTAAAGCCAAGAGCAAGCATGTTTACTAATTTTTTCCCTCAAACATTCCTTTCGGGTTATTGCTAAACATAATTTTCAAACGACATGGACATTTTGCAAATTTGACCTTTAAGTAACCTTGACCCTGAGGTCATGAGGTCAATACGACTTCAGATTCGGATTCAGCGACCCCAAAAACATGAGCATTCTGAATGAAAAATTGTAACTAGTGACTTCTGAAACTCCTACACATAATTTCCAAGTAGGATTGCCATCGAAACTAGAAATGTCTTGGAAACTTAGCCATATTGCATCCCCCATTTTGAATTTAAATTTTTTTGTTGCAGAATAATGTTTGGAGACTTCGTTAACCCTCACACCTGAATTGATTTATTAAAATGAAAAAAATTGAGTACTTGTGAAAAAAAAATGTTGACGCCTCTAGGCTCCGGCCCTCTGAAGATTAAAGTACTTTTAATCAGATTAAACCGATATGTCTAGTGGTTGTATGTACATAAGCAATTTTGTATACAATAACGTAATATATATATATATCTCTATAATATATGAATATATCGCCGCCGCCGCCGCGAACGCCGCCGCCGTGTCTGAGAATCCAGAATTCAACATATATATATATATATGGGGTATTCCACGTGAAGTGGTCCGATCAAATTTTAAAATGCCCCAAATTTTGGGTACACATTGCAACTGTTTTCAGAATACAGAAACAAATTTTTAGGTACTGGATTTTATTAGTTCAAAAGTTATTCTAACCTCAAAAAGTGAACTTTTTCCAGTTTTTTCAACACCAGCTGGGTTCATCGCTATTTAACTCAAAATCTATCAATCAGGACCTTGGTCAGGGTTAGGGTGGGGGTGTGTTACATTTGTAGTTATCTCTCTAGCATACCACTCTGTGTATCGCCGTTTATTTGAACTCGCAAAGCGATGGACAAACACATGGTTAGACTAGGTATATACGGGGACGCGTCGGATGCCTACTCGACCGCTAATAAAACTCCTTTGAAACCCAGTAAAACGTTGAACTATGGTTCTATTTGCGAATTCTCTTGTCATTTGTTCTTCCAACGTGTTGTAAACGTTCATATATTAAGAAAAACGCGCGTAAATACGTGACCAAAGGGAACGCAAAGGGATTTTCTCTTAACCGTGTTTTTTTCCAAATTTAAAAGCGTATAAATACGCGAAACAATTACTCAATTAAACAATTAAAAATTTATAAAAACATTTACTGATAAGTGACTACAAACAGGACTGGTTAAATTCAGTATTAAAGTTAAATAGCACATTTTCAGATCTTGAACTACCAGCAGTGCAATTAAATTTCATTTCCCACTAAAAATCCCGAAAATAGCCTAAAAAACATGTGAGATACTAGACTGCTTTTATAATACAATTTTATAATGCAATTTTATATCAATTAAATTAAAGTCCTAGTATCACTTAAAATCATTTACAATAACATTGTAATATTACCGACTATAACATAATGAACACTCATATCATAATTAGGAGACAATGTTGGTAAATAATTCGTGATACAATATTTACTAAAATAAAAAATCGTAAGAACAAAAAAGTGAAATTAAACTTATTTTAATTTATAATGTAGATAGGTTGATCACTCTCCATGTTCAATGTTTGATTTTTATTAATCGATCTGGCGGAGGCAATGGGAAAAGAATCTTAACACAGGTTTTTTAGCAACGTTTTTTTGGCTTGGTCTGCCATCCTTTTCAGGCTGTTTATTAAAACATAACAATTTTAAAATACAGAAATTAAAAATTGCACACTGAAAACACCGCATTTAACCTTTAGAGGGCCGAGGTTTTGAAAAATTTGAAAATCGCATTTTTTCTATAGGAATGTGGTGTGAGGTCCCAGAGTTAGAGCCAAACTAAGTTGCGATGTTGGTGAGACAGACCCCTTAAGCCTAGAGGTGTATTCTGGTCCGGTACGGTAAGGCCAAATGTTGAAATTTTCAAAATTTCAGAAAAACGTTAAACTGCACAATTTATTTTACTTTCAGCTGTATTTAGGTTTTATCTGGTCGTTCTATATCAATATTACTTAAAATTTTACAAAGAGCGTATCAACCGGCGATATCTGAGTTTCTTTATTCTTTACAGTTGAAAACTACACAACACAGACACATACATACACACACACATGGAATCAGGAGTTCGCGACGTCCACGTCGTTGATTCTGGGTAAAGCCAAGAGCAAGCATGTTTACTAATTTTTTCCCTCAAACATTCCTTTCGGGTTATTGCTAAACATAATTTTCAAACGACATGGACATTTTGCAAATTTGACCTTTAAGTAACCTTGACCCTGAGGTCATGAGGTCAATACGACTTCAGATTCGGATTCAGCGACCCCAAAAACATGAGCATTCTGAATGAAAAATTGTAACTAGTGACTTCTGAAACTCCTACACATAATTTCCAAGTAGGATTGCCATCGA